>OX345636.1:5184386-5532549 GCA_947044365.1 Petrosia ficiformis
AAGAAATTAATGTTACTGTTGGTTTTCATAACTTTACAATCCAATGCCGAACACACTTGAGATGTATTCACGATGAATTGCATGGAGTTGATTATAAATATCGATAGGAATACGTAGAGTAGCTGGAACAAAATTGGGTTCTACTGCTCGAATAAACTCCAATCTTCCATGATAATGTGAAACAGTCTCCCTATGAGGAGTAATAAGTGTACTTGATTTTCATCTGATTGAGAATATATAGGTAATTCCTTGTCATCACAGTAGTGCTTTTGTTCTGAAGTATCAAATGTGAGTCTCCTTCTGTAGGTTAAAAATGCAAGTAATCATATTTGTCTTGGTATTATATTATTGTAATAATAATTTTGTATGAAAAATGTAGTTATAGTGTGATAAATGTATACAATTTAACTAATGTCACGTTTTATTTACAACAATTATATCCTCTTTTCTTCGGAATAAACTCATCCTTGAAATCAGAAAGCTCATCACTATCACTACGATTATATACATTTTTAACATTGTTTAATATTTTACACTCAGATTACCTTTCAACTTTACTAATAATATATTTTTTTGTAGGAGTAAAGACCAGTTCACCTGAGCTGGATAATAAAACATAAAGAAAGGAATAAACTACTACCATCATTGTGAGTGGAAATTAGATTTTCGCTCACGATGATAGTCGTAATTTCTTTCTCTCACTACTATATACTTTCTATACTAACCTCTCCATGTTTTCCTGACTTTCATCTCCGCTAGAAACAGTGGCGTAGCTACACCCGGGCCCGGGCATCAGAATTAAATTCTAATTTTAATTATGCTAATTATTATTAAAATTAATAACAATTATATATATATATTCCGACACTTGTCAAGATTGTATATTTGTGATGGCCAAATTAAAGGTAGACAGCGGACTATTTTTGATTGTTTAGATGTGAATCAGTTAGATTCTTCTGCTTCTAAGCGACAAAGACTGCAGCTAGTCTCGCGTAGCCAGACCCTCGTAGAGTGGGCGGGGCTGGCTACACGAGACTAGGCTGCAGCATAGGGATGAACCTGATGAACAGTGATACAGATGGAAAGTAATGATATCAGACCACCAAAGACGATTTTAACAGTTGCATGTATAAGTTCTTGGCAGAGTTCCTGACAATGTCGCAGTATAACTAGAACTGTCCATTTATTAACTTCTGGGTGTGTTATTCATGTCATTATTATTAATCGACACGACCATCATGAATAAGTAAAAATTTTTCGCCACACTTCGCACGCCGATTTCTTTTTTTTTTCAGACCCGGGTATAAATTAGAGTCTCTGGCTATGCCACTGGCTACAAATGACAATTGGACTGCAGCCTTCCATTTCACTACGCTCCTGTGGTTGCACGTGTCTAGTCCCCTGTTGCACGTGTCTAGTTGTCTGTTGCACATGTCTAGTTGCCTGTTGCACATGTCTAGTTGCTTGGTCCATTCCAGAGTCCATTCCAGAGTCCATTCCAGTCCAGATTCCAGGTTTTACACTCTACCTATCAGACCTGAACCCTGAGATATCAAGGGGTGAAGGGCTGATATGCTGATACACACCGAAAAGCCATGCTATATATAATATATTCTTTACCTAACATGTACATCAATGATACCTAAAATGATAACATCTATAGCTCTACGTTCCTTTTTCCATTTGTCTCTAACTCTTTTCAATTTACAACTTGACTGCACATGCTCGGTGGTTTCATATCCACTTGTGGTTGGGTGTATATTGCGTAGATAACAGCTGTCGGTAACTTTGATGTGGCTGTTAGCTATTGTATATATATATATCTCCCGCGGTACATCAAAGGTTACCATGGTGATTGCCCACGCACCGTGGTATAAATATATTATATATATATATATATATATATATATATATATATAATATATAATTATATATATATATATATAATTATATGTATATATATAATTATATATATAATGTGTGTGTGTGTATATATATATATATAAATTAAGGTAGAGATTTCACTACACTCCCAGATTAGTTGCCTCACACTAAGGAGCTCGGCAATTATGTTTGTGGCCACTTGCACTAAGGTTCTCGGAATTAAGTTTGTTGCCACTTAGGCATTTATGCGTTGTCTACGAAGTTATGTCATTCCCGGGGGAATTGGTTATTTAATTAATGGCATGGCGCTACAGACCAGCAGAAAATAAAGCTTACGTAGAAACTGGAACTAATAACTAGCTCTTCTACTTGAAATATATTCCTACAGTTTTATAAGGCTCTGTAAAAGGTAAACAGAGTAGATAATCAACTATAATAGGCTGATGTGCTTCAGGCATGATAAAGTTAGCCATGATTGCTGAATCCTGGACACAGCAAAACAGTCGTAGGGGTACTTTTTATCGCCCGTAGGGCAGTGGCGACACCCGGGCCTGGTGGGCCTGGTGGGCCTGGTGGGCCTGGGCCCGGGCATCAGAATTAAATTCGAATTTTAATTATGCTAATTATTATTAAAATTAATAACAATATATTCCGACACTTGTCAAGTTTGTTTATTTGTGATGACCTTTCAGAAGCAAAGTAAAGGTAGACAGCGGACTATTTAGATGTGAATCAGTTAGATTCTTCTGCTTCTAAGCGACAAAGGCTGCAGCTAGTCTCACGTAGCCAGCCCCTCATAGAGTGGGAGGGGCTGGCTATGCGAGACTAGGCTGCAGCATAGTGATGAAACTGATGGACAGTGATACAGCTGGAATGTAATGATATCAGACCACCAAAGACGATTTTAACAGTTGCATGTACAAGTTCTTGGCGGAGTTCCTCGCAGTAACACTACAACTGTACATTTATTAACTTCTTGGTTGCGTTATTCATGTATTATTATTAATTGACACGACCATCATGAATAAATAAATAGTAAAAATTTTTTTCTCTTTTTTTTCAGGCCCGGTTATAAATTAGGGTCTGGCTACGCCACTGCCGTAGGGCCATCCCTATGATTGCTTTCCCACGGGTTCGATGTATGTTTATATATAATATATATATATATATATGTGACCAGCTCTGCAAAAACCAGTCTTATGGATCAAGATGTAAAAATTCAATTAGCTCTAGAATGATATTATATATATATATATATATATTCTTGTGTCACTTACACGAGTATGCAGAGCAGCAGAAAGACAGCTGTAGCTTATGTAGAAACTGGAACTAATAGCTGGCTATTCTGAATACTGGACACCATAAGCATTACTTTTTTTCTTTTTTTCTGCACTTGTTCCTCTATATATTTTGTTATATTTAAACCCACACTTGAAAAGAGAGCACTTCCATTTCAAAAACTTCACAACAAATTGCATACGTTCAATCACTATAGCACAACCTTGGGATGGCTTCGATGTAGACTCTCGTTTTCCCTCCTAGAACCTCCATTATGTGTATTAGGGGTGCTAGATCCTACTCTAATTGTGTGGACAGATCATAAACCACCCCTATCAACATTGTGTCTCAGGAGTGACATATTTCACTTTACGATGTCACCTTTTTTTGATTTTAGTTTCATTTTTATGTCTTTATTTGTCACCGGCTCTGTGAAAACCAGTCTTATGAATCAAAATATAAATTGGAGATATGATCGAAAATAGACAGTTCTGAATTATTCGGGTGATCACTGTTTTATTGCATAAAAAGCTTCACAAAAATCTCGGCCTGTATATATGTCTTCTGATACCTTTAGCAAGTTTTAGAGACCTCTCTGTGCTTCGCTGGCCACTGCTAAAAAAATTTTTGATCATTAATTAAAGAAGTGATGTATTTGTGATGTATTTGTGACTAGAATGGTTTAATCGCTCACTGTAGCTTTTCTTTTACATGATAGGGATGTATAATATATCATTCTAGAGCTAATTGAATTTTTACATCTTGATCCATAAGACTGGTTTTTGCAGAGCTGGTCACATATATATATATAATTATATATATATATATATAGATATATATGTGTTATATATAACATGTTTCAGAGGTCTATATGCGTTATATAAACCTGCCAACTCGGATGATATCACCCTCGGGCTACGCCCTCGGGTGATATTTTACCTCGTGGCAGGTTTATATAACGCATATAGACCTCTGAAACATGTTATATCTGATATATTTTAGAATGAGATTCATATCTTGGATTGTCCTGCAAGAGATTGTCATTGAGTCCGTAAGAAATCGCCGTTGAGTTTCACAAGGTTGATATTTTAAAATATCAACCTATTTTGAGGTTTATATGAGAAATATAAACTTACACGCCCCATAGAAATGTATGGGCTATGAACTCATTATGAGATATATTTATATATAATTATAATAAATTTATTTTTGATCGTAAAAAAAAACAATGTTTGTTTATGTATACTTAATTACCAGAAACCACACATCATGCAGAATACTACACTGCATGTAAAAAATGGATTGGTTTTTTGACCAACCCGTTTTCTTGGATGTACATGCAAGTTATACACCATATCTCCTTCTACTGATGGGAAGTGCTGTTGTCCACTCAGTGCATGTTCTGTTATCAGAGCTTATATAAATTTATAGTGGGAAAAGTAATCCCAAATAAACTGTAAATCATGAGAATGGCTGATATGATGTCTAACAGCTTTCAAAGTAGGATTCCAAAGAAATTACAGTTTACATGACAGTACTTTCTCTTATGGAAGAAAGTACCAGCATGTAAACTGAGATTTTTTTGACATAAGAACTGGATAACAGCTAATACCACTTCATATCAGTGGTTAAGGGAATATGTAACCAAGAAAATGATTAAAGAAATAAAGATTCTCTGGAAGTACATGTACTAAATCATGTACACATTCTAATTTTATTACTATTACTATTTTCAAACTTTATACATTTAACATTGCTGTATGCATCAAATGAATTTAATTTTAGGGTTGCAATTTGGCAAACGTAAGAGATTAAATCCACAATCAGCTTTACTGAAAATTCTTTGATACCATGCACATACCCTAAGACCCAGCTTGCTCAGACTTGCCATGTGCATAATTGTCCACCAATGTTTGGTCATGTACGCTTACCACAAACCAAACTCCATGCAGAATACTACACTGCGTATAAAAAATGGGTTGGTTCTTCAATTTTCTTGTCTACTTATCAATTGCAAGTTAAACACCATATCTAACATAATACCCTGAAATAAGAATAAGAATGGTTCATAACTTCATGTGTATGTAGTACAATGCCTTGTGGTACTGAACCGTTGAAGTAGAGGGCTGTAACTCCATGCTGCTTATAGTGAAATAAGGGTTACAAAAAGTTGATGTATCCAACACTACTGATTAATTTCAGCGTCATTAGCACTCTTTGTATAGTCAGCCCAGTTCAGCTCACCCTACCATTATTATGACAATGTAACTAACTGCGAGGACTTAATAGCCGGTGCGTGTAAAATTCATTACAATTATTACATTCTAGGCAATGAACTTGTTAAGGGTTGTATGCTGTTTGTCACATTAAAAAGTTGACGAGTTTCGGTCTTGTTTCTAATGAAAGTTACATGTTGAAACTGCCAAAAACCCACTATTTTTACTGTAAATATGAAGTTAGATGTACTGCTGTAAGTGTTATTCATAGTTTTCAGTTTGTTTTTACAAATCAATAATTGTTTTCCTATTTTAATAACCAAATATTTTAGTAATTATGCAACTACCTTCATCGGTGGTATAATAATAAATAAATACGAATATTTTTTACTACATAAAATATGAATATTACACTACCCAATTATTCAGGACTTTTCAATATTGTTATTTCTTTTTTAAATATTTTATCACTTTAACATCGACAAAATTAATCCTAATCTTGTTATCACATTACATGAAACTACATTATAATTAATAAAAGTCTATAAACTAAAGATACTATTTCAACCATTGCATGCCTGCCCACTTGACATGATTACAAAACTGATTATGAAACTTCATGTTCTGTAAGATTATAATTTACAGTGGCCAAGCCTACTTTATGATATTCAAATGTCTAAACACATAATCATATTTTTTTAAATGCAATCCATGACATGAATGTAATAAATTTGACTAAGCAAGGGTGCATGGTGGAAGCAATCTGGAATGAGGACATAATTAATGATTATTTGTGAGGTAATTGACAAGTCATATGTACCATGGAAAAAAATGTCATGTTATGTAGAAAGTTGTTAAAGTCAAGTGCTAATCTATGTATATATGCACAGAAGAAATTCCTAAACTTGTAAGCCCACATGGAACTCTACAATGCAAATACATTAACGTCCTTACCCATGCAAATCATTAGGTTTTGTGATTCTGCTGCCGCTGCTAATATATTATGTAAACTGGGTTTAAGGCAACAGAGGGAAGCACCAGTTATACTAGCTACATCCTTCAAGAATAAGCTATGTTTGAAACATTTCATCACATGCTTTGTGCTCCTATACTACCTCCTAAAAACTGCTAGCTACAACCTCTATATTATAATCTAACAATGCATGATATTACAAAAAAATGTTTATAATAGCTAATTATTATGGTGGAACTCTAGCTGAAATGGCTATGACCAATAAAACTACAATCACTATAAAACTGTATACAATAAAAAATATATAGAAGCAAACAGTAAGAAACAAAACAAAATCACAATTCCTAATTATACCAAATGCAGTGCACTAATGTAACTGTTTGCTACTACATGTATAAATAAACAAAACACACCCAATTGCAACCCCAACAGTGATAGCTACTGGCTAAACAATATAATGTCAACTATGACAAGCTACATGAAGTAACACCCAATGAACTGTAGTTGTGAAGTAAGATTAATTAACCAGCTTCTCCGTATAAAAAGGTAGTCTCGCGTATCCAGCAACTTTCATTCTAAATGAAAAAGGAGGGTCTTTTATATAGCTATAATATATGTGTCATTCTGAGAGTCACCAGAAGTATGGCGGTGTGCAAATTGAAGTTAGCCACAAAAAATAATTAGTCAAAAGTGCATTGAGTTGCTCTATAACTCAGCTCTCATTTCCAAGACTTGATTTCTTGTTTAGAGTGGGAGGGGTTGGTTATGTGAGGCTAATAAAGAGCCATGTTTCCACAGTCAGGTTCTAACAAGGGAATTTGAAAGTATAAACTTGAACATGCTACTAATTACAGCACAAAGTAATGCTTAACATCATCATACTAAAATTAATTGTGTATATAAACTATTAATAGGGTGTGTAGGAGGAGTGACAGCAAGATAAATGGCTGAACTTCCTTTGTATCAGCCATTACCAGAACTAGCTATTAGTGGTTATGATGATGATGGCTTTCTTGATCCTCCTACTGAATCCCTCTATTGTCCAGTGTGTTTGTTAGTATTGAGAGAACCAAATCTTATGTCATGTTGTGGAGCTCACATCTGTCAGGTAATCATTTTATAAGTGAACTTGTGTCTCATTGCTACTGTATATATAGCTAGCTGACTACAGTATTGGGTATGCATTATATCCATACATTGTTTCAGGTGTGTATAGAACGTATTCAAGCAAATGAACAATCTTGTCCATGTTGTCGATCAGAGAAATACATAAATGTACTCAATAAAAATGAACGTGGTAAAGTTTTGGAATTGAAAGTTTGTTGTCTGAACTCTGTGAAGGGATGTGAATGGGTTGGAGAGCTTGGTGATCAACAGAGACACTTTACTAAAAAGTGTCAATACATTGAAGAAGTTTGTCATTATGGGTGTGGTGGTTATTACCCTCGTTTTTTGTTACATACACATGAACAAGATGAATGTCCTGAACGACCAGTAGAAATGAAAATGGCCACTTTTACCAAACAGATGCTTGAGAAAGTTAACAGTTTTGAAAAAAAGTATCAGGTAGAGATAATTAAACTTAACACGAAACTGAAAGATCAAGAAGAAAGACACAAGATGGAATTGCAAATAAAATCAGATGAAGACAAGAAAGAGATGTATCAATTGATGACAATGCAGCAGGAAAGACATGAATTACAGAATAGAGAGATGAAAAAGATGATGAAAGAATACCAACAAGAATTGCATAAATTACAGAAGATAGTAGAAACAAATAAACATGAATCTCTGATGCAACAAGCAGAAATATTGCAACTAAAAGAGGAAATGTCCCACTTAATAGGTAATAAAATAATTAATATATAGCAATTTTAGCGAACAGTAAAAGAGGTTTGCAGATTAAGGTTCCAAAGCAATTAAGAATCTATTTATATGTGGTAATAACATGAATAAATTTATGTAGCTTGCACACAAAAAACAAATGCAGTTGTATGTTCTGTGGTTTACACGATATTTTCTTCATTGTTATTGCTGTTCTTGTGTTACATTGCAACTGTAGATTTATAAAAGAAACAGTGGATATCAGGAAACAGCCTTGCCAAAGTTTCATGTTTAAATTCAATAAATGCACTGTTAAAATGCTAAAATTGCTTTCCATTCATATATATGCATATGTACCTTAACCCATGACATATTTTTACGTCTTTAATTATGTATGTTGAAATACCAAAGAAGTAAAAATGTATAAATGGTTTTTGTCTTTTTGATATCTTATTCAACAAAATTCCTACACAATACAGTCTACCAAATGTGCTTTAAGACAGTGCAAACATTGTTAAGGTTATAAGCAATTGAATTGACAAAGACGTTAAGTGTGGGTTTTGGCACTGACCATTGCACTTTCAAACACTCGCCTTGATGCTTTACTCCAACTAACATAGCACAATTTTGGTATCTATGACTACATCCTCTGTCTAACTAAGTTAGAAAGTGTGAGCATCGCCTTTTGTTTGGACTACTAAACATTCATGTGATCGCCATGCTATCTTTCTGCTGATAGTGAATCATAAATTTGACATCTCTTGCTTTCTGAACAACTCTTCTTCCCAGCAAAGGAAGTTAGATAATTATTATATGTTCCGCCCATACATTTTCCTTTAAAATTAATTGAAAAATGTGCATGCAGTTAAAGAGATAGTGGATAGCTCTCTAACTTTTTTGTGTATAATTATATTTAGCTGCTGGATGTAAAGAGGATGTCAGTAATGAATCAAAACCTCCTATTGATCGTAAAGTAGTGCAGGAAGGATTCCTTACCAGAAGAGGTATTTTCAACTCTTTACTGGGATTTTTAAAATGATAAACATTTTTTATAATTTCAGAAAACATTTTTAGTAGTGACTTTGTAAAAGAATTTATATCTCTGGAGGCAGAAGGAAAACTACTAAGAGCCTACAATGATGATACTCTTAAAGCTATCAAACAAGAAATAGTTCTACATGTAAGTGGATTAAAGTATCATTTTTGAACTTTGCTCTTCAACTATATCACATTTCTCCAGGAATGCATCAGTGTAAGAACTAGAACTAAGGGGGATGATTTTGTTCTATGGCCAACAGATGTAGAAACTGAGAGATGTTTTGTAGTGATAACAAATAATCCTCACTACTTTATTGCTGATGCAGAAGAGAATGCAATGTAAGAAATAGATCTGTGTTTGTATTAGACTAGTATATAATATACATAATTAATGCTGTATTCCATTGGTTATCTGTGCATGGAATAATAAATTCATCAAATCTTGTTTGTTTTCTCCAATAAGTACTTAGCCTGGCATTATAGAAAAAAAATCACGTTAAAGCTCGAAGCATTACATTTTACAAGTTAGCTCCCATACCAGTGGCTGGCTATCTGAGGTTATTTCTAACTGTGAAAACAGGCTTAAATGGTAAACACCACAGCAAGCCTCTTTAATTCACATCTTATTGCAAACATAATGTACCTCATTTGGAACTGTATCATGTTTACTTACTTCACTATTGCTTAATTAACAACTTCTGGTCTGCATGCAGTGCGTAGTTAAATATCTTCAATTTGCACAGCTTGTTTAACATTATACGAACGTGATGGGCAATCGCCATGATAACCTTTGATGTACCATGGGGGGGGGGGGGTTGGTCTGGAGATATATGTGCCTGTAGACAGGGAGATTTAGTGTCTCACCACTAAACCATCAAATTGTATTTTCATAGTTTTTACAGTAAACACTAATTGGTATAGTACTATGACAACAGTGATTTCAAATGTGATTTAATTGCATACGTTTGTGTTACCATGGTATAAAATACATATAGCTCTGTTTGGAGGCAGTTATGGACATATAACACCCATGAGATAAATTGTCTCGGGCTATGGCCTCGACCAATTATCTTGTGGGTGTTATATGCCCGTAACTGAATCCAAATAGGGCTATTTCCTATACACAATTGTGTTTAAACTACTTTGATATCTCCTGAAATATAGAAATTGATTTTCATGTAAAAGATAAATTGTGAGATCAACATTTTGCCACTCGATGGTTCTCTAAAGACCATCTCTGGCCATCTAGAAGGATTTTTCAGTGGTATATAAAAACACCTCTGTAATTATGGAAATTTTTGTGGTATTAACACTGATCTGTATGTAATGGAAGAGATTTCATCTCATCACTGAAATGTATGTACATTTTTTTTCCAGGCCATCTCCTACATAAAGAGTACTACCTTACTCTCTGATACATGTATAATAGTGAATTTAGGTCTCTAATATTATTTTGTTAATAAACATTATTTGTCTCTTCTTTAAGAGAATGGATTCACAAGATATCAAAAGCTAAAACAAAATTTTCCTCACATAAAGTAAGTTGACCATACTATTACAGAAATGTTATTGTACAGATCCTTAGGCAGGCTATATGTATAATCAGTGTACTTGTATAACATTTATAGTAACACTCATATATATATATAATATATATTGCCCACTAATTGCACACTGCAAATTTTAATTACTAATTTTTAACACTCAGGAAACAGGAATGGTGAGTTCTACAAATTGTCATCCCTTCATAACTGCAAGGTTTTAGCAAAATCCTCTTGTTAATTTTGTCCTTGGTACAATTTGAGGTCTGCCATTAGCTCAATTGCCTCACTGATGCTCTTAGTTTTCACACATTTTGAGAACAGACACAGAGACACAATGTGATTACCATGCCTTTCCATCTACGTTAGATGGCAAGGAATCCAAAATGTTAGTCTTGTGTATTGTCTGTCAGGCCCAAATGATAATAACGAGTCTGCATGAGTAGCTAGTTCACTGTCAAAATGAATGGTTTATTTTAACTCTAATTTGGTTACATGAGTTTCAATTTCTCCTGAGACTATACAAATCAATAGTTCTTTCTTGTCTAGCTTGGTAATGTTTACAAGTAGTAATTTGATTTGAATCTATAGTGGCTAGTATACAAAGTACATGCCATAATAAAGAATGGTAACAAAAGCAATACAATGTGCTGACATTTCAAATACACATGGAGTACATCACAATTTGCTTGTATAAGTACAAATTCGTATACATAATTAATGAATTAATTACTTTGGAATGAACTGGTAACATATGTTGTTTTCACAGATGTGGGAATACTATTATGTAATATTACAGGTTGTAAGTATAATACTATGCTAGTATATAGCTACATTGTATTGTATATTGTTATGACATTACCTAACAGGAAAAATAAATCAGCATCTGAAGATTGAAATAACTTATTACATTTTACAGGTGTTGTGACATGTTCATTTATAATTTAATAGGTGTGCTAGTAATTTTATACTTACTTGACAAATGTTCTCTGGGCCTGTGAAAGATTCTTACATGGCTATGAGTATTTCTCAAAACAAAGGATAATGTCTAAAATCTGTAAATTCTTTCTTTGTTTAAAATTATGTTTTACTTGCAGATATTTCAGCCCAAAAACAAGTGGGATAAAGGTTTACGCATGAAAATAAAGGTATGTACAGACTATCCTTTCTACATCAACGTATATGTGTGTATGTGATTTCAAGTAATACATGAATTAAAGGTGAGACAATTCCTTCAGAGGGTAATTCAAGATTTCTCTGCTTCTGTTACTGTCTAAGTTGGATTTTCCTACTATATGTTACTGCTATGACTAACAGTAGGTGCTAGTCTTTTATTATATATAACATGCATTAAGATCAAGATTATCCTGGATACTGCCTGTGGTGCTTTCACGGAATATCCCACATTAAATCTATAATGGAATTGCCCCACCTTACGTTAATACTCACTAGTCTAGTTATCCTTCCCATTCATTTGTGTATGTACATTTCAATCCACTGCTTCATTATTGAGTTACAGTATAATCATGAGGTCATTGTGAATGTGAACAGACATTAATTAGCATTGGATATATATGTGTACATGTACATTCAGGGGATGTTTCATTGCAAAAGTTTGGCATCGCAATGCACACTATATAGCTGTATAATGGTTAGCACTATTGACTGAATTGCTTACCTATATTTTCCACTATCTGGGCCCCATTTAGAAAATTTGTCGAATAAGGATAAAAGTGGAGTTGGGTAGTTTTCATATTTACCGCACCCCAAAATGAAATCCTCACTATTATCTAATTATATCCTTTTAAATTATCTGTTCTCTTTTTCTTGCTGCATGGGATAATGTTACTTGATTTTGTTTTCTTCTCCAGGCACCACGAAATGCTGGATTAGATCTTAAAAAAGCAGTATCATTACCTGATGATGAGCAAATGAATGACTGGTTAGCTGTGCATGGTAAGCATGCATGTATGTTTGTGAATGTGTTAGTATGTGCATATACATGTACGTAGTTCAATGTGTGGCTACTGAAACTGGCTAAACAGCAAATAGCTGTTCTAATTGACAGCACAAGTTATGCATGTTCTTGTACACTACCCTTTAAAGAAAGCAATCATAGGAATGGCCTTGTGTTCACAAAAAAAAAGTTGAAAATTCAGAAAAATACTGTAAGAAATTCAATGACAACAATCAATCATAGGGATATGTTTCACTCCATGCATTAATTCTTTTAATCCTGTTCTCTCTCTCTCTCTCTCTCTCTCTTTCTCTCTCTCTCTCTGTGTCTCTGTCTCGGTCTCTCTGTCTCTGTGTCTCTCTGTCTTTCCTCTAGTGGTTGATTTTTTCAATCGTATTAATCTTATTTATGGTACAGTGTGTGAATTTTGTACAGAGGTTACTTGTCCTATTATGTCAGGTGGACCTAAGTGAGTATTATGATAGCCATGTCATACATGTATTTTTTAACTAAGTAAATTTGCTATCAAATGGTACAAAAATACAATGTACATCAAAGCTATATATGGTAGCTAATCTAACAGTTACCCCCAATATATAAGATGTAAAGTCTGCTTACATTCATGATGACCTCATAGTTTTAAAGTCGTAAAATTAATACATGATTATACTGTAACTTAACAATGAAGCAGTGGTTTGACATTCGACATCACAAAAAAGAATGGGAAGGCTTCATAAGATAAGTTTCGAAGGTTTACATGTGTTTTTATCAATATTGCTTTTACCCTATTAGCTATAGAAAGCCTACAAAATGGGATTATTGCTTTTATAATCTTGTTCCTGTTGCTGTTTGTACTCAGATTTAACATCACTGGACTGAGAAATGAGACAGAACCAACTATAACAACATGTTGATAGCCCCTGAAATGTAGAAATGTAGAAATGTAGAAATGAGATCAACAATTTTGCAATATTGCCACTACACAGTTCTCTACCTAATGTGATCTCTGGTCATCTTGATGACATAATTGATATAATTGATATAATTGATATAATCTATTATGTGTGTATCAAGAATGATCTCTATGTATTAGCAGAGATTTCAGCTCATCATTTGCAATTAAAATGTATGGGTGGCCATTTGTTTCGGTGCCATCCCTACATGGAGAATACTAACATATTCTCTAATAATAATGTATATTAAATCGGACCCTGAAAACTCTTTATTCATACACAGCTACATTGTATTTCATTACAGGTTTGAATATTTTTGGGCTGATGAAGTACAAAAGAAACCAATGAAGTTACCAGCTACTCAAGTGAGAATGAACTAACAGAAACAACTTTAAAATCACTTATAGTTGGCCCTCACACTTTACATGTATAACACAATGCCAATTTTAACATGTAGTTGCCTGGGCATATGTCGTCACCATACAATAACAGTAAATACCATAGCTCTACTGTCAGTATAGTCAGTAATTACTGTCTCACTACTGTGGTATTAAATTGACAAGTACACCAATTTATTGGTGAACTACTGATTGTTTACTATATCATAATTATTGTGACGTTTTATTGACGTCACATATACTGTAATACAATCTTAATTTGATTTTTTAAAGAAATTTTATGTTTAACTATGTAGCATTGCTTTCATAAACAATACGAACAACGTATGCTAACCTTGTTTGCCACAGTTAAGATGTTTTCTTCACTCATACATGTATATATGAATTAAGGACTAGTGAAGAGTGGCAACAGCTTGTTTTTCAAGGATTGAAACTTTCATATATTTATTATCAGATATTGTAAAAACAAGCATTTCAATAAACCATTTTGGAAGAAAAGTTGAAATTACGACTCATTTTCACTTTTTCAACACAGAGCAATAATTTTACTTGCATACATAAGCAATTGTATATTCCTACTATTATATACCTGTACATGTAGTATATGTCCCAATTAATGGTATGTTTATGTGCATGTAGTATATATCCCGATTAATGGATTGGATAGAGAAACAAATTAATGATGATACTGTGTTCCCTTCACAAGTTGGTCAGTATATATTGTATGTGTGTGTCTGTAGTGTGTACATGTTTGTACGTGTGTATGAGTGTTGTGTGTCTACATTAATTAATCATGACGTTGTGCTCCCTTCATAAGTTGGTCAGTATATTGTGTGTGTGTGTCTGTAGTGTGTACATGTTTGTACGTGTGTATAAGTGTTGTGTGTGCATGTGTGTAGCGTTGTGTGTCTGTGTCTGTGTCTGTACATTAATTAATGATGATGCTGTGTTCCCTTCACAAGTTGGTCTGTATAATTATTATTGTGTCTGTCTGTAAATGTACATGTACAGTGTATGTATGAGTGTTGTGTGTGTGTGTGTGTGTGTGTGCATGCGTGTTTGTGTGTGTGTGTGTTTGTGTCTGTCTCTGTATGTCAGTGCCCATGTCTGTCTGTATTTGTCTATCATCTGTGTATATCAATGTTGTGTGTCATGTGTGTCAGTATTGTATGTGTCTGTCTCTGTGTGTATGTGTTAGTGGTGTGTGTCTGTACATATATTTGTGCCTCTATGTATGTGTACATATATGTGGATTACTTATAATTTTTTAGGTGTCCCATTTCCAAGAAAGTTCTTACAAGTTTGTAAAAAGATTCTAACTCGTCTTTATCGTGTTTTTGTACATGTTTATATTCATCATTTTGAAAAACTTGTTTCCAAAGGAGAGGTAAGTTGTACTTAGTTATGCATAGAATATATGCATGTAGTAATACATATATGTTGCTCCTCAAAATTAATTTGCCACCTACATGTAGTGTAGTAGGGCTACAAATCTAGTTTCATCAAGTGAATGTTTACACGTGCTTTTATCAGTGTACTCACCTTGATTAGTCATAGAAAGCCACTAAAATTGGAAGTCTTTTAATTTAGAGTAAGAAGTGAGACAAAACGGGCAAGCAACAGTTTTCTGGAACACACCCACAATCTAATTATATTATCCACAAGATTGTTATTCACTCATTCTATACAGTCAATGTATTAATGGTTGTATGCTGTTTCATTACTATAAATAGTGGGTTTTGTGAATAGTGAAATTTAAAGTAGAAACTGTCATTACCTTTTACAAAAATTGATGAATTTATTGAAATTATATAATACATACATGTATATATTAGTATTATAGTCCTCATCTATTTCATTTCCAGGACGCTGAGACGGGTATTTTCACATGTTATAAACACTTTTATTTCTTTGTCATTGAGTTCAAACTTGTTGATCCGAAAGAGTTTGAACCCCTGGTTTGTCATTATGTAGATTACTTAATTCCCCAGACTGCCATGCCCTATAGGCGAAAGAAGCTCTGGAACAGTTACTGTAGGGCATGACGATCTAGGGATGAGACTATAGATTAAATGTGTGTATGTATATGTACCATTGCTATACATGTATATGTACAAGTATTATTATCATGAAATCCCTCATTATTACTCAATTCCTGTGTTATACATGTACATGTATCACACCTAATTTTCGAATAGGGACACTCCCACAAAATAAATTTTTATTTAATGCTTACCTTCAACTCCTCGTGGCTTTGTTCAGCATGTTAATGAGTCTAGGAAGAGCTATATTATTAACCTCACATGACTTCTTATACAAACTGATGAAATGATGTGCAATTAAAGGTAAGTATTTTGCAGGACAAGGTACATTGTTATCATAATGTTCGCTTGGCCATTTCAATGGACTGGTGTGCTTAACAGTGTGGTACATAAAGTGCACATTCTCAAGCTATAGTATGCAGACTAGCTGAAAGCAGCTTGTAGAGCTTGGTAGTTTTACATCAAAAGTTATAAAAGAAACATTGAGAACATATGAAGAGTGAAAACTGCAATGTACATCTAATCAATGGGGACTAAAGCAATACATTTTTCCCATAGTATGTTTGAGAAGATACACTTTTGATCCAAAAAAACTGATGTAATACCTTTAATTGCTCACCAATATGCCAGTTTGTGTAGGAAGTCAATGGCATTTAGTATCTATAACAATTAATAACTCTTCCTAGATACCAAATTTCATTGACCTGTAGAAATAGCTGAATGGTAATAACCAATAGTGGAATGGAATGGAACTTTATTTATGGCCTGCAGAACCATTTGGTTGAACCCATATAATAACAATTAAAATTATATAATAATTAGTAGGTTTGTCACACGTATGTGAGTTAAAGAAGTTGCGTTGCACATACTAGAACACATTCTAAACCAGGAAGAAAAAAGGTGCTTGTATATAGCTTACATAGAAACTGGAACTAATACATGTAGCTGTGTAAATGAAATATATTCTTTAACTGTTACAACTTGAAAATGTAAGAAAAGTAGGCAATAAAAATAATTTCTATTGTGCTTCAGGCATGAGAAAGTCAGCCGTGATTATTAAATGAAATGTATCTAAATAGTTATAATTTAGCATAATTATTATTTTTTCCTATCAACAGAAGGAAATGACAGCTCGAGTTTGTCGGTGACTTTATTATTTCACAAGTATGTACTATTAACTATTCATAGTAATGTTATAAACAATTCATTTATGATAATGAGTTAATTATAATTATCTTACTATGATTGAAGTATTATTGTTGTTAATTTTACTTCATATGACTCTTCTAGTAAAATTATCATTTTGTACATTTCTATCTTTTTAACGTTCTTTTATATAGTAAATTTATTATTGAAACTCAAATTGCAAATAATTAATAACTCTTAAATGGAAAGCTGGATGCATGTGGACTGCTATAGGGACAATGGGTTGATACTCTAACCATATTTAATAACTGTCGAGCCAATCAGGTATCTGTGCAATAAATCTTTATCAAATCTTCCCAATAATAGGTATTAACAGCACTATTGAAACAATCATGATAAAAATGCAAATTTTGAAGCATTACATTTTACAAGTTAAATCCTATTCACTACTGGCTATCTTGTGCTACTTCCAACTCTGAAAAGAGCTTTTAAAAAACTGAATGCCGTAGAAAAACTTCTCTAGTTTCACATCTTATTGTAAACAAAACATACCCCATTCAGAATTTTATCACAATCAACTTCACCATCGATAAATCGTTTAAATAAATGAAATTTTAGTGTAGTTTCTTCCGTTTCACTGTTAGTAATGACAAGACGATCAATTTACAAATGTCTGCACATGACTTTCAATACAATGCAGTAAAATATTATCACAGCGCATAATTTTAATATCTACACACAAAAAAGTAATGTGCTAAATTCCATGCACACTAGTGTGCAGTAGTAGCACAAAGTATGCTATTTTAACTCCAATTAACACTGATGTGCTGTTCAATTCAGTATGATAGCACAGTCAGTGTGTTATTATTAGAATAACAGCTATTATGATTTCATTAGCACACACAAACCTAGCACACTAAATAAATAAATACGTATGTACCATCCCTTGTTTCCATGGTAAACATAATTATTTGAGAGATTAAAACATATGTAAACCAGCTTTGCGAAAACCAGTCTTATGGATCAATATTTCAAAATTGATTTTTTAGCTCTAGAATGATATGTTATACATCCTAATCACGTAAAAGAAAAGCTACAGTGAGCAATTAAACCATTCTAGTCACAAATACTTCCTTTAGAGAAAAACACAATTAAATAAATTTTTTAACCGTTAGAATTAATGATTAATTAGCAGTGGCTAGCTAGGGAAGAACAGAGAGGTCTCTAAGACTTGCTAAAGGTATCAGAAGACAGGTAACACATTTGTGAATAATTCAGAACTGTCTATTTTCGGTCATATCTCTAATTTATGTTTTGATCCATAAGACTGGTTTTCGCAGACATGGTCACATAGCATTGTGTACAAATCATGCATGTATAATTATAATAATTATATATATATAATTATAATTATTATAATATTTCAATTATACAACTTCAATTAAAAGTAGTATGATATGATGTATAGTTATAATTATTATTGTATACAGTTACTAATGAATATAGTTTTCTGATATTAGACATTTTTCTGTGTCTTCTGTAGAGAATGGATTGATAAGATATCAGAAAGTGTGTATGTACATCCAATGCAAATATAAACTTAAATTCTGTTCCCATTTCAGGAACCAGCACTTAAAGTGGTAATTGTAGATTGTTATAACAATAATGAAAACATTTTATTTTTGTAAAGCATATCGGAACATAGCTACTAGATTCTACTTGCATGTGACAGATTAATAATTAAGCATATTTATATTTATGCAAATTATTATTTTTATGTGTGGTTTATTATTGTGTATGCATGCCTGCTTTACAGTGGTATTGTAGCAAGAAAGTATTTTCAATTACACTTTAATGCCAGTTAATTATTCTAGAAAAT
This sequence comes from Petrosia ficiformis, assembly GCA_947044365.1. NCBI lineage: Eukaryota > Metazoa > Porifera > Demospongiae > Haplosclerida > Petrosiidae > Petrosia > Petrosia ficiformis. The sequence goes on from OX345636.1 coordinate 5,203,516, forward strand.
TAAATTTGAAATAATAATTATTAACATCATCAACACAGTTATTCTGGTGATGGTTTGGTCAAATGCCTTACACATTCTAGTAGTTAGCTAAAACAGCTATCTTATAATAAAATTTAATTAACATACTTTGTACAAATTGACTTCATAATTATTTTGCACATGTATACATAATTGTAATAATGAACACATCTGATTGTTAGTGTACACTGACACTATGGTGGTATACTAGTTGGATGGGATAACTGACTAGTGTATATAGACCCTCCAACAAGTTATATATACAGATATGATTGAATGGTTTCTTTGTGCCTATTCTTGCTTTCTTTGTCCAATAATCCCTCTCTGATTCTGGCTGGATAGTAAACATCAGTAATTTTAAATCTACTTTTTCTAATAAAAAAACATTAACTTAATGAACTAAAAAAATTCATGCTCAAAAACTAAAGAGAACTAAAAAACAAGTCACAAATACAGTATGAACTAATTAAAATTCTGTCAATCATTCTAAACACTTGTATAAACATTAATTATCGTTAGGTTTGAAGATCTTTCTCTTCTTGACTCAATGAAATCGTATTCCCATCTTTATCTAGAGCTCTTGTTCGGGCTATTATTGTTTGTCGCTCTCCATAGTCAATTGTTCCAAATGCAAAAATTTCTCGCTGATCATATTCTAGAACACGAGATAAATCAACAATTTTATTAAAAGCAGTACCATATTGAATCAAAACATTTCCATCTGCAAGAAATTTGGCTCGCCATTTCACTTTTGTTGGAATATCACTTTTAAAGAGACGAACTTCCACCTTCGTACCACTTTCAGCATTTACTTCAACACTGAATGCCTCACTTTTCTCAGAGGAGGTAGTTTGGCTGTATCCCTGTGTATAGGAATACCCAGCGCTAATTTCAAATGTCTTTGTTGACATGGCAAATAGTGCATTACTTGTAAACTCCAGTCCAAATGTAACACTGATATCCACACCATGTTCTGTTGAAAAAGTTGTATCAGAACCGATTGTCTCAGAAAACTCCTTAGCACAAGTCAAGTCACCATCACCTAAGTAATTGTCGCAAAAAACATCCCAGTCACCAAATGCTTCTTCAAGTATTGTGTCTTCTGTTTGAAAGAGCCTGTTTATGGATGTCACTATCAACTGTGTTTCACGAAGACCCTCTACAGCTACGATTTCTTCAGGTTCCTGTGGATTATCATCGAAAAACTGAACCTTAATAGTTTTAACACGACTTTCTCCATCCTTGAGACTCTTTGCTGTGAGAATAATCGATATATCACCACTGAAGCATTGACAATTCAGTAAATCCTTTTCCTCTGCGCTAAGAATGTTGTTATGCATACGATCTTTATAAAGTTGAAAGTTAGTCACAATTCTGTCCATGAGTTCGTCCAGAACATCTACTTCTCCCACTATGTACACTGTGTATGCATCATCACCTCCACAGCATTCGTCTCCTTTACATGCTGTATCTGTATATGCACCAGGACATTTAATACTACATGGTCCTCCATTGCCTGCTGCCTCATCTTCATGTGACAGATGTAGAACTGGTAGTGGCAGCCAATTACTGCAAAAGCAATCGGCTCCTCTAGTAGCAGTTATGGCATAACCATTTTCTTGGCATATACCAACACATATAGCATTTGTATTCTTTGGGAGATTTTGATGATAATTCTTGGCATCAGTTAAAGTGTTCTCAGAATCAGAGTAACATCCATCAAACAAGCCTGCTATGCCCTGTACTTCAGCTTGTAGATCGTGAGGATTGTTTGAATCAGCCACGTGGAACTCTGCAGAAATCGTGCTAGCTAGTATAGCAGCAAGGAAAGCTGTGAAATAAAACATTCTGCGAGCTGTTTTATGAATAGAGCAGGTTCATGCTCACTATTTATAAACTCAGAGATTTTGAAGACATAAAAGTTTTCTTCCTGTCCTGTAATTATATAAGAAGGCGGGAGGCCACTTGTTTCATTTGTAACACCCCAGAAGAAGGATTACAGAATGAGCTGGACATGGCTAATGATTGCCTTTCTCTTCAGCAGCTGTTCTGCTGTTCCCACATCTGAAATCAACACAGGTATATATAGGAATATGATTATGCACGAATGTGTTTTACAACATTGCCTTTTACAGATAATGAGATGCAAAAAAGCGAGGAGCTTTGCTACCTTCGCGCTCGACTCCAGCATTGTAGTGATCAAACACACCTGGATGTTAAGATTGATGGTGTTGTTCGACATTCAACACAATTGAAAAATGAAGAGTTTGTGTGTTTACCTGTGTATTGTGATGAGTCTAGATCGAGTATTATTGGGACAGTGACTGTGGTAGTTGATATCGGTCTCACAGAACCTAAGGAGGGCTTTTCTAGCAATGTGGTCGGTCTTTTTTCTTCAGAATCTGAATGCCAACAGGATGGCCCTAATTTTGCTGTGATTACATGCCAATCGCAACAAGAAAGTAAGTACATTGTATTCTTTATTTATATAAATATAATTATTTTGAGTAAAAAACGTTTCTCTTACACAGATGAAGCATTTCATCAAGTATTGGATGAATTAATGGTAATGTCCCAAAAAGATTCATTCATGAAACAAAATTCAATGATATGTTACTTTCAATTGAATGCAAGATGCAATCATGCCATGCAATTGAGTATAAAAGTTGGAGATAGACTTTCAACACCAGTGTATATAACAGGATTCAATAGAATGGATACGTCAAGCCAATGTGTTGAAGTACCATGCAGTGGTACTGATGATATATTAATCACTGGAAATGAAATAACTGTAAACCCACCAGATTTAGACCTGTCGAGAATATCAGTGTTCAGCAGCAAGGAGGAGTGCAAGACAAGCCTTAACGATGTGGGTAGCTCAGTCACTGTTACCTGTAATCAGCAAATTAATGTGGAAACACAAGGTCAGTATTGCTACAAGTAGTTTATGCAGATATGTAACGAGAGAACAAAACAAAATATATATATAATTAATAATATATAATTATTCTGCAGGGGGTGGTGAAAAGGTGATCTTTGATTTTCCCCACATGGCTATGACTCAAGGTAAGTTGTTGGTTTCTTGTACGGGTATGCATGCTTACACTTTAATCACTTTAATAGGAGAAACTGCAGACATTCAATGGAATAATGACTGGGATGCCCGTTTGCTAGTTGAATGTGGTGACAAACAAGGGTTCTCCAGGGTTCGAAGTCAGCATGATAATGGTCGTGAAGATAGACTATGGCAATGGGATTGTCATACTATTGCAAAGGCCTCATGGGATAATTGCTATTGGACTGATTATGTGAATTGGTGGGATCAGCCTTTTTATTATCAGTGTGCTGCAAACTATGTCCTTGCTGGAGTCGATAGTTATCATGACAATGGTGTTGAAGATAGACGTTGGAAGTTTCGTTGTTGCCACGCCCCAAACCATTTCACTAAGGGTTGCTTTGTGACTGGTTACGTCAATGATTGGGATGCTTGGATGGACTATGGTGTTGGTATTCCACATGTTTTTACAGGTGCATTCAGCTATCATGATAATGGAAGAGAGTAAGTATTGTGTTAAGAAAACAAATTGATGATAATTATGTAATTTATTCCACTGCAGAGACAGGCTGTGGCAAATTGAAGTTTGTGAATACCAATACTGTGCAGGAATCTGATGTCATTGAGTCAAACAACATTTTTTTTAATAGATAGTATAATAGACAGTAGTATCATGATAATATTTCTGTAGAGTTTTCTTTTTTATTAGACTGTGAACATAGGAAACATAAGTTTGTGTTGTATTATTTTATCAAAAGAAGCTCCATTCAAAGTATGCATGTTAAGGTGGCGGGTAATGCATGTATAAATTGAAGGGGTCAGTGGAAAAAGGGGATAAGTGACAAAAAGTTAGTTTTGAGAAAAACACGTTTAAACTTTGACCATATCTTCTTATTCCCATTTATAGGTTTAAAGTAAAAAAAATTGGGTATAAATATTCAGGCATGTATAGATAAGAAATTTAAAACTCTTTGAACAAAATTAAACAATAAACAGTAGTAGTTCAATATCAAAGAGTACAAACGCTTAAGGAATAAATGGTCCTTTTATTATTAATAAGTATAATAGTGTTCTCAAAGATTAATATAAAGCTACTTATACTTCTCAGGAATGAAGGGAATCATTTTCTTGAGATCTTCAACCTTTTTAGGTAAGATAGGGTGTCCACTAGGGTACTTAATGAGTAACGAAACAGAGATCAGTGGATGTTCTTTTTTCCTTCCTTTGAGTAAGTTCATCTTACTCCAACATTCCTCTGTACTATACGTATATCGAATCCAAACTTCATTAGGCCGGATGCTTCATCAATCTTTCATTGTCATTAGCCTGTCCAAAGTTCATCCATCTAGCCTTACTTATCAATATGGTATTTCCATCATTATCTTTCTTCTTCTGTGTACGTATGTTGATTTACTATGCCTGAGAAATCATAAAATTCTGATGGTTCCATTCTTTTTACTGTGAAAGGCTTATGTATGCAGGCATCTTCCACCACTCTTTCCCAGTCAGAAGGTATGTATACAACAGCTGAATCCTTCCTCTTCTCTATGTGGCTAAAATCATGGTCATTGGGAAGATAAGTATGACCTCTATTCGGGAGTATTCGCTCCAAAACTACTTGACGCCGTTTTTCACGTGGTTTCAAGATCACTTGAGATAACGTGTGACATCATCATATAACATTGAATTTTTATACCAAACTTAACACAGGTGTTTCTTGATGGTGCAGGAACATTTTGCACTATAGATCTCAAAATTCACCAGAATGTCACTTATCCCCCTTTTCCACTGACCCCTTCAATTATTTTCAAACATAACATAACTTTTGAATATATCTTTTTTTTTGCAAAAAAAGAAAACAACTCTATGCTTGTACTTTCATTAAAACATATATTGTCAAATGTTCTGTAAAAAGATAGGGTTTTTCTGAAAGTTTAAAAGCAGGCGACATTGGCTGGATATCATGGATCGAAGAAACACTCTTTCATGAAGACTACAAAGAGATAATTATTTTGTCAAGCTACATTGAAACAAAACAGGGATTATATATTTTTTAACAGGCTGAACGAAAAGAAAACATGCAGCGCCACATTGATATTATTAACCACAATTAGGATTTCTAACTCTAGAGTTGAGCCACACGTGTGTGAAGTGAGTCATGGATGGCTTCTTAATGAATGCTACGAAACGTTCACTTAATGACTTAAAGAAAACTAGTAAGATTTTGAGACTTACTTTATGTTTTTAAAATTAAGTCAAGCTCACAGGACCTTTGACCACCCTGCATGATTGATTAGATCACGTGGCATAGATGGTAGTTTTTTTGTCTGTATAAGTATGTGTGTAATATTTGTCAAGGGCTGGGGCAAAACTTGTATTTGGAAGACTGAGAGGCAGCATACACGGTTATTGTGTTATGCTTATTGGCTACCTAATTTCAAGGCGAGGGAGGAATACAACGAAATCTTATTTATCTAAGTGAAACCTTGTAAACCAACTAAACCATTGTTTATAGTTATAAGGCCAGGTAAAGTAGATTTGTTGCTCCTCATCATTATATACCTGCTTCTGGCAGATACCTGTAACTTCAAATGTCATTTCCAGACTTTGTTTGATTCAACCTCCTTTAATTTGATCACATGATATGCATCGTGTTTGGACAGGAAGATGTCACTGTATGTTTTACCTTTCTATCTTACACTCCTAAAAATTGATTTGTTATTTCTACCAATGTTTTGGGTTATAAGTTTCAATTCCCTTGATTGAGAATTATATTCCCATCAATAAATTAGTTGATCATGAACAAGAAGCTAAATCATTGACACATCACTTGGCACATTTACTAATAGTATGGCAAGCTATTAATATTAATTTTGTGAAGCGAAAGAATGTTCTAAAGGTATACATGAACACATACCTGCCTATTTTCACTTTTATTTCAAAATTTTATTTTAATAAGCTTCACTAATGTCTTCCCTTTCCATTGATATCTTCAGTGAACTATGTGCTTTACTAGTTTCTGCTAATTTACAGAGTGAAAAAAAATCACATTTTTCTCAAAATGGGTTTACCTGCTTGTTGTGGTTCTGTTGATATATTGATTGGAATGTTTACATGATATAGCATTCAAGAGCTAATTATTTAATACTGTATTCAGGTAAAACAAAGGTTGTTTTGAAATTTCAATCGATAAGCCTGGTTTTCACAGAGCTGATCACATATTAGTGAATGTGAATATATTAATTTACTTTCAATATTAAATTATAGATTAGCTGTTGGCGATCACCATTTTATCACATAAAATTCATAAGCCTGGTTTACTCAGAGCCAGTCACATAATTATATAGAACACAAAATCCAAGGACAAACATTTAATTGCACATCTTGATTTAGCATTTGAAATTTTGGCATCCAAGTTGTGTAATTTAGTATAAAATATTTTTTGAATGAAAGGACATCCAAACCGAAAAAAAGCACAGAATAAACAAAACAACTTAAGGAGAGTAAAAGCAAAATGCAAATAAGCTATTCTTATGTAGGGGTGTTATGTGGAAGTGGTTGGTCTGTGGAATTTGTGCATATACGGATTGAATGGTCAGTAGTTCATTCAAGTTCTGCTATGGTCATGCTGTGGTCATGCTGTTTAATCCTAACTAACTTCTCTATCATGCATCAATATGTTATAAATGAATTTTAAGAGTACAAATACTTATAGCGTTGTGTACTCTAGCTAGAATGATAGTTCACCAACAGAATTTGACTTGTATTGCTATTCATATTCAGCAACAATTGGAATACTGAAATAGTTTATGAAACTTATATATACAACCAATAAAGCTAGTTGAAATAACAATGGATTTTTAGAGGTGGTGTATGTGGCTATAATTTTACTGTATAACAATTAACCTCAATACATGGCAACTAATTTATGATGAGTACTGCACTTCACTTACAGCATTAATATTGTCTGCCCAGAGAAGCAACTCTATGGAAACAATATTTTACAGAGGTTTGCCAGTATTGCTACTCACCAGTTCAGTAATGATCTCTGGCCATCTATAATGTGTTGTTAGACATAAAAATATTCAATATTAAACTCTGTGTTTGTATTTTAACTTTTTTTATTATTAGCAGAGATTTCAGCTTATCTTTTGCCATTCAAATGTATGGGTAGCAATTTGTTTCCAGGCCATCCCTACATAGAGAGTACTACCGTACTCTCTGATAGTAGGGCTGAGATGATCGATTAATCAATTGATATTGAAAATTCTTCTGATTATCAATTGTAAGTCTATGATATTAATTATACTAATCCTTCCAAAAGTCACTTTTCAAGGATGCAACAGCAAATAATGTACATGTGCAACATGGAAGCACGTGAAGTCTTTTTAATCATCACATGGTATGTGTTTCCTGCATTATGACTCAATTGGCCTCACTGATTTTAATCCATTACCAATCAATTTGTCCCAGAATCTCAGCCCTAGTAATTATACTAAATACATGTCAATGATGGTCCCAAAAAGCTAACCATGCATATTGAAGTAAATGTTTGCTTAATAGACAAAATAGACAAAGTTACAGGAGGAAAATCTGTTTTTCGCACGTGAAAACTCAAATCAGAATAACTATGTCAAAGCCAAAGCTAACAATATACAGTTATGATGCACAAAATCTGAACTAACATAAGCTGGCACTTTCAAACAAATTAGGCATCACTTCCTCATGAATACATGCATGTATGTATTAGTATAACATTAACACTTAGAGAATTGAGGTCACGTATATGTAATATTTGACCCCCACGCAGTTGGGAGTGTGTTCCTAGTGTTATGAAGCACTCCAAACATTCGTAATTGGTGTCCGGGATAAGCCCTCGAAAGTGGCTAAACATTTTGATGGCTTTTAGATCACCCATTACCCTAAATATAGAGTACAAAGGTTAATTTTAAAGGTGCTGTCCCCCGTTAATGGGGTTTTGAAAGAGTGAGAAAACTGCATTTGAATTAGTCCTACGAAGCGCTTGGGGACTTTCGAGTCCCGGTAAGCAAGTTGCTAGAGCTATAGACCATGGTTTATATAAGGGCAGGAAAAGTATATTTGTTGTTTTTCACCAGCTGAGCCTGCTTCGTCTCGAAGTGCCACCTCAATTGTCATTTATGGCTTTCCAGTCCATGACTCACCCTCTTTTAATTTGATCAGATGATATGCATCTTGTTTGGCCAGGAAGATGTCTTAAAACAGTGTATGTATCCACTTTATATGGCCTAATACACAACTGATATGTGATGAGGTGTATAAATACATACCTAATCAGCCATTTATTATAGCATAGTATAGATATTATTACATAATTATACGTACAATGCTCAAAATAGTTTTCAAAAGTGTCCAACAAAAATATCTGGACAAAACAAAATTTCACCAGCAGGTTGTGTATTTTGTCCACAAAAAAAGTCTTGTAACCCACAGGCACCATACCCATTCCATTCAGTACATGGTATGAGTTTCCTAGCTGCATTAATTGACCTGATTGCCTAATTGCTTCCACTGACTTTAATCAATCAATTTGAAGTTAGTGATAATTAATTTCAGAATCTCAGCTGATTCCCAGCCCTATACTGAATACATGTCTCGGTACATATATTAAAAAATAATAATGGTCCCGGCCCAAAAGCTAACCATTCATATTAAAATAAATGTTTGGATTGATAGCAAAACAGCCAAAGTTATGAGGAAAATCTGTTTTTTGCATGGGAAAACTCAAAATAGAATAACTATGTCTAGCCAAAGCTAACATGTAATCAATACTGCTTTATACACAATAACTCTCATGGATGATAAACAGTAAACTTTTCTAACTGTGTATACAGTGTTTTGACATACATTTCATTAAGCTTATGAAAACCTGAGTTAACGAGCTGACGTTAGCCAAAGGTAACTATATACAGTTATGGTGCACAAAAACTGAACTAACATAAGCTGACAAATTAGGCATCAACTCCTCATGGATGCATTCATGTATGTATTGGTATAACATTAACCCTTAGAGAACTGATGTCACATATATGTGACATTTGACCCCTATGCAGTTGGGAGAGCATTCCTAGCGTTACGAAGTGCTCCAAATGTTCGTAATAGGTGTCAGGAATAAGCCCATGAGAATGGTTTAAAATGTTGATGGTTTTTAGGTTGCCATTTGCCCTAAATATAGAGTACGAATGTTAAAGGGGTTGTACCCCGTTTAATGGGGTTTCAAAAAGGGCTCCTCCTCACCACTCACAAAATTTGAAGAGTGAGACTCCCACGCAATCTAGTGGGTAGCTGAGACATTTCTCTTGCTGTAAACCCAATATTGTGGGTGTAGCTGGTGCCAACATGCAGTGGAGTCGTTTTGTTTGCCCCAGTTGCAGTGAAAAGAAGGAGGAAACTGCAAGTCCTACAAAGTTCCTGGGGACTTTCAAGTCCCGATAGTCAAGTTGCTAGAAGTAGTCTAGCGACTTGCTTATAAGTTGGAAAAGGAGCCACGTTTGAGGTACAGAAACTGAACGGGGCCAAGATATTTCCAGCAGAAACATCAGTGTTGGAAATGGGAAGATTTTTGAAAAACAAATTCAGTCCTATCAGGGTTTATAACAATGTTAAAATGCAAATCATACAATGTACAATAATTATGATAATTGCAATTATTATTACATACACTTGTACATGTATCTAGATATTATTATAATAATCAATATTATTATAATTATTATAATTATACTTATAACTAATTATAATTAAAACTATTATATGTACTACATATTATATTATGTAATGGATAAACTGTGGTGTATTCCAGACATACCACCTGCTATAGAAGAGGTTTGAAAACGTGCCATGTATAATCCAAGGCCTGCCCATAGATTGCTCACATAGCCAAGGCCTGCCCATAGATTGCTCACATAGCCAGGTGGTATAACTGACACCAACTATAGCTATAGACCTTGGTTTATATAAGGCCTGGAAAATAGTGTTGTTTTAGTTTGATAATACTTACAACTTTTAGTTATAGTTATAGTACGTCTAGTTTATCACAATTTTAGTTATAGTTATAGTTAATTAACTAAAAATATTTTAGGCTTACTAAAAGGGTTTTAGTTTTAGTTAAACTAAAAGTACCCATTATTTGGCAATTTTCATTTTAGTTAGTTATAGTTATTGCAGTGGACCTCTAATTTAGTTATAGTTTAGTTAAGTAAAAGTCATAATGCCTTACTAAAAGCGATTTTAGTTATGGTTATAGTTAACTAAAACAACACTACTGGAAAAGTATATTTGTTGTTTTTTTCAGCACCTACTTCCATCTGAGAGTGCCACCTCAATTGTCATTTAGAGCTTTCCAGTCCATGACTCATATTCTTTAAATCTGATCAGATGATATGCATCATGTTTGGCCAGGAAGATGTCTTAGAACAGTGTGTGTTCTGTCGACTAATGGACGGGATTTCAATGATTACATGGACTATATCAAGGCAGTATGTAATTAATAACGAATATTGACTGCCATCTCACATGCAGATTTGGGAAATGACTGATTTTTAAACTATGTATATATGCACTTTATATGGCCTAATACACAACTGACATTTGATGTTACATAATTATACGTACAATCCTCAAAATAGTTTTTGAAAGTGTCCATCAAAAATATTTCGACAATACAAAATTTGACCAGCAAGTGGTGGATTTTGTCCACAAAAAAAGTCTCATAACGCACATGCACTGTACCTATTCCATTCATCACATGGGATGTAATTGCTTTCACTGACTTTAAATCAATTATCAATCAATTTGAAGTTAGTGATAATTAATTTTAGAATCTCAGCTGATTCCCAGCCCTAGTAATTAATATACTAAAACACATGTCTTAGAACACATATTAAAAACATAATGATGCTCCCAAAAAGCTAACCATGCATATTGAAGTAAATGTTTGGCTTTATAGACAAAATAGCCAAAGTTATGAGCGAAAACTCAAATCAGAATAACTATGTCTAGCCAAAGCTAACATGCATTTAATACTGCTTTATATTTATACACAATAACATTCATGGATGATAAACAGTGAACATTTCTAATTGTGCAAACAATGTTTTTACATACATTTTATCAAGCTTATGAATGAATAGAAAAACTGAGCTAATGAGCTGACATTAGCCAAAGCTAACAATATACAGTTATAATGTACAAAAACTGAACTAACATAAGCTGGCACTCTCAAACAAATTAGGCATCACATCCTCATGGATGCACGCATGTGTCCATTAGTATAACATTAACTATAACTATAAGACTATAACTAAAACTGCTTTTAGTAAGGCATTGTAAATTTTATTTGATTAACCTTCAACTAAATTACAATTCTACTGTAATAACTATAACTGACTGAAATAATGGATGATTTTATAATAGTTAATTAAACTAAAACTAAATCCCTTTTAGTAAGCCTAATCTTATTTTAGTTAATCAACTATAGTTTGAAAAACTGTCATAGATTGTTACAATTATATACTAAGTGGTCACTATTGCCAAAACAACACTAATAATTAAGTATTTATATAAAACAGAAGATTGAGTACTTGTGTAGCTAGAGGACAATTTTGGATGAGTTTCTCTAACAAATATTATAATAACTGAGAATGCCAATCACAATTCACACCTGCGAGAACTTCAAGTGAATTCATTGAAATCAATTTTTCACAACCTGTTTCTTGAATCTTGTCTTTTATTTCTGATTCTTGTATAATTTAGTAGTTAGTTTGAAGTGTCAATGTTCTTATAATTAGTAGTTTTCACAAATTTTGAGAATGCAGACATTATAGATTACATTAATGTGCTCTGTCCATCTGGGTGAATTAAGGTTAGCTATAATAATAATTATAAACATCTGAGAACAGAATAGACATCCCTTGTGTAACTTAAAGTTTTTTAAAAATTAGTGACACCTGATGTGTATATTATACATATTTTTAGGCAATATGTTTATCTTATGTAGGAATACACTCTCTGACTACATGGGTAGACTTGTTTGTATCTATAAATATTTTATCTTGTCATCAGGAGAGCTCCACGATGTGGTCATTACATAACTATAATTTTCGATTTCGTTAATGTCCCAACTTATGGCTTGCTACAGAAAGGGCGAGACCACTCCACCTTTGGAGTCAGGTAGTCTAAGATTTTAAATTTTATTATCATTATTTATTTTTTTACTACACACATACTCATATATTGTGTTAACATATGCACATTATAGAATAATCTAGAACTGCACATGGTGACCTTTAAAGCACATGGCACAAATTATATATACGCATATCTGTATCAAGCTGATGAACTAAAGAAAACGTTGTTTCAAATCGCTACTACATAGAACCCACCAGCCAGCCTAACTTGTAAGCGAATGAGGAGACTAATTACACAGGAGGTTAATTTTTCAAGTGTTTATTTCAGCTTGTGTAAACTTACATTGATATGAAATTAAAATCGAGTTAAAACTAATTGTAAGAATACAGTATAGTACAATACAGTGTGTGTGTGTGTGTGTGTGTGTGTCTGCCTGTGTGTGTATGTGTCCGTGTTTCAGTATATATATAATTATATTGGTGTAATTGTAGCCTGTATGAAAACTGCATAATTAATGTTAGTTTTGGCTAATAAATTGTAAACCAGCATCTTTGTTTATTGTTATAATCAGCTCAAAACAATAAAAAGTATATAAGTATATCTACTTTAACTGTAATTTGCTGTTTTAGTTTGGCAAATTACTTCAAGTTTATGATGATAAATGCTGGCAGGAGTAAAGAAATGAAGCAGCTTCAGTTGAAGTTTAGATAACTATAATTATGTATGCTAGATAAAACAACATTTGCACATAATTTATATGCAGAAATTGCACTTCTGGCATTAACTTCAGTTACTGTAAATCAGATACACCTCTCCTAGTTATAGGGATGTTATAACTTATAATATAACAGTGCTTGAATAACGTCCAGCAATTGACCATTTTACAGACATTTTGCCACATTGTCTATACAAAATTGCATTTGACTGGACAGATTGTCTGATTACCTATGAATAATAAGACTTGTGAGGTTATTTATACGCAATATACTTATATACTTTTTATTGTTTTGAGCTGATTTAATTTTATTAGCCAAAACTAACATTAATTATGCAGTTTTCATACAGGCTACAATTACACCAATATAATTATATATATACTGAAACACGGACACATACACACACAGGCAGACACACACACACACACACACACACACACACACACTGTATTGTACTATACTGTATTCTTACAATTAGTTTTAACTAGATTTTAATTTCATATCAATGTAAGTTTACACAAGCTGAAATAAACACTTGAAAAATTAACCTCCTGTGTAATTAGTCTCCTCATTCGCTTACAAGTTAGGCTGGCTGGTGGGTTCTATGTAGTAGCGATTTGAAACAACGTTTTCTTTAGTTCATCAGCTTGATACAGATATGCGTATATATAATTTGTGCCATGTGCTTTAAAGGTCACCTTGTGCAGTTCTAGATTATTCTATAATGTGCATATGTTAACACAATATATGAGTATGTGTGTAGTAAAAAAATAAATAATGATAATAAAATTTAAAATCTTAGACTACCTGACTCCAAAGGTGGAGTGGTCTCGCCCTTTCTGTAGCATGCCATAAGTTGGGACATTAACGAAATCGAAAATTATAGTTATGTAATGACCACATCGTGGAGCTCTCCTGATGACAAGATAAAATATTTATAGATACAAACAAGTCTACCCATGTAGTCAGAGAGTGTATTCCTACATAAGATAAACATATTGCCTAAAAATATGTATAATATACACATCAGGTGTCACTAATTTTTAAAAATCTTTAAGTTACACAAGGGATGTCTATTCTGTTCTCAGATGTTTATAATTATTATTATAGCTAACCTTAATTCACCCAGATGGACAGAGCACATTAATGTAATCTATAACGTCTGCATTCTCAAAATTTGTGAAAACTACTAATTATAAGAACATTGACACTTCAAACTAACTACTAAATTATACAAGAATCAGAAATAAAAGACAAGATTCAAGAAACAGGTTGTGAAAAATTGATTTCAATGAATCCACTTGAAGTTCTCACAGGTGTGAATTGTGATTGGCATTCTCAAATATTATAATATTTGTTAGAGAAACTCATCCAAAATTGTCCTCTAGCTACACAAGTACTCAATCTTCTGTTTTATATAAATACTTAATTATTAGTGTTGTTTTGGCAATAGTGACCACTTAGTATATAATTGTAAACAATCTATGACAGTTTTTCAAACTATAGTTGATTAACTAAAATAAGATTAGGCTTACTAAAAGGGATTTAGTTTTAGTTTATAAAATCATCCATTATTTCAGTCAGTTATAGTTATTACAGTAGAGTTGTAATTTAGTTGTAGGTTAATCAAATAAAATTTACAATGCCTTACTAAAAGCAGTTTTAGTTATAGTCTTATATTTATAGTTAATGTTATACTAATAGACACATGCGTGCATCCATGAGGAGGTGATGCCTAATTTGTTTGAGAGTGCCAGCTTATGTTAGTTCAGTTTTTGTACATCATAACTGTATATTGTTAGCTTTGGCTAATGTCAGCTCATTAGCTCAGTTTTTCTATTCATTCATAAGCTTGATAAAATGTATGTAAAAACATTGTTTGCACAATTAGAAATGTTCACTGTTTATCATCCATGAATGTTATTGTGTATAAATATAAAGCAGTATTAAATGCATGTTAGCTTTGGCTAGACATAGTTATTCTGATTTGAGTTTTCGCTCATAACTTTGGCTATTTTGTCTATAAAGCCAAACATTTACTTCAATATGCATGGTTAGCTTTTTGGGAGCGTCATTATGTTTTTAATATGTGTTCTAAGACATGTGTTTTAGTATATTAATTACTAGGGCTGGGAATCAGCTGAGATTCTAAAATTAATTATCACTAACTTCAAATTGATTGATAATTGATTTAAAGTCAGTGAAAGCAATTACATCCCATGTGATGAATGGAATAGGTACAGTGCATGTGGGTTATGAGACTTTTTTTGTGGACAAAATCCACCACTTGCTGGTCAAATTTTGTATTGTCGAAATATTTTTGATGGACACTTTCAAAAACTATTTTGAAGATTGTACGCCATATAAAGTGCATATATACATAGTTTCTCATCAGTCATTTCCCAAATCTGCATGTGAGATGGCAGTCAATATTTGTTATTAATTACATACTGCCTTGATATAGTCCATGTAATCATTGAAATCCCGTCCACTAGTCGACAGAACACACTGTTCTAAGACATCTTCCTGGCCAAACATGATGCATATCATCCGATCAAATTTAAAGAATATGAGTCATGGACTGGAAAGCTCTAAATGACAATTGAGGTGGCACTCTCAAATGGAAGTAGGTGCTGAAAAAACAACAAATATACTTTTCCAGTAGTGTTGTTTTAGTTAACTATAACTATAACTAAAATCGCTTTTAGTAAGGCATTATGACTTTTAGTTAACTAAACTATAACTAAATTACAGGTCCACTGCAATAACTATAACTAACTAAAATGAAAATGGGTACTTTTAGTTTGTTAACTAAAACTAACACCGGTCCCTTTTAGTAAGCCTAAAATATTTTTAGTTAATTAACTATAACTATAACTAAAATTGTGATAATTATCATACATTGTGTGATTGAATTTGTTTTTCAAAAATCTTCCCATTTCCAACACTGATGTTTCTGCTGGAATTATCTTGGCCCGTTCACTTTCTGTACCTCAAACGTGGCTCCTTTTCCAATTTATAAGCAAGTTGCTAGACTACTTCTAACAACTTGACTCGAAAGTCCCCAGGAACTTCGTAGGACTTGCAGTTTCCTCCTTCTTTTCACTGCAACTGGAGCAAGCAAAACGACTCCACAGCATGTTGGCACCAGCTACACCCACAATATTGGGTTTACAGCAAGAGAAATGTCTCAGCTACCCACTAGATTGCGTGGGAGTCTCACTCTTCAAATTTTGTGGGTGGTGAGGAGGAGCCTCTTTGAAACACCATTAAACGGGGTACAGCCCCTTTAACATTCATTCACCTTCGTACTCTATATTTAGGGCAAAGGGCAACCTACAAACCATCACCATTTTTAACCATTTTCATGGGCTTATTCCTGACACCTATTACGAACATTTGGAGCATTTTGTAACACTAGGAATGCTCTCCCAACTGCATAGGGGTCAAATGTCACATATATGTGACATCAGTTCTCTAAGGTTAATTAATCTTATACCAATACATGCATGAATGCATCCATGAGGAGCTGATGCCTAATTTGTCAGCTTATGTTAGTTCAGTTTTTGTGCACCATAACTGTATATAGTTAGCTTTGGCTAACGTCAGCTCATTAGCTCAGGTTTTCATAATCTTAATGAAATGTATGTCAAAACACTGTATGCACATTTAGAAAAGTTTACTGTTTATTTTCCATGAATGTATAAAGCAGTATTGATTACATGTTAGCTTTGGCTAGACATAGTTATTCTATTTTGAGTTTTCACATGCAAAAAAAGATTTTCCTATTATAACTTTGGCTGTTTTGCTATAAAGCCAAACATTTACTTCGGTATGGTTAGCTTTTGGGACCATCATTCAGAAATTAAATATCCCTAACTTCAAATTAATTTAAAGTCAGTGGAAGCATTTAGGCCAATGGAGTCAATTAATGCAGCTAGGAAACTCATCCCATGTGATAAATGGAATGGGTACAGTGTGTATGGGTCACGAACCTTTTTTTCTGAACAAAATCCACAACTTGCTGGTGAAATTTGCTTGAATAACGTCCAGCAATTGACCATTTTACAGACATTTTGCCACATTGTCTATACAAAATTGCATTTGACTGGACAGATTGTCTGATTACCTATGAATAATAAGACTTGTGAGGTTATTTATACGCAATCAGACAGTCTGTCCAGTCAAATGCACACTAAGGTTACATGTAATTATTAGATATTTATTTATCTAAAGTTAACAGGCTGGGAAAGATATTGTTAAAAGAGTGAATGTCAGACCAGCTGATTTTGTTGATATAGTAAGTGGTGCACGAAGGGTGATTGAAAATGAAGGAGAATTATAATTATGTAAAAAAGAACAACAAGTGTTATCTCTGGATGCTTTTGAACATGAGTTCTATCATCTTCCTTTTTATAGTGGAAAACATATGAATTGTTATCTAGAACCTACAGGATGGTAAATACACTATTATTAATACAGATAGATGATAATACTATTATAAAATAGATTGCTACTATAACTATCAAATATATGCGACTATTATTATGATACTGAGGGTAGGCAGTTAGTTGCAAAAATGTGTTATATGTCTGCTGCATTCACAATTCTTCCTACAAAGTGTGGACATGTACTTTTGTCACTGTCATGATCCAATATTTGCATTTATATGATGCTGTGTTTAGTTCTGAAACCAAACACCCATTGCTGTAACTATTTTCATATGCGATTGGTGCAGCTGGTACATTCACTCTCAGGACATATTAACAGCAAAGAAAATTTCGTTTATCAACTCATCAAACATGTGCTCAACTATCAATATCTATACTACAAAGAAGGGTAAGGGTCGTATGAATGGAGTATTGTTCTCAGCCAACTTGGGCATCCAGATCTGTAGAAGTACCCACTTTATCGTAATACCCATCAAATTCAGTTTGAAATGCAACGAAGTGAAATTTTATATCTTCTTAAAGGCTGTACTCATTTTGTTGAAAGAATAACTCCATCCTTAATGTTAAATACCTGGTGATGTGGTCCAGCTGCTATAACAGAACAGTGGATTGAAAGAAACAGAAGAGAAATACAAACATTATGCTTTCATGAAATCTAATTATAGAAAATTATCATAAATATCCCATTTTATTGATTAGTTTTTTTTACCAATCAGTACACACCATTTCAGTCACATGGTATAGTTGCTTATATAGGTCATGGCATGGCATTTTGATCAATCAATACACACTTTCAATTACATGAACATTCAACCAATTGAAATACACAGTTTCAGTCACATGACAGTTCATTAATGATTGATAAAAGTGATTCAAAACCGCTAAATATAATTATAAACTGACAAATTGTATTTGATATAGCTAATTTTGTTAAGAATTGCAAAATTAAAAAATTCTAATTACAAATTTACAAAATGTTATTTTATACGTTCCAAACATCTAGCAATATTAAATTGCATAAATTAGACAGACAGAAACACACATATATGTAGACACACATGGAGACAGAGTCAGATAAACATACACACACATACACATTATACACACACGTTTACAATATAACAAAGGTGGAGTCAGACATACAATACACACACATACACATATACACACACATATACAACAACACAGAAACAGAGTGAGACACACATGCACACACACACACACACACACACACACACACACACACACACACACACACACACACACACACACACACACACACACACACACAGCATCTGTAATAGTAATAGCCTTGCAATAATTTTAATTATTAATTGGAAACGCCCACCTAAGGTTAATTAGGAGAGCACATGTGCATAAGTATGGTAGGTAAAGTTTTCAAGGGAGTAGGATCTTTTTTAATCCAGTAAGATTGGGCTGTTATTTAACTTCAAGGTTTTGTAAGTAAGTTATTATTACATGTATTTACTGGTGCATTGGTGAACAGGACTCTATAAGCATCTCCAGATACGGATAGAGAGGGGAGGGTTGGGATCCCACCAAAGAGTCTTTAACCCCCATTTCTGGTTCCCAAGGCCAGACTATCCCTGTCAGGAGTCCAATAACACCAAAGTATCAAAGCATATGTGAATATGTTAAAAGTTAAGATTGTTAAATACTGTTTGTGACACTGCATGCTTTTGACCAATAAAGTCCCAAATATAGGAAAGATCTGAACCATGAGTGAAATACTGGGTCGTCTGACTAAAGCTCAGAGGAGAATCACCGTCTTCGTTTCTGTGACAGGACAGAAACTTTACACTGTTGGTGTTGGAATTGTGCACTACCTGCCTCAGTGGTTCAGCTAGCTTGCCCTTTCCACCCAACATGTAAATACACACTAACACACACACACACACACACACACACACACACACACACACACACACACACACACACACACACACACACACACACAGCATCTGTATATATAGTGGCCTTGCAATAATTTTAATTAATAATTAACAAACGCCCACCTAAGGTTAATTAATAGACCTGTGTAAAAGCACATGATTTACAAGGGAATTAGATCTGTTGTAATCCAATAAGAATGGGCCATTATTTAACTTCAAGATTTTGAAAGTAAGTGATTATTACATGTATTTACTGATGCATTGGTAAACAGGACTCTGAGCATTTCCAGATACGGATAGAGAGGGGAGGGTTGGGGCCCCACCAAAGATGTCTTTAACCCCCATTTCTGGTTCCCAAGGCCAGACTATCCCTGTCAGGAGTCCAATAACACCAAAGTATCAAAGCATATGTGAATATGTTAAAAGTTAAGGTTGTTAAATACTGTTTGTGACACTGCATGCTTTTGACCAATAAAGTCCCAAATATAGGAAAGATCTGAACCATGAGTGAAATACTGGGTCGTCTGACTAAAGCTCAGAGGAGAATCACCGTCTTCGTTTCTGTGACAGGACAGAAACTTTACACTGTTGGTGTTGGAATTGTGCACTACCTGCCTCAGTGGTTCAGCTAGCTTGCCCTTTCCACCCAACACGTAAATACACACTAACACACACACACACACACACACACACACACACACACACACACACACACACACACACACACACACACACACACACACAGCATCTGTAATAGTAATAGCCTTGCAATAATTTTAATTATTAATTGGAAACGCCCACCTAAGGTTAATTAGGAGAGCACATGTGCATAAGTATGGTATTTAAGTTTTCAAGGGAGTAGGATCTTTTTTAATCCAGTAAGATTGGGCTGTTATTTAACTTCAAGGTTTTGTAAGTAAGTTATTATTACATGTATTTACTGGTGCATTGGTGAACAGGACTCTATAAGCATCTCCAGATATGGATAGAAAGGGGAGGGTTGGGATCCCACCAAAGAGTCTTTAACCCCCATTTCTGGTTCCCAAGGCCAGACTATCCCTGTCAGGAGTCCAATAACACCAAAGTATCAAAGCATATGTGAATATGTTAAAAGTTAAGATTGTTAAATACTGTTTGTGACACTGCATGCTTTTGACCAATAAAGTCCCAAATATAGGAAAGATCTGAACCATGAGTGAAATACTGGGTCGTCTGACTAAAGCTCAGAGGAGAATCACCGTCTTCGTTTCTGTGACAGGACAGAAACTTTACACTGTTGGTGTTGGAATTGTGCACTACCTGCCTCAGTGGTTCAGCTAGCTTGCCCTTTCCACCCAACACGTAAATACACACTAACACATACTGGTTCTAATCAGCCAGGTGGCTCTGTTGTGTTGACACAAGGCTACAATAACGCCCTCTGTTAGCCATCACAATATCCAGACCCGAGGGATATCTCTGTGTGTGAGAGAACAATTGTGCGAGCCATCTGTTGATTCAGTTGGTAAAAACTGCCGACCGCTCTCAACCTGTTGGACCCCCGGGCTTTTAATTGTGTGTTCAGTTAGCTTGCCCCTTCCACCCAACATAAAAATACACATCTACATACACTAGTTGGAGCAGGTTCCCCGCTGCTCACCTCAGTGGTATAAACCAGGACAGGGGTTCCACCCAACATGTATGAACAAAGCACTTTTCGATGTGGGTAACCTTAGGGGAGAGTCATCGTCTGTGAGATCAGTGACTTGACTGAACTTTATACTATTTGGTGTTGGTCCCTCGCTGCTCACCTTAGTGGAATGACCAGGACAGGGGTTCCATCCAACACGTATATACACACCTTAACACACACACACACACACACACACACACACACACACACACACACACACACACACACACACACACATACACACACATACACATACACAGAGAACAATAAATAGACAGACACACACACACACAGGTACACACACATGTACATGTATATACAAAGAAAGAGTCAGACACAAACATACACAATGATATATAGATACACACACATATTTACTTACATCTAGTAGCAATAAACATATTGCTAGACTTCCCAACAATAGACTTTCTCTTTATTTTTTTACTTTTAACAAATATAGAAAGGATATCGAAAATGAAGCACTGTTAGATATAACAGTAAAAAAATGCAACCAGTATATATATGTAATAAAGAATAGAAATTCATCTCAATAATTATGTTGTGTGTGTGTGTATAAATAATCATGTGTGTGTGTGTGTTTGTGTCTGTCTGCCTATCTGTCTGCATGTATGTATGGATATGTATGACTTAAGCTTGTGTATGTAAACAAGTATGAATGTACTATGTATGCATGTGTCATGTGTGTAGTATATATATGAATGGTATATGTATATTAAGTGTACTATTGTATAATAATATTAATTCAGTACCTGATTGGTAATGTATGCATTATCAAAAAAAATCTATTCAACAAAAATAATAATTACAAAATCATAGTAGCATTTAATAATAATTAATGCAGTGTTATCAATAATAATGAATAATTAAAAAATTAATTAGAACGAGATTACTGTGATCAGTAATAATAACAATCACGCTATTCCTCTTCGAAGAATAATAGAACTAATTAAAACAATGTTGTAGTTGTAAAAATCAGTAACGTGCACACGTGGATAATTATAACCATCAATACTTTGTGTATGTATAGGAGTATAATAAAACATCTCTGGTCTGACATCTTTAAAGAAGATGGCAAGATATATCGTAATTGCAGTTAATTTAGCTGCAGAAAAAAAGAATGATGCTCAAATACATATAAATCACATGATGAGTCAGTTGTGAACATTTTTCATATTCTAAACTAATTTGATTGGTAAATATTGTATATTTGATACACATACATATCAAATACTTTTCTGAATTACATATATGACAAGTATGGGAAAACTAGACTTATGGCTTATGATAATTTTGAACACTTGAAACGTTTAGATACAATGCTTGCCATTTGGCTATCAAGTACAAAAAAAACAAACTGAATCATATTTTTGGTATCCAGGAAGAGCAACTATTGTTTCATTTAGATACCAAGTTCAGTTTACTAGCTTCATGTACAAAATGACCAAATAGAGAGCATTTACATATATCTAAAAATTTGGTCAAATTTATCATGAGCCATAAGCCCGGTTTTTCCATATCCAGTTAAATTATGATAGCCTATATAAGAACTACTAACCAAGCTGCTTGCTGCATCAAATTGATCAGCATCTACTAGAAGCTGATATAGGTCATCTTTATTTGTCTCTGGATTGTTTTGCATCCATTTCTCAAGTAAACGGAGGGCACAGACGTTCTTCATACTAAAACTTTGCTGTATGTCAGCAAGTTCATGATCTGTTACACCAATTAGACCAGCTAATAATTTGATGTCGTCAGTAACAAAGTGACAGCATCGTCTTATATCTGTCTTACGAAGTGGAGATTGTGAAATTGGTGGCTCAACTTGCAAAGGATGAGTGGTCTGAGCAGTAGAAGGATGTGGTTGATTCCCATTAAAGGCAGGGGTTATAATTGAAATTGAATCTACATAATGCACAGTATGAGAATGAACTTACAGGTTTGGAAGATCTAGAAACAGGTGATTGAGGTGGATGGTCTATTGCCAAAGGAGAGGATTCTAGAATAGACTGACCAAGAGGGGTATGTGGCTGATTACCAATGGAGACAGGGGATTGATAACTGATAATTATACATTATACAAAGCAATGGAAATGAACTTACAGGATCTGAAGATACATGCCTTTTCTTCAAAAGCTATTGAGTAACAAAGCTTATGTGAAATACAATACTGCTTTAAGATAACAATCCTCATGACTTACACTCTTTAATTTATTATTAGAATGTTTTTCGGCATTAGAACCATCTATTTCATTAGCTGCCAGCCTAAATGTTATAATAATAATTATGTAGTCTTGTCATTAAATTTATGATTTAGTATTGAATTTCTAGACAAAATGTAGTGTTGTGGGTTGAATGAAATGTTGATTTGCAATTTGCTTACACAGTGGTAATTAATACTCACTTTTCAGCTAGTGGAATAAAACAAAGCTCTTTAAGATGTTGAACAAGTTCCTCCCGTTCGCCTCCTCCTCTGTCCCAGTCAAACAGAAGGTGAACAACTTTGTCAACAGCTGTGGAATCTCGTAATATCTCCAGCCATTTTGTTAATCTTCCCAGTTGAATTGCTAAACGCTCACCACTTTCACCAATTTCCTGTGATATCTGTAACATTTCTTTTTGTGAGATACGTTTCATCTGCAAGGAAAGAAGACATGTCATATTATAGATCTATAACATAAATGAGAGAACAGCTAAACTGAAACATCCACACATAATATTTCCCTACCTTGACAATTTGTCGTGGTACTGCTGGGAACCAATAGGCTTCCTCTTCTGTGAATTTACGAAACATGCCTTGATTTTTTCCTTCACAGCTACAAGGATCACTTTGAGTCAGAATTTCATCAGTGTCTTTAAGGTAGTGGACATCAGCAGCTGAACTGCATTCAACTGAATTACACAGAAACTGAAATTTTCTGTGTATACGATTGGAGGGTGAACTTTTGTGGAAGCATTCATCTACTTCCTGGCAACTTTCCTCTAACAGAATGAAAAGATCTTGGCATGTTATGCTAAAGGATGTATATTCTGGGCTATCGGCGAAACTACGAATAATGTCAACTTGAACAGCACCAGGTAGCTCTGTGAAGGTGACATCATCATATTTTTTACCATCTCCAAATTTAAATGAGACAAGATTGCGATATATACCCTTTTCGAAATGTAATTGACAAGCCTTGAAGCTAGCCATGGTAGTAACAAATCGTGTGAAGTATCCTGGTGGAACAAATCTTGTGCTGAATGTGATGTGTAAAGGTGTTGCTCTCAGGATAGCATTGACCAGTGAAACTTGATCTCCCGTGAATAATGGCAACACAGAAGGTACGAAATATTGAGGAGCATTTAGATCATAATATACTTCAGTCTCTACTAGGGCAGCCAGATGAAAACAAACGAGTAATTCTATCATGCCTTCGGGATTTATATCTTCACATTCTCTCCATACAGCAACATACAGTGGTTGTATGAGGATGCCATTCTCACGTAGTATACGCCACATCTCTCTGGTTTTGTAATTCTCTGTTCCTTGGAGTGTTAACACTTTCCCAAGCGATTCTACAAACCACCTGGGACTTAGAATAACCTTATCCTGAAGATTTCTGATGTGACTGTAGTATAAGATCACTCCCAGATCATGGTAGAACATGAGAACTTTGTGTATATCTTCTGCTTTGATCTTACATGCAATACCAATGGCTTTTGCCTCGCTGAAAGTGATAACATTCTTGGATTCCTCTGCAAACATTTGTATTATTTTGCGAAACAGAACCCAACTAACTGGGGTTTTAACAACCAGCTTTTTTGCAAACTCAAGAATACTTTTACGTACTCTTTTAAAACCAGGATCTTCACCATTGTTGCTCCTACCAGCAGTAGTATTGTCGATGACGAGGATATCATCCATAAGTTCTGAACAAGCTTTTCCCTTGCAGAGTGTATTAAACTGGTCAATAACGCTCTGCTTTTCCACATCATTTAGACCATCACCATGAGTACCAATACCCAACATACGAGGGTAATCTAGGAGATCACCTTTCTCTGTTTTACTTGAAAGATGAGAATGAATTGTGACCATCCATTTATCCATGAGCTCCGAGATGGTCATGTTAACTTCTTCTCCTGGAATCTCCCTTCCTTGTTGAAACTGGACTGATTTCCACCTCCCTTTAAAATCTTTGGAGGCATCAAAGAGGAGAAGGAACTCAGTGCGAGGAGTGAGAAATGCTGGGAGTACTTCTAGAAATATTGGCTGACCTCCACAATCCCAAACATGTAAAATTGGATTGGGTTTTAACTCCAAAATAATACCCTGTGTAAGTTGGTTTGCTCTTTTGATGGCATTTTGGAGGTAAGAATCTACTTTCGTGGTCTTTACTTCATTCACCTTCTCGGTAGATACCGGAAACACTAAAGATCTATCTCCATATAATGTTCTAACCGACTTGACACTGCTAACTAGTTGTTGAGTGTCCTGTATGACATGTCCATCATAATACACAGTTGCAAGAAGTTTCGCAACTTCATCGAGTTCATCTTGTTCACAAACATCTTTCCAGTCTCCTGTTGCCCAATTATAACTGATTGGTCTTACATCAGCAACCTGCGTACTGTTACCCTCTTGAATAAAGGGTAATTTCTTCAGTCCACGGACAAGACTTGATTTCCCAACTCCAGCTGGGCCCAGCAACATGATTCGAGCATAAGCAACATCTACTTCTTTTGCTATCACTTCTTTGAGATCTGTATTGTATGAAAAGCCTCGCAACCAGCTTTTATAATAGCATGTATATGCATATTTAAAAAGATCTCACCATCATAAGAAATTTGATCTTTTAACTAATTGAAAAACAAATCTCAGTTACATAATTATTGTGACTGCTTTAACTTACCACCTATATATATATATTATTCCAGTTTGACATACACAACCATGTGAGGGAAGAGTAATATATAAAATTGTACATATTGCATGAGTAATAACTTACACTCTACATTATTAATCCAGTTTGACATATTCAAACATCAAAAGAAATAATGGAATAAAATAATACATTTCAGTAAATAATTATTATAAAGAGTAATAACTTACAGGCTATATTATTATTAATCCAGTTTGACATATTCAAGCATGAAGAGAAATATAATAATATGTGTAAGCTAATGAGTAATAACTTACAATCTATATTATTAATCCAAACAAGAAAGAGTGGAATAAAATAATATTTGTATGGAAATATTGTATTGAGTAATAACTTACAGCCTGTATTATTAATCACGTTTGACATATTCAAGCATAAAGAGTGGAATAAAATAGTACTTGTAAGTAAATATTATAATGAGTAATAACTTACAGCCTATATTATTAATCCAGTTAGACATATTTAAGCATAAAGAGTGGAATAAAATAATACTTGTAAGTAAATATTATAATGAGTAATAACTTACAGACTACATTATTAATCCAGTTTATCATATTCAAGCATGAAGAGAAAGAGTGGAATAACTTGTGAGTAAATATTGTAATGAGTAATAACTTACAAACTACATTATTAATCGTGTTTATCATATTCAAGCAAGAAGAGAAAGAGCGGAATAAAATACTTGTTAGTAAATACTGTATTGAGTGATAACTTACATACTATATTATTAATCCAGTTTGATATATTCAGGCATGAAGACAAAGAATGAAATAAAATAATACTTGTAAGTAAATATTGTAATGAATAATAACTTACACGCTATATTATTAATCCAGTTTGACATATTCAAGCATGAAGAGAAAGAGTGGAATAAAATAATACTTGTGAGTAGATTCTGTAATGAGTAACTTACAACCTAGTCCAGTTTGATGTATTCAAGCACGAAGAGAAATGGTGGAATAAAATAGTACTTGTAAGTAAATATTATAATGAGTAATAACTTACAGCCTATATTATTAATCCAGTTAGAGCATTTAAGCATAAAGAGTGGAATAAAATAATACTTGTAAGTAAATATTATAATGAGTAATAACTTACAGACTACATTATTAATCCAGTTTATCATATTCAAGCATGAAGTGAAAGAGTGTTATAAAAATAATACTTGTGAGTAAATATTGTAATGTAATAACTTACAGACTATTATTATTAATGCAGTTTGACATAATCGAACATGAAGAGAAAGAGTAGAATAGAATAATACTTGTATGTAAATATTGTATATAATGAGTAATAACTTACGTCCTATATTATACATTAATCCATGCAGTTTGATTTGAAAAGAGTAGGAATAGAAATTAATAATACTTATGATTAAATACGGTAATGAGTAATAACGTACAGACTATATTAATTCAGTTTGACAAATTCATAAAAAAAGGAAAACGTGTGGAATGAAATAATCCTTTGTATTGAGTAATAACTTACAGGCTATATTATTAATCCAGTTTGACATATTCAAGCATGAAGAAAAAGAGTGGAATAAAATAATATCTGTGAGTAAAATGGGTAAGAACTTACAGACTATATATATATTATTAATCCAGTTTGACATATTCAAGCATGAAGAAAAAGAGTGGAATAAAATAATATCTGTGAGTAAAATGGGTAAGAACTTACAGACTATATTATAAATCCAGTTTGACATATTCAAGAATTAATAGAAATAGTGGAATGAAATAGTAATTGTGAGTAAATATTGTAATGAGTATAGCAACTTACAATCTTATCCAATTTGAGATATTTAGGAATGAGATTGAAGAGAATAATACTTGTGAGTAAATATATATTGTAATGAGTAATAACTTACAGGCTATATTATTAATCCAGTTTGACATATTGAAGCATGAAGAGAAAGAGTGGAATGAAATAATACTTGTGAGTAAATATTTATAGTAATGAGTAATAACTTACAGACTATATTTTTAATTAAAATTTGATGTATTCAAGCATGGAGAGAAAGAGTAGAATAAAATAATATTTGTGAGTAAATGTTGTAATGAGTATTAACTTACTAACTATATTTTTGACATATTCAGCCATGAAGAAAAAGAGTGGAATAAGCTAATACAAATACTGTAATGAGTAATAACTTACAGACTACATTTTTGGCATTCAAGCATGAAGAGAAAGAGTGGAATAAAATAATACTTGTGAGTAAATATGTAGTGAGTAATAACTTACAGGCTAATCCATTTTGACATTTTGAAGCATGAAGAGAAAGAGTGGAATAAAATAATACTCGTGAGTAAATATGTATTGAGTAATAACTTACAGACTATATTATTAATCCACACATATTCAAACATGAAGAGAAAAAGTGGAATAATATATACTTGTGAGTAAATATTGGAAGGAGTAATAACTTACAGACTATAAATTATTATTAATCCAGTTTGACATATGGAGCATGGAGAGAGGAGTGGAATAAAATAATACTTGAGTAAATAATTATTGTAATGAGTAATAGCTTACATCCTATATTATTAATCCATGCAGTTTGACATATTCAAGCATGAAGAGAAAGAGTGGAATAAAATAATAATTGTGAGGAAATAGAGTAATAACTTACATACTACGTTATTAATCCAATTTGACGTATTCATGCATGAAGAGTAAGAGTGGAATAAAATAATACTTGTGAGTAAATATTGTAAAGAGTAATAACTTACAGACTATATTATTAATCCAGTTTGACATATTCAAGCATGGAGGGGAGGAGTGGAATAAAATAATACACGAGTAAATATTGCAATGATAAGTAACTTACAAACTATATTATTAAACCATTTTGATGCATCAAGAGAAAGAGTGAAATAAAACAAAACTTTGGAGTAAATATTGTAATGAGTAATAACTTACAAGCTATATTATTAATCCATTTTGAAATATTCAAGTATGAAGAGAAAGAGTGGAATAAAGTAATAAATATTGTAATGAGTAATAACTTACAAGCTATATAATATTAATCCATTTTGACAAATCAAAGAGAAAGAGTGGAATAAAATAATACTTGTGAGTAAATAATGTAATGATTAATAACTTACAGGCTATATTATCATTCCATTTTGACATATTCAAGCACGAAGACAAAGAGTGGAATAAAAAAATACTCGTGAGTAAATATTGTAATATGTAATAACTTACAGGCTACATATTCAAGCATGAAGAGAAGTTTAAAGAGTGGAGTAAAACAATACTTGTAAATAGATTTTGTGTAATAGTAATAACTTACATTCTATATTATCAATCCAGTTTGATATATTCAAGGATGGAGAGAAAAAGTGGAATAAAATAATGCTGGTGAGTAAATAATTATTGTAATGAGTAATAACTTACAAGCTATATTATTAATCCACATTCAAGCATGAAGAGAAAGAGAGGAATAAAGCAGTATATACTTGT
Organism: Petrosia ficiformis; assembly: GCA_947044365.1. Taxonomy (NCBI): domain Eukaryota; kingdom Metazoa; phylum Porifera; class Demospongiae; order Haplosclerida; family Petrosiidae; genus Petrosia; species Petrosia ficiformis. The sequence goes on from OX345636.1 coordinate 5,232,914, forward strand.
GAGTAAATATTGTAATGAGTACTAACTTACAAGCTATATTATTAATCCATTTTGGCAAGCATGAAGAGAAAGAGAGGAATAAAGTAATACCTGTAAGTTAATATTGTAATGAGTAATGACTTACATTCTATAATAAATCCAGTTTCACATATTCAAGTATGGTGGAATAAAATAATACTTGTGAGTAAATACTGTAATAATTAATAACTTACAGGCTATATTATTAATCCAGTTTGAGATATTCACATGAAGAGAAAGAGTGGAATAAAATAATATTTGTGAATAAAAAAATAATAACTTACATTCTATATTATTAATCCAGTTTGACATATTAAAGCATGAAGAGACAGAGTGGAATAAAATAATACTTGTTAGTAAACATTGTCCATTTGATGTGTACATATCTACTTACAGTCATGTTGTTATAATATTACCACTAAGATCCTGTAATGTAAAGATAAATAGATAATAAAACAGTTACAAAAATTATTACTTCAAAACATTTTTACAAAATAATATATACACATGTATCTAGAAAACAATTATTACGACAGATAGAATTTCATGTAGTATAGTATCTCCTGGCAACACTATTGCAACAATAATAAACACAATTTCCTGTTTGGGAAGTGACAACTGTGCATCCAGATTCAGACAAGGAATGGTTGAATTTTGCAAATTTTGGTTATAGTTAATTTTAACTACTTTTGATGACATTTGCTGTTGTTATTCACCAAATATACACTATTAGATAAATAATACCATTGGGTTGCTCTACAAAAACTGAAGACAAATGAGTTCTACTAGCAAGATACAATAAGATAATAGATTGAGTCTGTAAGAATCATTTCTGAATGACTATCCTTGTTAAGTTTTGCTAATAAAGTTTCTGTAATTGTACACTGCAAAAGTAAAATTGTTAAAATAACTATTAGTACAGTTGCAAGGAATAGTGGAAATAGTAATTTAATTGGGTTGGTATTGACTGTATGGTGACATACATGTAATTATAATCCAATAACTGCAATTTAAATTATCCTTATACTGTCTATTAGATATACAAAGTAGTAGAAAAACATTTTTATTAAATAATTCCAAACCTTTATTGCGCATCTAATATGAAATATTGGACATGATAATTGATAATTAAATTATAATTTGCATCCATGCAACTGTACTCATTTGTTATTGAATTCATTTGGTTAGACTGTTACACAAGAGCTATAATTTACTATATTTCAGTAGCAAGTGATAAATCCAGTGCAACAACATTCACTTATATGGCTTCACTTTGTCGCTATGATCGTACATACCTTTTAGTAAGGTATTGTGACTTTTAGTTAACTAAATCATAACTAAATTACAGGTCTGCTGTAATATCTATAACTAACTAAAATCAAATTGGCTTAAAATATGCAATTTCAGTTAGTTCACTAAAACTATACTCTTTTAGTAAGCATGGATAATAAAAATTATTAAATTATAGTTTGCATCTATGCAACTGTACTCATTTGTTATTTTATTTTTGCAGTGCAGTTCAATTCCACTCTACTTGGTCTGAATTCATTTGGTTAGTCTGTTACATGAGAGCTGTAATGTACTATATTTTAGTAGCAACTGATAAACCTTAGTGCCACAACATTCAGTTATATGGCTTCACCTCGCTATGATCGTACTTACCTTGCACACTGTAAAAATGAATTTGTTATTTTAACAGACCAGTTGTTATCTCAGTTGCATGTACATTTATAATACATAGTTAGAAACATGAAATATGAAGATAATTAACATTTTATCTGGTTCCATTTATACAATGAAAAGGAATTTTCTGACTACAGTCATGATTGTACATTCTACATGTAGTAGTAGGGTATGTACATTGATGATTGCATGACTAGTCAATGTAGTTTTTACTATAGCATGCATGATTGGTAATAACAATTGTTTTTACTATAACCAATAATTCGAAACAAATTGTTCCTTCCTATGCATATTATCTCATTTTGAAGTTATCAATAACAGCCTCTTTATATAGTAGTAAGGTGTATGTTGGTATGTACATTCCTGATTGCATGATTGGTGATAACAATTGTTTTTACTATAACCAATAATTTGTTACTTCCTATGCATATTATCTCATTTTAAAGTTATCAATAACAGCCTCTTTATATTTTGGTATGTACATTACTGATTGCATGATTGGTGATAACAGTTGTTTTTACTATAACCAATAATTTGAAAAAAATTGTTCCTTCTACACAGTAAAAATGAATGGGTTATTTTAACTCTCATTTGGTTACAGGAGTTTCACTTCCTCCTGAGACTAAACAAATCAATACTGCTTTCTTGTCTACTTAGATAATGTTTACAATATAGCTATTTATTTCTTTTGATTTTGATCTAGTATTAAGTACATGCCATAATAAAGAATGGCAAAAAAAGCAATACAGTGGACATATAAATAATTACACATGCATGTGCTGAATTTTCAGGAGTGTTATTTGCTATTATAAATACAAATTCATGTACATACTTAAAATAATTAATTGCTCTGGAATGAGCTTGTTGTTTTTGCAGATGTAGGAATTGGAATATTAATAATACACTACAGGCTGTACCTATATAATACTATGCTGCGCATATAGCTACATTGTATTAATTAACAAAAGCAATACAATGTAAATGTACTTTAAACATAATTATACATCCCCCTACATACATGTGATGACTTTTCAAATATCTGTGGAATACATCACATGTTATTTGCTATTATAAGTACAAATTAATGACATACTTGTATTAATTAATTACTCTGGAATGAGCTTGTTGTTTTCACAGATGTTGGAATTGCAATACTAATAACATACCACAATAATTATTGTACCTGTAATACTATCCTATGTTTATAGTTACATTTTATTAATATATGTGATTGTTACCATATGCCTTGGCATGACATGTGCTTTAACTAGTCAAGGGCAAATGATCTGTGATTACCTAGCAGGAAAAATATATCAGCATAGAGGAAAGTATAATTGCATTGAAACTCCTGTAACCAGCTGAAAGTTAAAATATCCTATTACTTTTTACAGTGTATGCATATTACCTCATTTTGAAGTTATCAATAATAGCCTCTTTATATGCTAGTAAGGTGTATATTGGTATGTACATTCCTGATTGCATGATTGGTGATAACAATCATTTTCACTATAACCAATAATTTGAAACAAATTGTTCCTTCCTATGCATATTATCTCATTTTGAAGTTATCAATAACAGCCTCTTCATAATTATGGTAGTAGGGTGTATTTTGGTATATGTAATTATGACTGTAGTCATAACATTCCTTTTTACCATATAGCATAACCAGACAAAATGCTAATTATCCTCGTATCTAATTATACATATGCAACTGAGGAAACAACTGGTCTGTTAAAACAACAAATTCATTTTTACAGTGTAGTCTAGTGTTGCTTTAGTTATAACTAAAACCCATTTTAGTAAGGTATTGTGACTTTTAGTTAACTAAACCATAACTAAATTACAAGTCTACTGTAATATCTAGTTAAAATCAAATTGGCCTAAAATATGCATTTTCAGTTAGTTTACTGAAACTATACTCTTTTAGTTTGTTTGGTATGCAACATAATAGACAAAAGAAAATCAGGAATCCGACTGAGGATCAAACCCAGAACATTAACTTTCTGGTATCTAGTCAGACATTTTTTTTAATCTGGGCCAATGGATTCGTTGATGACAGAAGAGTGTAGGATTTTATTAATCTCAAAGCTATTATGCAATAATTCTTGTGTCTATAATTATTAATTGTGTAATTAGTCATATTGTAACTGTAATTACAAATGGTCACTATTGTCATTTTAAAACAACACTGCCATGCTCTCCTTATGAAAAAATGATCAATAAATCATATAATGGTTAACATTTGCTATTATGAGTTAGATATCATAAATTATTACTTGCGTAGTGATAAATCTATAGTCTATTTGCCTCCTATATAGTGTCATAGCTATATGATCATGAGCTACAATTGAGTAAGTAAACAATTTTCATGACAAACACACCCACATTATGTGATAGTTTAGTTTTGGATTTTAATTTTATGTCCTCCGAGATTCAGTCAGATACAATCTAAGACCATTAGCCCCTCTTGTTTCTAACGCTATGATTATATGTATTTTACTATAGTCGAAAGTATAAATTGTTTATTTATAATCCCAATGGAAACATTAACTGACTACAGTGACATAGGAAGCATTCATCATATAATAAAGTGCAACAATGAATTTGATTTTGGTTCCATAGAAACACTAACCAATTCATTACTGTAGTATATAATCCTGAATGTTGGGTGTATTAACTGCAGACATAATTTATTCAATTCTCCAATCAATTTATTTGAAATATAATAAACCAGACATTTCAATAGCTATTCAGCTATCTTCATCAGTGTTGTAATAACAAAACAATATGTACTTATATAGTAAAATGTCAAACACTATATGCATACATTATTGTGCAGTACAGAGGTTCTATATAACAACCATACATAATTATATATAGTTAAATTCAATGCCATGCTAAATTTTGATCTTACTTCAAGTTTCTTGGAGTATATATATGTTTTGTCACTTTCGAAAACACCAATGAAAATCTGTACACTGATCACTATGAAGTATAAATGGACAATTTTGTATATTATATAATATATGTAATTATGTTAGTGTTGTAGGTAAATCTATAGATGCCTATACTCAAGGTATAGGTAAATATAGGTATAGGTAAGTAGCATAGGGCACATATGGATACTTTACAGACAAAGTTTTTAGTCGCCTATAATATCTGGTATCTGAAGTATAAGTATAAATGGAACAATAAAACATGTATGTATATGTTTAATAGAGTACACACAACTGTGCACATAACTCTATTACTATAATATATTTACAATTATTATGATTATAAATATTATATAAATATACTTACAATTTCTTTTCTTCTTGCAATGTGCTAGTACAGTCTTGTGGACTAAGTCAGCTAAATGCTATTAGGAAATGGGAATTATTTTGACTACAGCTATATATAATTATATATGTAATATATATATATATATATATATCTGTGAAAGTATTGATAATCTAATTAAGTATTATTACTATATATGACATCATAAAACACTTAAGGTTACTTAGCAACTAAATTCCAATGACTATCTATATAATTATTATACTCCATCTACACTGCAAAAATTTATTGGCTAGTAAAGTTGCAAGGAATAGTGTAAATTGTAATTTAATTAGTCATGTAGGCTGTTATGGATATACATGTATTTATAATTATAATGACAATTTCCTTATCCTGTCTATTAGATGTATGAACGAACCATAAATATTTTAATGAAATCATTTTAGGTTTCTTTGTGCATCTAATATGAGATATTAGGCATGATATTTGATTATAATTGGTACACCTATCTTTTATTTATTTTAATATAATTAGTACAAAGTAGCTATAGCATTAGATGAACTGAACATCATACATCCATCCATCTATTCATCCATCTATCCATCCATCTACCCATTCATTCATCCATCTGCTCATCCATCTATCCATCCATCCATCCATCTATCCATTTATTCACCCATCTGCATTGCTCATTTTCTGCTAGGGGAGATATCCTCTAATTCTTATCTAATTATGTAATTTAATTAATTTGTGCAAAGGTCGATCGAATGGCACATGACCAATTTAAACCACAAATGAATATAAGGGTGTGTACAATTTTATAATCATGCAGAAGTTAGATTTTGACAACCTTTCTAGTGGCATATGCATTGAATATGAGTCACATGATCCAGAATGGCAAGTGCATGTACGATCAGCCAAAATAATTATATCTACAAGTTGAAATAAAATAATGCATGCAAACATATTCAGTAAACATTTCTCAGACACACAAAATAATTCAGTAAAAATGGCATAGACACACTTTAAAAATGAATAGGTTATTTTAACCCTCATTTGGTTACATGAGTTTCAATTATGTAACCAAATGAGGGTTAAAATAACAAGTTTTGATTTTGATCTACATGTATATTGACTAGTATATAAGGTATATGCCATAATAAAGAATGGTACATACATGTGCTGACTTTTCAAATATCTGTGGAGTACATCACATTATTTGTTATTATAAGTACAACTTCATGTAATTATCTACTCTGCAATGACGTCTGTTGTTTTTGCAGATGTTGGAATTGGAATACTAATAATATACCACTATAATACTATGCTACGTATATACAGTATATATATAGCTACATTGTATTAATTAACAAAAGCAATACAATGTACATGTACTTTAAACATGTATATCTCATAATAATTACATACATGTGCTGGCGTTTCAAATATCTGTGGAGTATATATCACATGTTTGCTATTACAAGTACAAATTCATGTGCAAATTTATATTAATTAATTACTCTGGAATGAGGTAGTAACATCACTTGTTTTCACAAATAATATACCACAGGTTGTACCTACAATGCTATGCTATGTATATAGTTACATTGTATTAATATGTTTGTTACCATATGCCTTGTTATATATGACATGTACTTTATATGAGTCAATATAGGTCAAGATCAAATGAACTGTGCATGACTTGTAAATATTAGTTAGCAGGAAATATAAATCAGCATGGAGGAAAATATAATTGCATTGAAACTCCTGTAACCAACTGAAGGTCAAAATAACCTATTACTTTTTACAGTGCATAAATGTAATTATACATGAGAGCATAATAACTTAGTACAAACAATATGATGATTATCATCCGTAATTATTAATGTTACAAGGAGAATTATAACAATGTCACATAAAAACCAGTAACTATTACAACTATACGTAAATATTATCTGTGTGAAATAACTTTATAGAGTATGTATACAAAAAGAGGATAGAAGCTCCTAACAATTCATTACATAAAATTTGAGTCTTTTAAGCTGTGGAATAGAATATGAAGACAATACAACAGGATATATAGAGAACAAAGTATCCCTATTTTGGCTGATCGTATCCCTATGACTGCTTTGTGGTGTCCAGCATTCAGTAATCATGGCTGACTTTATCATGCCTGAAACACAACAGCCTATTATAGTTATTATCTACTATCCTTATCTTTTAAAGAACCTTGTAGAACTTTAGGAATATATCTTAGGTATTAGTTTCTGTAAAACTCGAGTGCGAGTTCAGCGGCGTTCTATTACGCACCACGCCCATTAATTGACCGAGCCCCCATATTACCCAATACAGCTGTCTACCTGGCGTGCCAATGAAAGAAAAGTGCTTGAATATTGTGCAAAGTATGCAACTAAATCTGAGCCTCAATCTCAGTCATTGAAGCAATCTGTTGGTCTGTTTTGGTCTCTGGTTTGCCAGGTATCTGTGTTCTTCCTGTTCTCTCATGTCTGATGAAAAGCTTATTAATCACCCCTTCTTTCATTCTAACCTTCCTCGTCACTTGAGATCTTTGAAGAAAAGATTTCCCTGCCCCTGTTCCAGTTTATCCTCATGGAAGAATCTTTTCTTTCTCAGTCTATTACTTACTTGTGGTGACATTGAATCTAACGCTGGCCCAAGAGTCAGGTCTCATGTTTCAATGTGAGTCTTGCTTGTCTTGGAGTCATTGCAAGTGTGTCAATGTTTTGCCACAGGTTGCTGAGAAATTTCCCTTCATCTGTCCTCTTTGTATCAAGTCTATCTTCTCTCTGGTTCCTTCTCTTCATTCTGAGATTTCCCACTTAAAAACTCACATTAATAGACTTGAATCATGTTACAAATCTACTTCTTCTATCCACGCTGAGTTAAATGCGGTCCAGGAGAGTTTGTCATCTCTATCAAACAAAGTTACCTCTATTGCTCAGGTATGTATTCCTTCTATTCCTGACCCAATCCATCAATCTCCTCATACCTCTGTACCTGTCCCTTCCCCTAAATCTCATCTAAATTCTAATTCTTGCCTTCCTTCTATTCCCAATCCTATCCTTCAATCTCCTCATACCTCTGTACCTGCCCCTTCCCCTAAATCTCCTCTCAATCCTGTATTGGATCCTATTTCATCTAATTCTAACTCTCATTTGGCTATCTCTCTTGCTAACCCTGTGTCATATCCTACTGACTCTAGTTCTCCAAATCTTTCTAATCCCAGGTCTGGTCATCCTCAGCCTAAACCTCCTCTACTACCTCTGCCTACCTTTCCTCCAAGTTCTCAACTTCCTTTTTTATCCAATCGCCCTCGCCCACCCCGCAAACCCCCATTACTACAACTTCCTCCTTCTTTTCCTCATCCTCTGCTTCCTCATCCTCCCCCTCATTTTCCTTCTTCTTGCCCATCCTACCCTCCCCCTCTGTTTCCTCCTCCTCTCCCCATTTACTCCACTCACCCTCCTCCTTTCCAACCATTCAATCCCCCTCCACCCGCCCTTTACCCTTCACAACATCCTTCCAACTCTCTGAACTCTGCTCTTCTAAACTGCTCACTCTTTTGATTCCCCAAATGTCTCTTCTCTCAAATTATGCAGGTCAAAGTCATTAACTATTCTTTTACCTCACCCGCCTTCCTCTGTACCTGGTAATCTCTCTGCACTCAACCTTAATTCTTCTCCCACTCGCTCATTCAAAATTCTTTCTTTAAATGTTCGTAGTCTACCCCCTAAGTTTGATGAATTCTGTCTTGTTTGTGCTTCTCTTTCTCCGGATATTATTTGTGTGTCAGAGTCCTGGCTGTGACAAGATATTCCAGACAAGTCTCTAAAAGCTGTTCAGAAGCTCCTCATTAATAATGTTGGTGAAAGAGACTATTCTGCCCAAGAAACATGCCATCTGCTCCTCCAGCTACATATGATTGATACCTCACGTACCTTTGTCACACATGGTCTTGATGGATCTTGAGTTGTAGAAGTCTAGAAGATCGATTAGATGAAGCCCAGCCAGCAACAGCTGCATCTCTACTGGATCATTACATTGCTCGTCCTGCAAACACGTGGCTTTCAAAGTGTACTTACTAATAAAAAGATTTTTACGGAATACGTAACTACATTCGAATACAAAAAGATGTTTACGGAATACGTACGCAAACATACATATAATGCAGCTAACTGATAAGTGTGGGGCTCGTTCAGGCTCGCCCCAATAATGATGAGCAGTTATAGCATTTTAGAAAATAACAAATTTTGTGTGAACACAGACTTCTCAAATTAGAGATAATATCACACTAGTGTACCAAACTACTAACCTCCTTGCTGCACAACGCTGGTTAGCAGCTTATACAGGTCATCTTTATGTTTGTGGATTCTTTGCATCCATTTCTCAATTAACCAAAGAGCACAAATCTGCTTTCTTGTATAATTTTGTTGAAACTTAGCAAGTTATTCCAATTATACCAGCTAATACCGTAAATCGGGAATATTTCGTCTCTAAAATATTTCGAATTTTTATTTTTCGTATGTATAAATTTTCGTACGTGCGTACGTTATTATTTACGAATACCGTTTATTCCCATATACCCGTTAATTTTCGAAGTTTTAAATTTCGTACGCATACCGTATAGCGGGTGTTTTTGGCGAAGGATAAAATTTGGCGATTTGGCGAATTTATAAAAATCGCCAAAATTAATTACAATTAACTCTTTACGCGTACGGACTCGTTACTAACCGAAATTTAATTAAGAAATTTTGTGTGGGCGGAGCGCTTAATTATGTATATACCATTTTCAACTCTATAAGACTATAACTCTCATATTTTATAAGACTCAACATACTAACTTAGTTTGTGGAAAGAAGAGTCTTTAACAAACCCATTGATGAAAAATTTATACTTCGCTATCGCAGGAAGAGAGAAAGGCGAACGTTTGTAAGTATAGCACTTTCAGTTTTTTAGTGTTGTAATTTTACAACATCCTGTCAGATAGGAAGTACCACACCTACTTATTACATTGTTAAATTTCACTGCAATGGCTGGGTCTTGGATGTACCACACCCCAAATTACTGTAGATTACAAGAGTATACCAATGTGGTGGCGGCATGTCGGCATTCTATTGTTCAAAACGCCTACGCTTCGTTGGATGTGGTCTAGCGGTGCTTTGATTCAAGTGTCCGCCCTTTGATGTTACTTTAAAGTTAGCTTAGAGTACTTAAAAAAAAAAAAAAAAAAGTGAAAGGAGAGGAGAGTAGAACGTTATGTTGATGTTTGTGTGATGTATAGACTTGGGTTTCTAGCTGGTTCTAGCGAGAGAGAAAGGGATGTTGGGAGAATAAGTGACAAATAGCGTTCGTGTGCAGACTTGAGTAGATGCTGTGCTTGCAGTAATTGGTAAGCAAGGTTGAGGTGAGTGTTAGATTGCTCCAGAAGTTGGAGAAAGTTGCAAATTGCCTGTATTCATTTGCAACGAAGGTTTTGATTTTAATGAGATGCTGAGCCACACCTCGCAATCAGTATATTACATCCATGGTAGGTGTGGTTGGAATTATTATTAAAATTAAATCATTCTTTTTTCAAAAGCCCCCGGGTTACGAAACTGTAAGTGATAGTAGTCGACGGGCAACGCCCACGTTTTGTCTAGTCTGTATAACGCCTGAATTTTAAGCAATCATGACTTTTAACTCACTCAGTTATACAGAAGACCTTCTAAGAAAGCCATTGATACCAAAAACATGCTTCGTTAGCTGCAGGAAAGCAGCAAGACGAGTGTTTGAAACTGTAGTAGTCAACGGCGACGCCCATACTTAGCGTCTTTATCACTTTTGTTTGCCCTGGAATTTGACGTTTTACCTTATTTAAACTAACTAAATGTCTTCTTCGTAGTGTGTGCTTGTTAGTTTCTTCTATATTTAAAGATGTAATCATCTATTTGCCTTTTGCTATTTAGGTTGCAAATCTGCAACCTTCGTCAATTAATGCAATATTTATCACTGCTACTGCGTAACGATCATCAGGTTCTGTTACACAAGTCAGTTCTCCTATAACAGCTTCCCATATTCTTCTGTAAACGTGGTACCCTCTTACAATACCATCTCCATTTTACACTTGTGATAAGTTATTAAAAATGGGCGTAGTCGATTTAATTCGCCAAAATTAATCTCGCCAAATCACTGCATTCCTCGTATTCGCCAATATTTCCCTCGCCAATAAAACCCGCTATACGGTACTGTTAAACGAAAATTTGTATAGTATGAAATTTTCCCGAATTATGGTAATTCAATGTCATCAATGAAACGACAACATTGTATCCTATCTGTCTCACAGTAGGTGACCAACCATACCGTAGAGCAATTGCATCTCTAAAGGCTGATTTGTATAGAGCAAAGTTATGTGATCGGAGAGGAACAACCGTGAGCCAACTGGAAGCTCCCTTTTCAGATGAGTTTAACACAGCACATTTCATATCATCAGACAAACAGTCACATACCTGAACAGCCTTCTCCTTTAACTTTGTATCGGTTGCCTTCTTCAGATCTACCTTAATCTTCAGCTGAGTACAAAGAGTATCGATTGAGAGATCCAAGTCCTGACGAAGAACTAGATCAATAAGTGGTTGTGAGACACCTATGGATTTATATAGAATGTTGGTCAACTGCAGTAATCACAGGATTAATAATTCCCATTCCACCAAATTCCCATTCCCATATACCCGTTAATTTTCGAAGTTTTAAATTTCGTACGCATACTGTTATACGAACATTTTTATAGTAAGAAATTTTCCCGAATTACGGTAATTCAATGTCATTAATGAAACGACAACATTGTATCCTATCTGTCTCACAAAGTGAAGATTGTGGAATGGGAGCTGCAAAGGAAGATTAGTCTGAGTGGGAGAGGAATGCCGTTGATTGCCATACAAACAAGTTTCAATCTGAAATTCATAATTACGCAAAGTATGAAAATGAACTTACAGGATTGGAAGCTGAAGATATTGAGATAGATGGTTTGGTGGAAGATGAACTGGCAATGGAGGAGAAAAAAGCTATTTCAGTAACAAAGCATGGATAAAGTAGTACGTACAGTTAAATGTAACATTCTTACTTACACTTTCTAAAATATCATCAGAATAAGGTATTGAGACAGGTGGGTCTAGTGCTGGAGACTCGGAGAAATCTAGATCAGGCTGTCTGGAGTCTCAATCTGATTGATAATTGAATTTAGCTACACCATACAAAATAATAAAGTCAACTTACACATTTGTTTGTTACATGCCTTCTCCTCAAAAGCTATTTCAGTAACAATGTACATGTATGAATAAAGTAATGAAAAGATTCTTACTTACACTTTTTAATTTATCCTCAGAATGATTTCCAATATTAGAACTGTTTATGTCATTACCAGCCACCAAAACCAAAACACTTATCACAACTTGTCAAGAATGTGATTATGATTGATAAATTGCAGGAATTTACAATTAACTATTCTTAAAGATTTTATCAGAGTAATACATTAGCTGATAATTGAGTACCGGTACATGTAAAAGTAGTAGACAAATTTAATTTACCAAAAGTGACCATATTTCGAAGTATGTGAGGTTCAATTTTAGGGGGTGGGGGGGTTAGGGGGGTGAGGGGGTCCATTTTTATCTTGACATGCCATGTCCTTCTAACCACACAGCTGCCTTCCTGTACATGCCGTTTGCTATCCAACTAAAGGAAATATAATTATATGAAACTAAATTAAAACAAATAAAAGAATGCTATAATTATAGTAGTTTTAATCATAATCATTATTCATCATTATTTGGTAGAACATGTAGCTATGTAATAAACTTCAATATGACATGGAGTTTGACTGTTTGACTACAAACCCAACACTTCCACATCCAACAATCTATATTTCTCAGTATCAATATTAATACATGTATAAGTATCAAAAATCATGTGGACGTCATAATAGCTAAGAACCTGAGATGGATTGCTAAAGAAGGGGGGGTGGGGGGGATTTCTAACTACTTGGGATAAAGGCAAGACATTCTGTTCTTTTTTTAAAGAGCTCTGGGTTCCAAATACCTTTAGAATTAATTATCATTATAGCTAATTTTCACCTAGATGGACAAAGCACATTAATGTAATTAATCTAATGTCTACGTCTTCAGAATTCAGGAAAACTACCGGTATAATAGTTATAAGAACATTAACACTTCAAAATATTATAATAATTGAGAATGCCAATCACAATTCACACCTGTTACAAGGTTCTGCACTGCAAGTGGATTCATTGAAATTTAACTCATCCAAAATTGTCCTCTAGCTACACAAGTACTCAATCTTCTGTTTTATACTTAATTATACTTAATTATTAGTATTGTTTCACATGGTATGGCAATAGTGACCACTTTTAGTTATAAATATATAGTCGTAAATCTATGACAGTTTTCCAAACCTTTAGTTAGAGTTGATTAACTAATAAAATCAGGCTTACTAAAAGGGATTTAGTAGTGTTGCACCTATACAGCAATTTGCCTATATGCCTATATGCCTATATTATCCATATTGCCTATATGCAGATCCAATCCGATACTGTCTGTGTGAAACATATAGTTGTATTTATCTAGTTTACAACTGTTCACACAAGGTACAGTGTAATTATTTTATTGTTCGTGTGCTATACATTCAACCCAAAGTACATTGTACATGTAGTTACAGGCATATTCAGCCTTGGTTGCACACATCTTCAGATTGTACTTGTGCAGTTTGACAATAATGTATCTACAAAGCCTAAAAAATATTGTGTAAGCTGTAAAGGCAATGTATAGGCAATGTAGTTGCCTATACCGATACTCTGCCTATATCTTCAATATAGGCACCTAATCAGATCCCTATACTAGCATGTAGGTGCAACCCGGGGATTTAGTTAAAATCATCAATTTAGTTCGTTATAATTATAATTATTAGCTACTCAAAAGTCTTATAATTTAGTTAATAGTAAAATTTACCATGCCTTACTAAAAGGAGTTTTAGTTACAGTTATAGTTGACTAAAACAACACTACTAGTAATAATAATAATAATTTCGAGTTAACTACATAAAAAAAAACATTAAAAAGATAGAAATGTACAAAATAATTAATTAATTAACTAGTCATGTGAAGTAAATAACAACTTATAATTAACTTAGTAAAATAATTATATTCATAGTTTATAATCATAGATGAATTATTCATAACATTACTATGAATAGTTAATTGTAATTTGAGTTAGTACTTATGAACACCGACACACTCGAGCTGTCATTTCCTTCTGTTAAGGGGAGATAATAATTATGATAGATTATAACTATTAAGTAGGGTTGTGAATCAGCTGAGATTCTGAAATCTATTATCACTAACTTCAAATTGATTAAATAATCAATTAAAATCAGCGAAAGTAATTATTAAGATGACTAATGCAGAAACTTCCTCCCATTTGATGACCAAAAAGGCTTCCAGTCACCTACATATAGTTACCAAATTTAGTTAGTTTTTTTCATTAAATGGCTGAGTAACGAACATTTGCATGTAAGAATTTGTCAAATATTCTTTTAAGGATTAATTGTGATATGGTAATATAATTGGATAATTTCATAACCTTAGTGTACACACACACACACATGCAATCTATAGTCTTGCCCACAGACCGCAATGCCCTACAATGAAAGACTATCTGGAATAGTTGCTTCAAATTCTTGGTCCAAGCATCAATTGACTTTTCAACTCAAAAGGGATAATGATAAAAATGCTTAGTTAACAATGAACAATGCACCTGTGACACATGGACCAAGAATTGGAAGCAGCTGTTCCAGACCTTTTTTCGCCTATAGGATGTGGCGGTCTGGGAATGAGTCTACATAATGACATACCAGAGGTTCAAACTCTTTAGGATCAACAAGTTTGAATTCAATAACGAAGAAATAAAAGTGTTTATAGCATGTGTTAATATGTGCCTCCTGGAAGAAATAGAATAGTTATAATGTAAAATGAAACATTATGATTTTTATAAAATTGTTAATTTTATGTAAACATTAATATCAATTTCTGCATTTAACTTTCATTACTATAATAACAAAACCACACCCACCTGCTATTTATAGTAACTAAACAGCATACAACAATTAACAATTTGACCACCAATAATGTATGATGTGTATGATGTGACTGTTTTTAGTCACAACTGGCCCCTTAGTCCTTGCAGTCATTCACTTGTTGCTTCATCATAATTATGTTAAGTAGGGATGGGCAATATTTTGATTACCGGATTAAAATTTCCTGTGATAATCATATCGTCCATAATTATTGCCATATCGTGCTCACATAAATAATGATTATTGTGTCATAACTTCAGGTTTTCAGTTTTTCAACACTGTTTACTCAACAAATAAAAGGTATCAATTTGATTGTTCAATGAAATCTACATAAGGTAGCCAATAATTGTCGTACTACCACAGACAATAATCACTGACTCATATTTTCATAATCGACCATCCCTAATGTTAAGATGCTCACTGTACAAAGAGGAGTACGCTATTTAATCAGCCATTTTTGCTAGCATGCTAGGCACATGAATTTTCATCTACATGTATTTCAACACTTAACAACATTTTAGCTACAAGCACCAGAAGCAACCTTAGAGGGCAAAAATTTAACAAATTTATTGGGGAAGCATACTCCCAGCAGCAGAGTGCTTCTTACGAACAATTCTTTCCCCTCCCAATAAAAAAATCCTATATGTACATGTACATATAGATACAATGTAAGTTTGAGAAGTAATAAGTACATGTATACATAATTATACATGTACATGTATGTAATTATCAGGGCTGGGATGAAGCTTTAAGGTTCGAACCTTTGTTTGTTCGGAATGCATTCAAATTAAGCTAAATTCTCCCTTTGAAGCTTTGCTACCATGCCCATTTTAATGTTCGAACATTCACACTGTACACTTTAAACATGTGGTTAATAATATGGGCATGTTCCAGAAAAGTTTGAGCCTGTGTTGCTGGCTGCTTCTGTTTCATTTCTCAGTCCAGCAATGCTACATGTACATGTACATCAGAGTAGAAACAAATAACAAACAGAAACAAGACCAGTACTTGTTATAAAGCAATAAGCCAGTTTTGGAGGCTTTCTATAGCCAATCAAGGTGAGAGCAACAACGCGTACAAACTACAAACCTACCTGGCTTTTCTTATCGAAGCTACCAATTCAATATTGAATATTTGCCCCAGCCTTAGTAATTATTATAACTACAGTGTACATGTACATCATGTAAGTGAAACTTACTGCTCCGATGGAAATGAGTTTGTCAAAATGGTGAATATAAACATGTACAAAGACACGATAAAGACGAGTTAGAATCTTCTTACATACTTGTAAGAAGTTTCTTGGAAATGGAACACCTAAAAAAGTACATGTACATGTACATGTATGTACGTAAGTAATCCACATATACAATTGCATGTATGTACATGTACAGAGTACAGACATACAGTATACATTGTAAGTCAATAAAAAGTCACCATACAGTACAGTAATTACTTAGTAGTTTCATTTCCACACTACAGTAGTTTGTTTAACTGTAGTTTTGACAGTATAACTGGTGTCAATTCAACACCACAGTAGTGAGAGAGTAGTATACTCACTAGGGGTGTGCGATATTTGCGATTTTGATATTGATTATTACATGAAAAATTTATCGCAATATAACTAAATATCGACTAAACAAGTGTTCCACAATTAGCCACATCCGCAAACGTTTTGTAGGACATCAAACAGTGCCTGAAACACCACAAACAACTTACTACAATACTACATGTATATCTATCTGTAAAACGTAAATTTTTTGGCATACTGGAGTGGAAGGTCAACAAAATGTCCTTCATATCAATTGTCTCGTGACCATAATAACACTCATCAACTTGCAAATATAGAGCATCTGCTGTTAATGAAATAGATGCATATACAGTGTAGATGTCTACCACTCTTTTCTAACTTTGCTATCTAGAAAAGCCTAACAAACACTGCTAAACACACTATTTCAGTTGGTGATGTGCTCAAAAAATATGGGTGTGGCACATAAAATATTTAATTAACCATGTATTTCGATATTTTGGTATGCATCAATTTGTGATATCGTATCGTGTGATACAGGAATGAATATCGTAATTTTAACTAAATATCGGTATATTGACCGACCGTAGTAGTAAGGTAATTACTGTTACTGTATGGTGACATTTTACTGACATACATGTATACTGTAGATAAACACATAACACTCATACACATAGACAGACATGAAGAGACAGACGGACACACATACAGATAGAAAGACACACAAAACGTAAAGACACAGGCACACCTCATACAGACACAGATACACACAATAATCATACATACATGTACACACTGACAAACAGACACAAACAGACCACACACACACACACACACACACACACAGATGTGGAAACAAGCAGTCATGCAGCACATTGTCCGATATATTCAGTGAATGTTCTGAAAATTGAAACTGAACTGTATACATGTACATGTACAGTACATGTAAAAATGTATATGGGAGCAGGACAATAGTAAAAATACATGTACATGTACATGTAGGTCAAAATGTCTGGAAGTTGACTCAGTATTTCCACATCCCTGCACATACATACACAATCTACTGACCAACTTATGAAAGAAACATACACAGCATCATCATTAATGTACAGACACAGACATAGACACACATATAACGTTCACACACATGCACACACAACACTCATACTGTCATACATGTACATGTATACATGTACACAGACAGACAGACCAACATACATGTACACACAATTCATATACTGACCAACTTGTGAAGGAAATATAGAATCGTCATTAATTTGTCTCTCTATCCAATCCATTAATTTGGATATATACTACAGTACATGAAATACATGTATTAAATAGCTACAGTATTATGTACATACATGTACATGTACAACCACATGTACATTGTATGTATAAGCAAAAAGATTCTTATTATCAATTACTTCATGTAATATTAATAAATACAGCATGACTGAGGATGAAAATGATTCCTACATTATACATGTACATGTATATATCATATTTTAATAGCCTGCAGGGTCATCCCTATGATTGCTTCGAACACGGTTTAATGCAAATGTACATATATATACATGTATGTTTGTATCACATACATGTATGTACGTAGCTAAAGAAGTTGCATCATTAATTAATGGTTGAAGAATAGATGTCTATCACTTTTTTCTAACTTAATCGCTACCTACATGTACATGTAGAAAAGTCTAACAAACACTACTAAAGCACTATTTCAGCTTGCCATGTATCGAAACGTATGGGTGTGCTATATATTATTTAATCAATCAGTATTCTAATATTTTGTTATGCTGTCAGGTTACTGTGCTTATTTTGTTGTATTATGACATCGTATTCTTATAACTAATCAGACAATACATGTATGTCCAGTCAAAAGCAGTTTTCTCTGGATAGAGGCAAAATGTCCAGAAAATGGCCAATTTGCTGGACGTTATTTCAAGCATAGTTGTACATGTACAGTATGAGGCCAACTACAAAGAATAAATGTAATTTTAAAGTTGTTTCTGATAGTTCATTCTCACATCTGTAGCTGGTAACTTCATTGGTTTCTTTTGTACTTCATCAGCCCAGTAATATTCAAACCTGTAATATAATGAAATACATACCTTTGAAACACCCAGAGACTACATGCATGTTACTGTACATTGTACATGAGAGCACTCAATGCTACTAAACTACATGTATCACTTTATTAAGGTTACGGTATAGTGTTTGCCCACGTAAAATGTATGTGATGCACAGGTGAGTCACTTACAGCTGATTACATATCAAAATGGAAGAGGGTGCATGCTATTTATTTGCCGTCAGTTTATTCTGTGGTTTTCGAAATTCCTGCTGTATACTGTGTGTTATCTAATTATAGTCAGGTGTGGGCAGCACGGCTCGAAGAGTTTTTGCAAAGACAACAAAACAAAGCTTTTTGTGGTCATGGACTGGGTAAAAATGGTGTCTGAAGAGACAAGTGACTTTATACAATGTATCTCCAGTTCTATGGCTC
This sequence comes from Petrosia ficiformis, assembly GCA_947044365.1. Taxonomy (NCBI): domain Eukaryota; kingdom Metazoa; phylum Porifera; class Demospongiae; order Haplosclerida; family Petrosiidae; genus Petrosia; species Petrosia ficiformis. Next base: position 5,252,077 of record OX345636.1, read on the forward strand.
AGAGACCTAAAACCTCTTCGAGTCGCCCTCAAGTAAGTCCAAAAGTAGTCGGAAATGGCAAGAGGACAAGAATAGAAGCACTGTTGGTGACTAGATTTGACGCAGAAGATCTGGCAGATGAGAGATCGACATCAGTGGCTCAGTATAAGACAGCAAGAAACAAGTGCCAAAGAAATCGTGACTTTTTACAGTAACTTTTCATTGTTTGTTGTACAGTTTTATAAAAAAAACTGCAGTTTATGATACAATGGAATAAAGTATCTCATGAATAATTAATAACAAACTGTATACCGTAACCTTAAAGTATAGCTCACATAATGGTATTTAAACTTAATGAATGAAAGTTTTTCTTCAGCAAAATGCATGCATCATAGTAGTGAAATTAGAAGCTTAAATTCAATTCAAACAGTACTTTCATTATTCAAGTCATGATCATGATGCAATCAATACCTTCATTTTAAATACTTGCAGAGGAAGACAAAAATCATTATTCACAAAGAATAATAAAAAATGACGATATTTGAAAAGGGGACACTTCCTGCAAAATAATTTCGATCAAATGCTTCAATTACTCACCATTCTGCTATTTTGTGCAGACAATTTAATTTGGTATACAGGAAGAGCTATTATTAATCTTCTTAGATACCAAATACCATTGACAGCATGTACAAAATGGTGAAATGACGAGTGATTAAAGTTAAGTGTTTGATCAAAACAATTTTGCAGGAAAGTGTTCCTTTTTGAAAATTAGATTACAATATTTGCTTTTACATAACAAATGTTTCTGGCTTCATATTCAAAATGACTTATTGAATAACAAATACAGACAGTGATCTCACCAAAAGATGCAAATACATTAATTAATTAGTGCATAACCACACCCATCTGTATTATGCTCGTGTAAAAATACTTTACTCAGACTATCACAAATCACGTTAAGTTACACATTATACAACACAATTTGGGGGTTCTGTGATACTGCCCATGTGATCTGGTAGCCAAGACATTTACAATTTACGTATCTTGCTGGAAAACATGATATATTGTGGGTTTAGCTGGTGCCAACATGAAGTGAGGTTGTTTATTGCTGTCAACCGAGAGAGAACACTGCATTTGCCTAGTGCTATGAAGCATTTGGGGACTTACTCAACCCAGTAAGTTACAAGTAAAGGTCATTCACGTTCGCCATAACCTCAGAAAAATGTTCATAACCTTATTCGGAATGTCCTACAATTTTTCTTTTTACCTGCATCATTTTCATATAATAGTCCTTCCCATTCTTTTTTGTGTATAATCATGTAATAACGTTATGACATTAAACTGTACACCATGAATGTGAACAGCTACATGTATTAGTACTCTTTGTCAGAAAAGGACCCAAGTTTGGGGTGCAGAAACTGAACAATGGCAGAGATATCTGCAGCAGAGCCACAAGTGTTGGAAATGGGAAGAATAGTGAAAGACATGCTCAATCCTCTAAGGAAGGCTCAGTGCTTATATGAAAGCTGGAAAAGATTTTTAATCTCCAATGCCCACCAAAACGTACATGTACATGTACATGTACTAGCTTGCTTGTACAGTATGTGTCAATTAAAAAAATCACCATACAGTATAATAGTACATGTAATTACTCAGTAGTTTCATTTTCACACTACAGTAGTCTAACTGCGGTTTTGGGTGTTCAGCCCTCTCAATGCAGATTTGCAGCAAGATTAACCTAAATGTAAGAAAGATGCTAGCATAGAAGATCGAGTAAAGCTTCAAGCTGTTGAGTACAGATTTATAAAGTATACATGTAGATATACATGATGTTATCAGAGATGTAGAAAGAAAGAAAGAAAGAAAGAAAGACACCTGAGGCAATGGAAAAATGAAAAATGAGAGTTGCCTCAGGTGGGATTCGAACCCACGACACTCTGTATTCCAGACAGATGCTCTACCAACTGAGCTACCAAGGCAGCTCAGCTGGCAGGGTCCGAATCAAGCATCTCATACGCCAGTGAGAACAGGCTAACTTAATACTAGGCAGTACATGTACATTGTACATCATCTATTAATCAAATAGTGACAGACGAGATTGTGTTTGATCATTTGTGACAAAATAATTTCAAACAAACAATTATGTCTACCTTGAAACATTTGATATTCACTTATTTTGTGTCTGATGCCAATTAAATTTGGTATCCAGGATGTACAGCTAATAGTCTATCTACATGTACATTCGTTTCGGATTGGTATTAAAGTTAAGGATTTTTAAAATATTCGTCCAGGACCAGAACACGGTGAACAATTAAAGTTTATTCACACCAGTCGAGAACATTCTTGGCCTTCTTGGCTAGAAGAGATCGGACTAAGTGAACAGAAGGTGTTTCTCGAGATATGCTCAAAGATTTTAGTACCTCTTTGTGAAATTGGAATTGGATGTGTGAATATTTTGCATGGGACACCAGATGCACGAGTGAGGGGAGCTGATGTTTGTTTGAGAAGAGACAAAGATGATGATGATGATGGCAGCAGTATTGACAGTCACGTTGATGATTTCAAGAAGAGCTCTACAGCAGAGATAATGGAAGAAGTTTCAAATTGTAGTGATGACAGTGAAGGAACAACAACTTTATTTGAGGCAAAAATAAAGGCTACATCGTTAAATGATTCAGATGAAGACAATTGACTCAACCATACTGTGTCATCTAGAGTATCTTGAGAATCTTGAAGTGTTACTTCATCGACATTTAACGTATCAACATTTACTGTTTCAGAGAAGAACAATGTGAATATATTAGAGTCCAAATCAATTTAAATAAATGCATGTACATGTACATGTACATGACTGATGAATATTCAACCATGTCCAAAGATTACTCATTCCTCAGTGCTATCCAATAGAGGGAAAAAACAGTCAATAGATAAAAATGATGCACTTTCTTGTGAAATTAAAAAAAGTTCGTGTTGACAATGTTATTTGAAAATATCCTAATTTGTGTATAAAGATAAATTTGTGAGGAACATTAGCTGTCAAGCTAGCTAAAAAAGCAATTTTTGTAAGAAGATTCATGTGAAATATACAGTGATGGGATGTTACAGCTACATGTACCAAGATCTTCCACTGCAGGAATTGAATAACTTAGTTATAAAACAAATGATCTTTTCTCTTTTCCCAGCCTGTTGGCCCAATGTATGGTGTTAAATTGTCAATGTGTTAAAGCCATTGGACAATCATGCAAAAGAACAAGCCATGTCATTATGTTAATCTACATGTACATGTACATGTAGCTCTTGCTATTGTAATAATCAAATGTAAACACATCAACATTAGATATTGACTACTCTGTACAGGAAACAACTGATTTTAGTCTTCAAAAATTAGGTATAATTTTCTGTAATGTACATGTACATGTGTACAGTATACATTGTAAATCATACATGCATATCACATACATGATGTTATCGGAGATGTAGAAAGAAAGAAAGAAAGAAAGAAAGACACCTGAGGCAATGGAAAAATGAAAATGAGATTTGCCTCAGGTGGGATTCGAACCCACGACACTTTGTACCCCGGACAGATGCTCTACCAACTGAGCTACCAAGGCAGCTCAGCTGGCAGGGTCCGAATCAACCATCTCATACGCCTGTATGAACAGGCTAACTTGACACTAGGCAGCCACATTCGTGTCAAAAGCGCACGCATTATTGATGCATCATATCAAATGCAACCACAACAACAGTACCACGGTATAGGAATGAATATCGAATTTTACTAAAATACCGGTATACTGCCCACCCCTATTTAGCACGGTACGATACAGTACAATACAGTACAGTACAGTACAATTAATACAGTACAATACAGTATAATACAGTACAATATACAAATGTAGTACAATACAATACAGTACAATACAGTACCATACAGTACAATATATCACATGAAAAGCTTAATTGCATTGCAAAGGAATTGAGACAAGGAAAGAACAGTGTGCCACCCGCCTTTGCCCCTTTGGCTAAAACACTGACTGCATCCAAGAGCCCTGTATCTGACCCAAGAGCCCTGTATCTGACCCAAGAGCCTGAACCAAGAGCCCTGTATCTGACCCTGCTATCCAACACAAGAGCCCTGTATCTGACCCAAGACCACTGTATCTGACCCAAGACCACTGTATCTGATCAAAGAGCCCTGTATCTGACCCAAGAGCCCTGTATCTGACCCTGCTATCCAACACAAGAGCCCTGTATCTGACCCAAGAGCCCTGTATCTGACCCAAGACCACTGTATCTGACCCAAGAGCCCTGTATCTGACCCAAGACCACTGTATCTGACCCTGCTATCCAACACAAGAGCCCTGCACATGTATCTGACTCAAGAATATATGTCAGTGTTCTGCCCACACTGGTCGGCACTGGTCGGGAATAACCACCAGTCAGATGAATTAACCACCTCTTAGATAAATTAACCACCTCTTAAATAACTTAACTACCTCTCAGATAATACATACATGTATATAGGCTACTGAGACAGAATTAAGTATATACTGGATAAACAGCACTAAATGCAATGTAGAATCCAACCACCACTCTAAATATCCTGGGCAGAACACTGAAATGTTGGATTACTGTTACTTTTTATATGAAATTTACTACACGTATCTTGTGTGTGCATGTCTATTAATACTCACTTAGGTCCACCTGACATAACAGGACAAGTAGCTTCTGTACAGAATTCACACACTGTACCATAAATAAGATTAATACGATTGAAAAAATCAACCACTAGAGGAAAGACAGAGAGAGACAGAGAGACAGAGAGACAGAGAGAGAAAACCGAATTAAAAAAAAAAACAAACAATTAATGGATGGAGAAAACATATCCCTAAGATTGTTATCATTGATATTCTTACAGTACATGTACATTGACATGTATATGTATGTGTTTCTGAATTCTGAAACACAATCAACAACGTCTTGTTCTTTATACAGTGGCGATCAGCCGTAACTTAACGGAGGGGTGCGTGTACGTGTCGAGTTACTCGCGAGTGCAATGCGAGCGACTCGCAGGACGCACGTGCGCGCTCGTATTCGCGTAATTTTTGTACGAACGTGACGAACGCTAAGTCTGGGTGTTGGCACTGACCACTGGACATTCAAACACGCCTTGTTGCTTTCTTCCAACTAACGAAGCATGCTTTTGGTATCTCTGACTTTGTTAGAAGGTCCTCTGTCTACCTAAGTTAGAAGTCTGTATTGTGTAAAACGTGGAAGTTATACAGGTAAGTAAAGGTGTGGGCGTTGCCCTTTGGACTACTCAACTTTCAAACACTCGCCTTGCTGCTTTCCTCTAACTAACGAAGCATGATTTTGGTATCCCCGACGTTGTTAGAACATCCTTTCTCTAAGTAAGTTGGAAGTCTGTATTGTGTAAAACGAGAAAGTTATACAGGTAAGTAAAGGTGTGGGCGTTGCCCTTTGGACCACTAAACTTTCAAACACTCGCCTTGCTACCTTCCTCCTGATAGCGAAGCATAAAGCTTACATCAATGACATTCTTAACAACTCTTATTTTCAGCAAAGTAAGTTAGAAACTCTGGTTTTATAAAACCAGAGAGGTATAGAGGTGAAAAGAGTTAGATATACATTCCACTCGTGGACGCGTGTACTTGCACACACGCGAGTACGCGCACACTCACGATCTTGTACACGCGTGCTCCCTGTGTGTACTTTGCGTGTCCCACGCGAGTAACGTACGAGCGTGTGTAAAGTTACGGCTGATTGGTGCTGTAACTTCATTTTAATAGTTTATTTCTGACCACAGGGCCTATGATTGCTTTTTTATTGATTGTTAATGTACATTAATTTATATGCATATCACATACATGTACATGTACACTGGGGTTCAGTCAATCAATGTGTGCTTGAGCTTCATAAACTGGCCACACAGTAAATACATGTACATGTAACAACTTATAACCTTCTTACATGTAACTACACTGCGGCTTTAGGCTGAGCAGGGGTGGCAATGGCATGACCACATCAAAGGCCAAATTGCATTCCTATGACCAGTTGAGACAATGAAATGATGATGGGCCACCCCCATTTACCCCTTTGGCTAAACTCTGACATGTACATGCACAGGTGTACATGTACAAGAATGACTTAATTTCACTGCATAGTCTAACTCTGCTGAAACCTATCTGTTCAATGAAAATTGCAGGGCTTCTGTCACATACACAATGTATCTTATGACAACTACATCTTCTTTATATAGGATGATGTCATGATGATGTAACTCTAGTATTACATATACACATGCACACTTACCATGCACAGCTACCCAGTCATTGATTTCCTCATCATCAGGTAATGATACTGCATTTTTAAGATCTAATCCAGCATTTAGTGATGCCTGGAGAAAAAATAAATAAATTAATGAATGCTGAACCCTCACCACAAGTGTGATTATGAAACAAGAACAATTACTGTTGACTGGTATGTACTATAATGTGCATAGTTTAATGTCACAAGGTTAATACATGATTATACTGTAACTCAATCATGAAGCAATGGATTGATATTTGACATACATGTACATGTACACAAAAAAGGGCGGGAAGGATAATTATATGAAAATGGTACAGGTACATGTAAAAAGACATTCCAACTAAGACATTTATCTGATGTCATAAAAAATAGAAAATAATTGTTGACAATACATGTACACATGTACTTGACTATAATACTACTGAGATTATTTACATGTACATGTACATGTATATGTACATGTATTATATGTGTGTGTGTGTGCGTTATATACAACTAACACTCGGATCATAATAGTATAAGTATCATAGTATGTAAAAAACAGTTTTGTAGCTTCAATCACGTGGATGAAATGTAGTACATGTAGGTGGAGCTAGAAAGTGCCCATCATAGCAGGATGCTTAGACCCAGCTTGATGTTTTAGCAGCCACTACTTCAATAATTATGTGGGTGAGGGTTAATAACTATTACAATGTGTTTTTTAAAAGCAATCATAGTTATGAATATATTTTCCTCCACACATATACATGTACATGTACAGTATATGTCAATAAAAAGTCACCATACAGTAACCATAATTATCTTAGTTCTACTGTCAGTATAGTATAGTAATTATTGTCTTACTTTTGTGGTATTGAATTGACAAGTACAAGTATACCAACTAACTACACTTGTTGAACTACTGTAATGTGAAAATGAAACTACTGAGTAATTACTGTACTGTATAGTGACTTTTTATTGACATGTACTGTATATGTACATGTACATGTATGTATTGTCTATTTTTGAAAGAAATGTGCATCATTAATCATTAATGAGATAAGATGGGTGACATTAACATCACCAAACTTAATATAGAATTATAGATAGGATGTACAGGACACTTATGATTTGTTGTACATAAAAGACAAAAGGACAAATATTGACAGAGTTATCTAGTAACATACAATTATAAACTACACATACAACTACATGTACTTGTTAAATTGTAAACTTCATTTTCAATAATAATAAATACAAAACATCCTTTAACCGTAACAACAAATTGTACATGTACATGTACATGTACATTTAATGATCCATTTACCAATCTACTCATCCATCAATAGGAAGTTATGCAATAAGGAGTAGTGTTTATTTAAGATGATGATATCAAATGACATTAATTTTGATGTCCCCCTGATATGAACTCAGGATCTTCCCCAAGAATAGAAAGCAGAGTTGGATTGTTTTTACATAATGCACACAACATTCCAGTTGCCTTTCCAGACTGAACTGACTCCAGCCAAGGGTATTCATTAAGCCATCTTTGTTTATATCCTAACAAATATTTACAGTGGACTTCTATAGCTACATGTAGTATATGTCAATAAAATGTCATCATACAGTACAGTGATTACTCAGTAGTTTGATTTCCACACAACAGTATTTTAACAGTAGTTTTAACAGTAATTGATATACAGTACTCGTCAATTCAACACCACAGTAGTGAGACAGTAATTACTATACTATACTAACACTGTAGGGATGGGCGATTATGAAAATATGAGTCAACGATTATTGTCTGTGCAAGTATCACGATTATTGCGATTATTGGCTACCTTACATACATGTATGTACATGTACATGTATGTAGATTTCATTCAACAATCAAATTGATACCTTTTATTTCTTGAGTAAACAGTGTTGTAAAACTGATTTAGATGTGATAGTACTGAAAACCTGAAGTCATGGCACAATAATCATTATTTTTGTGACCACGATATGGCAATATTTAGACGATATGATTATCACAGGAAATTTTAATCACGATTATCACGATAATCAAAATATTGCCCATTCCTAACTAACAGTAGAACTAAGGTAATTACTGTTACTGTATGGTGACATTTTATTAACATACATGTATGTATATGTACATGTATACTGTTGGCCCTTTTACTGATAAGAATCAGTAGACATTGTTGCAATATTACCATGTACATGTACTTCAGCACATGCACAGTGAATATTATTGCAATTAAAAAAAATTTTGGGGGTAATAACAATTTTGAGGAGAAAAAGGAGCAGGGAGCTGCGCCATTATTTGGAGAAACCACTACAACTACAACATGACTGCATATGATCTATTGCAGATGGAAGTTCATCAAAACTTTGTTAATTTGATATTTTGCAAAGAAACGCAACATAACCAAAAGCTTAATGATGTCCCTTTGATTGCTGAATCATACATGTTACATACAATCAGGCATGTGGCTAAGTACATTTGTAAGGACTTAAGTAAAGTATAAGTATTACAAAATATTTGTACATGTAAGTATAAGTACATGTACATATACAAGTTCTACTAGTCGAAATGTACTTAAGTACAAGTATTTAAGTACAAGTACATGTACAAATTTATGCTTGCAGCTGAGAAATACATGTACATGTTCATAACTGACAAAGGTCACATATTAACCTTTTAATTATCATTGTGAAACATCACATCTAATCAATGTTTAAATGCAACCTTAGTCAATTATGACAGAATTACAATATTTAAATATAAGTTTGAAAGGACTTAAAGTATTTCAAAGTACTTACAAATATTTTAACTACATGTACTTACAAGTACTCAACTAAGGACTTGAGTACAAATACAAGTACTTTGTATTGATGAGGAAAGGACTTATGTACAAGTACTCATATACATGTACAAATGTACGTATGTGCACTTATTGTACTCACATGTAAGTACAAGTAAAATTGTACTTCGCCCTATGCCTGATCTTACATGTACATGTACATGTATATTTATACATGTACATGTATGTCTATGTGTATGTGTGTACATGTACATGTATATATGTGTGTGTGTATGTGCATATGTGTGTATGTGTGTGTGTATGTGCATATGTGTGTGTATGTGCATATGTGTGTATGTGTGTGTGTATGTGCATATGTGTGTGTATGTGCATATGTGTGTATGTGTGTGTGTATGTGCATATGTGTGTATGTGTGTGTGTATGTGCATATGTGTGTGTACGTGCAATGTGTGTATGTGTGTGTGTATGTGTGTGTATAATATAGTAATTTCATAAAGAATTTTGTTTTTGTATATTATCAAAACTTCTAAACCTGAATAACACTATAATAGTGTGTTGTGCTTCAGGTATGAGAAGGTAAACCATAATTAATGAATGTTGGACACCACAAAGCAATCATAGGGATACCTTTCTCAATATATCTTTTTTTTAAGCGTACACTTAACCGGACGTTTTCAAAGGCACAAAATTTATTACATACACACATGTACAATTATTAATAGTAAGCTCAATGTATGTTTCAAATTTAGTATGCTATATACATGTGTCATTTATAGGAGAGAAGGTATTTCCCACTGGCAGTTATACATGTACATGTACAGTGTATACAATGTATGTAAGTAATAGTAAACTCAATGTACACATACACTCATGTACATGTGCATGTACATTTGAAATTGGTGTGTGACATGTATCCTTTATGGGTGAGAAGGTATTTCCCACTGGCAGTTATACATGTACATGTACAGTGTACATGTACATGTACAGTGTACATGTAAGTAATAATAAACTCAATGTACACATACACTCATGTACATGTGCATGTACATTTGAAATTGGTGTGTGACATTCATGTATATGTATCCTTTATGGGTGAGAAGGTATTTCCCACTGGCAGTTATACATGTACATGTACAGTGTACATGTAAGGAATAGTAAGCTCAATGTACACGTACACTCATGCACATGTACATGTACATGTACATGTACATGTATGTTTGAAATTTTGTGTGACATACATGTACATTGTACATGTACATTGTACATGTATCATTTATGGGTGAGAAGGTATTTCCCATTGGCAGTTATACATGTACATGTAAGTACAATATTATTCAATTTGTTTTCTTTGCAAAACAACTGAATGAAATTATCACCATAAAAGAACTATTAATCACAATACTACAATGCATAATTATGTACTGTATACGTCATGTACATTATAAAACAGTTATATGGCTTTAGGTTTATAATTATGTTTCAGGATGATGAGTTAAGGTGACATGCTGCATCAGCAGGAAGGCAACAGCACTACAATATCTGAGATTATAATCTTAATGTATAGTTAAAGCATACATGTAGTTAAGCATTAGTTAAAAATCAGTGTGTTATACACTTGATGTATTGCTAATCATATGAACTTCACCAGACTTTCTTTCTGGTGGTGAGTCTGGTAACAAGACTATACTTCAAATAGCATTTGTATAAATGAAGATTCTGTATTCATGTAATGCACACTGTAATTATGCTTCACTCTTCTGTGTAGCTTCAAGGCAGTGATAAGTATATTTAGCAATAATGGATCATCTTACAGTTTTTGTCCCCAGTAAGGAATGTACTGTAGGTATTCATATGCACTTACTTTTATGCGTAAACTGTGAATATCATTAAATAACCTGTGGAAAAAATGGAGCTTCTTCAAGCAAGGGACCTGTGGCTCTAATACTTGTAGTATTACATGTTCACCCATTGTTGAAAAATTCTAAAGACACAATGTAGAGTAGTCACACGAATATAACGCGTGGTTTAATCCAGCAGAAAACTGGTGTTCTGCAAGAAGATGGCCAGATTGTGATCTTGGGAACATTTCATGAAGAATTATGGACTCAGTTATTTCTCAATCATATTGCAGATTGCTGAAAAACTATTCGTTATTGTATATCCATGCTACAAGAACTTTTTCTGGATCTTTCATTTAAAAATAATAATATTCATAATTTCGCACATACAATAATTGCATACCAACACCTGCAGGACTTTCCTTACTGGGGACTTAGTGTAAGATGATTCACCAGACACCTTTTTATTTGAAGTGCTGAGGCATTACAGAGATCTGCCCGATAATTATTCCCAAGATCACTCATCTTAATAGTTACAAACTAGGGATGTAAAATGGATCCTGCCTTTTACTACCCAGATATCGATTCACAATAATGATTGGGTGCCTGGACAATAATTATTGTTTAAAAAAATTCATACTATATAGTACATGTATCTTGTTTGTACTAAAATCTATATAAAGTATTACCTCACTGTTTTGCTGTAATGAAATACAGTATAATTATGTCAATAAAAAGTCACCATAATTACAGTACAGTAATTACAATAATTACTCAGTAGTTTCATTTCACACTACAGTAGTTTAACTGTAGTTTTGACAGTAACTGGTATACTTGTCAATTCACACCACAAAAGTGAGACAGTAATTACTGTACTATACTGACAGTAGAACTAAGGTAATTACTGTTACTGTATGGTGACATTTTATTGACTTACACTGTGCAATAAATGTTTTTATACAAGCAGCATTCAATTTGGTGTTTTTATAGATTATTCTGCACCCTAGAAGCCAACTTTGCACATACACAACATTAAACAAGTACTGGATACAAAGAAACAGATCCGAAAAATTGAGTTCAGGGATAATTATGTGGATATTCGGGTATTCATTCCAATATAGTGTATAGTATAATGTCATAAGGTCAATGCATTGAAAATTTTTATATGCCCAAAAAAAGAATAAGAAGTATAACTACATGTATATGAAAATAGTGAAAGCAAAACGATTTGTTAATCATTCCAAACTAAAGTTATGAAAACTTTTCTGAGGTCAAGGTGAACATGAATGACAGGTTTAGTTGCACAAAGACATGAAGACAAGAGATTGAATGTCTATCACTCAACTGCTACTGGAAATGCAGTAGCACTCAGAATGATATGTATAAAATAGCTATACCAGACTGTGCTTTCTCTTAGAGTGGAAGGAGCTACTACTCTAGTGTATACTACTGTATAATGTAATAGCTTAGCTTTTGTTAATACACGATTATATTGCAACTCAATGAGCTCTAAATACTGATTGTTTCAAGAAATATACTTTCAAACAAATTCTTGTGTTAATGTATATCAAATGGGAGCATGTTTGTGTTAACTTCATCATTATTTTGTCTAAATGATTGTTAATGGTCCATTAGAGACCATTGGAATTTTGTATCCATAAAGATTTGCATTTCACACACAAAAACATTTACTGTTATTGACATCTTACAATGTACATGTATGTGTACATGTATATGCATGTGCATACAGTACATACATACAGACACACATACATGTAGATATACATAGGGATGGGCGATTATGAAAATAAGAGTCAACAATTATTGTCTGTGCAAGTATCACGATTATTGCGATTATTGGCTACCTTACATACATGTATGTACATGTATGTAGATTTCATTCAAAAATCAAATTGATACCTTTTATTTGTTGAGAAAACAGTGTTGAAAAACTGATTTAGATGTGATAGTACTGAAAACCTGAAGTTATGGCACAATAATCATTATTTTTGTGACCACGATATGACAATATTTAGACAATATGATTATCACAGGAAATTTTAATCACGATTATCAGGATAATCAAAATATTGCCCATCCCTAGATATACATATACATAAATACATGTACATACATACAGACACACATAAATGTACATATACACATACATGTACATACATACATGTACATACACACATACAGACACACATACAGTATATGTACACATACACAATAAATTCAGACATGGGGTCACTGCAATGCCTACTGCAGTACATTTATATGCTTATACATGGTTTGATTCTGCTTAGGTAATACTTAAAGGTTTTGTCAGTTTTCTTCATACACTAGGTACAATGCAGTATGTAATGGACACTCTATCTAGTATAGTAATTTGTAGTATTATCATAAAAAGATTGTTAATCATTCTAAACCATAGTTGAGGTAAAAGTGACCTTTTGTTGTTGAAAAACAATAATGGACACTCTATTATAGTATTATGCTGCTTTAATTGGTGGAAGGATGTGTAACTGTGTAAAACGTTGTTCAGATAATAGAAAATTGTTTGCCAATGCATTCTGAACATAATAAATTATTATTTTACAAATCAGCAATTAATAATTAACAAGATAATATAGAGAAAAAAGTATATCTATGATTGCTTGGATCTGTTCCAGCCCTATTACATATACATAAAACGTCATCATATCTTAATTTTGTGAATATGAACTGTCTTTAACAAATACATTTTTGGCTTTCATATAACAACTCTTAATTCTTTCCATTAATGTTACATGTAGTTAGAATCTTGAGTCTTGTTATAGAGCTCAAAAAAGTTGTTGCACCTACATGTACATGTACATGTACAACTAAGCAGTTAATTACTTGTACATATACTTCTGGTGGGAATCAGAATACCTACACCAATAGCTATATATATCACACACTGATTTCTTGTAGAGAGGGAGGAGCTGATTACAGTATAGTGTTTACAAACTTTGAAGGCCATCATGCATGTGAGCAGTAAGATAAGGTAGGACAATTCAATTACAGATTTAATGTGGGATAATTCTGAAAGCACCCCAAGCAGTACCAAGAATAAATAAATAACAGTGCTTGTTGATTTTATTGTCTGAAGACTACCACCTACTGTTAGTCATTGGAGCAATAAGTCAGACATACAATGTACATATACATGTAGGCTACAACTAGTCTCGCTGATCAGCCTGTATTTAGGAGGGGGTGCTGAAATAACAGTCTGGTGACTTTCTGAGACAAGTAAAAACGCAATATTTGGAAATTTACGTACATGCACAAAACTGCAACGCTAATTCGACACTCACAAAAACATCTTTTCCATGCAAAACACTTATTCCCGTCTGGATCTTAGTTCTTTAAAAGTTTAAGAGAATCGAAAATAGCTCTAGTGACACAGGTTGATAAATATCTAGCCACATGGAGACAATTAGTAATTAACATTCCTTTAGGCTTCATGTGACAACTACGATCTGATTGGTGCTGCACACATTCCTGCAGCGGTCCAAGAAAGCCAACGAGAATCACCAGACTATTATTTCGCGACCCCCCAAATACAGGCTAGCCAGCAAGACTAGACTACAACAGAGCTAGAGAAATCTAGAATTTTTGAAATTACTCTCTGAAGGAATTGTCCCACTTTATTTTATTAGTTTACTGCTTGAAATCAAATTCGTGATATACATTCATGTAGCTCAATGTAGGAAGGACAGTTAGCTATAATGTGTACATACCTTTGCTTTCTTGTGTAAATCGTATTTCAAAGTACCTCTATCCCACTTCTTTTTGGGCCGAAATGTCTGGAAGTAAATAATAGTTTAAACAAACAAAAAGTTTACAGATTTTAGATATTACCCGCTGTTTTGAGAAAATGCCAGTAGCCATGTCAGAATTTCTTTCACAGCCCCAGAAGAACAAGTGAATCAGCACGCCTGACGGACACTCCTATTAATATAATATATTAATTTATATATGGGCGTGTCGCTACACCTACCGCTAGATATAGATCAGATAGCTAGACTCGTTCCTATCATTTTGGCATGCGATTGGGGCAGAGATAACGCACATGTTTACTACGCGTTGCGTTACGCGTATATATCACTTTGTGTTTGAGGCGTGGCTGAGTACACAGGCTATAGACATAGTAATTGTCAATAGTCACATTATTACGACAAGCATCAATAAGAATACTTATGGTTCCAATGAAGGTTGATTTCTGTATTACAACTGATGAACATTTTTATAGAATGATAAACGCACTTCCAGAAACACTAATGGCAATTCCTCCATAACAAGAATATCAGGTTCATCCCATTGTTGTCTGTGTATAAATATACCACAATCACAGCAATTTTGTGCAGATGCTTAATAGAAAGATTTATGGAATACAAAATGTTAACAATAATCCAGTTAGACAATTACTGATTGTCAAGCACTGAATTCATATGTGATATATTAATACCAACAGTATCATTACCAGCACATTTAATAAACACATTTGATTGCATAATTGACCATTGGAAACGTTGTATCCACTGATCTTGACCTTTCAGTGTTACGCTGTGTAGTCGTTTCATAAGAAGACTATCATTCAGAATATGATCCCCTTTCAGAAAGATAAGAATGAGATTGTGAAATCCTTATTGGTGTACACTGTAAGAGAGAGGGTAGCACTCTTGCTGCATAGGGCAGTCCTGACTATCAGTAGGTTTTACGAAGCTCCTCTAATGCAGGATATGAAGAGGAACAGAATAATCACCTGTAAAATAATTAACAGTAATAAATTATTTTGTCACTTTCTGAATAAACTCACTTGAATGATGATTACATTTCCTGCATCAGTTGGTATACAATTCATTGTATTATATAGGCATGTATGATGCATAATGTGTATGTTCTCTATTTACATACTGATAAACATAGGTTCAAGCTATATACTATAATTATAAGAATTTGAAATACATCCTGAATTCTCAGTCTGCGTTTATATTGCAACTGTTATATAATTATAATTATTTTCTCAGATTGAATCAAATCAGAATCTGGTCGTTTAGAAGTCTTTGACAAGAAGGTAACTGCCTCTTGCTCTTCTACTCAGTACTTGCACATATTGCACAGGTTTGAATTCCCTAAGCTTAGTGCCCTTAATATACTCCCGATTATAATTATAACATTCAACAGTTGTGTTCCCCAGTATCGTACTAAGCAATAATTCATTAGCACTGGGATTCAATAATCAAAATATCGATAATCATTATTGATAACATTATAGCACATTTAGTGATAATCGATATCATGACCAGATATCGATTTGTACTTATGTGCACGTGCATTCAGTATAAGGCATTTGTTTTAAAAAAAAATAAAACATCCTAGTAACTTAACTTAGAACTGGTTTTATATTTGGTACATGATACCCAAATTATCTATTTTCATGCCAATTAGTGGGAGGTCTTTCCTGTCAAGTAATTACTTCCTCTGATATTATCGATAATCAATCGATATTGGGTGCACTAATAATCGGTATTGGTGTCTCTACTGATTCCCAGCACTACAATTCATCTTATCTCTTTCATTTGAGGATTATGAGGTGGACTCACCCCATACATGATTATTATATCGAGTATTTATGACATTACGTATTATATATTCAACCATTGGAATTGAGTTCCAACTCAGGAGAACAACATTAATTTTTAATATGAATTTCATTTAACAACACTGGAACAGCACTTTAGCTGAAAGATGTAACAGTGTATTTCAACAATATAACATTTTGTAACAATACTGGAGTTGATGGAGGGGGAATGTCATTGTATCCCACAAAGTTGGTCCTGTGATTGATATTTGAAAAAAATAAAGTTGATTTTGGTGGAGCCATTTATATTGCAATAGTTGAAAGTTATACTACACTTGAACAAATAACTTTTTTCAGTGATATTGCAGTTACACTTGGAGCTGGTATTTGTATTGAGGATGGATCAAGGACTCAAACTCATAATATTTTTATTACCTGTGCCCTCTCAGAGATGACAATGAATGTCTTGAGGATATTCTTAGATAGAAAATGCTAAAGTGTAACCAGTCTTTTTAATATCATCAGATGAAAAATAATTATGATTAGTAGCCTGATGATCCAGAACAGAAAACTCTTTCGAGTCTTGTATTTTTTTTAAAGCCCGTTCACATTCACAATCAGCTCAAAATTAAGAAAATTTAATGACTTCATATGTAATAATTATAGTAACATAAAGTTAACAGATAATTGAGCCATTGTAATTTATAACTATACAATGGCTCAAAACTAGTATGGTGGACCTAACCCAAATTATCCTAATACTATCAAATATGAAAAATATTTAATTTCAATCTACTCCTGAAACACATTTTGGGAATGTTTTCAAGTTAATTTGCATGGTTTTACATCGTATTACTGTTTTGTGGGTTAGACCCCTATGTTTCTGAGCTCTTTATATTAATATAAATTCATCATTAATTTTCGTAATTTGAAGTATAATTATAATAATGAAAAAATGGTGCCTGTATAAATATTGATGGTCGTTCCAAAGTGAAGTTTAAGATGTACCTTCATTGTAAATGACATTTTATAGTTTATACACACATGTACGTATTAATTTTATTATAAAGAGAGTACTAATTTTGATATTCACACATTATAAGAATGATCATTATAATGATTATAGTGAGAAAAAAAAACTAGAATTAGAATAAAAATCTCTAAAGTTTAATAGTTTACTAAAATATGAACTGAACGAAGACAATAAAATACTAATAATAACTTAGTTGAATATGATATCAGTTGATTAAGCATCTTCTCGTAATTCTGTTTTTATCTCATTCCATAATGCTGCAGACATGCAAAGAGAGACATATATTAAAATTAGTGTTGTTTTAGTAACTATAACTACCACTTTTAGTAGGCATTTAGTTGTAACTACATTACAAGTCTATTGTAATAACTATAACTAACTAAAATGAAAATTTGTGGGCACTTTTAGCATGGATAATAAAGTAAAGGGATTGGAAATGCGTGATGGGCGCGGCTTATTATAATACAATTTCTATTGCATGCCTAGAGACCAGGCTACTTGTTATTTCGCGCGTTGCAGGCCTCAGCAAGCCTTTGTAAACACGGTCAAAAGGAAGAAGCTTGCACTAAAAAGACTATTCCACACACAATTGGAGGATAAGCAAAGATTTGAAAATGCGCACAGCTTCTCTCATCCAATAATATCGAACATTTACTGAAATGTCGTACTATAATGTTCATACACTCCTGTTTTACCTTGCAGTTGTTAACAAATTTCTTTGCTGTACCTGTTACTCGAAAACTAATAAATTAAACTACTAATAGTCAAAACATGTTATAGTACTATACATGGGTCATGAGACGAACCAGGTTTGGAACTTCCAGTATAAATAATAATCTCTCTACTCGTCGAAATCTGCTCGAATGGTACCTAGATCGGCTGTACATGTAAATTTCCAAGCAATAGCCTAAATGGTGATTTAGACCCATTACATAATAGCAGGATGATTAGGTCATGAGACAACCCACGATTTAAACTTATAGCAGTAAAACATTAGCTACTAACTTACCTTTATTTACTGCACTTTCTATACTTTATCCATCGATTTGCCATTTTCAATAAAATTTCCTAATTATTTTCTAATTATGTGTATAATAAATGCAATACGGCCCCAAGTAGCATATTTCGCCTGCGAACGCCCATTTCCAATCCCTTTACTTATGCTTTTAGTTAGTGAACTAAAACTAAAAACCTTTTTGTAAGCCTAATATTATTTTAGTTAATTAAACTAGTTTAAGAAACTAGGCATACAATAACTATAACTAAAAGTGGTCATCTAAAACAACACTAATTAAAATGGAGAAAAAAATCTTTTATGATTGCTTTGTAATGACCATTATCATTACTGATGCATGGGATTCTCATGTCTGCACTAGGTTTCATTGATACATGTATCAGAATCAGTATCGGTGCCAAAACTATGCTTTTCTATTGTATGTGTATCGGTAGGACATGAATTAACAATACTGATCCACATTACCATTAATATACATGTAAGTTATGTGTGGTTAAGAGCTGTGGACGTGAAGACGAGTGATGACCAAGAAAGTACATGTAAGCAAAATTTGTCAGTTTGTGCCGCCACAAATAGTAGCAGAGAATCATGTTCTGAAACTGTACATGATTATACACATTTTCACATTTGTAACCATCAAATTTTAAGTATAACACAAAATCCATGATAATTACATAGTGGCTGCTTTAATATTCTCTAAGCCCTTTGTGGCTGTGTTTTATGAATTTTATAAGCCATTGTGGCTGCTTGTTTGTTGTGGCTGCTTGTTTGTTGTGTTTGTTTGTTAATCGTTTCTACACCTTTTGCTAGCATGCTAGGCACATGAAGTTTCATGTACATGTACATGTGTATATGCATAATTAATCCATAAAGTAATTGTAAAATGTCAATTGGTCAATATATTTACTCATTCAAAAATCGCATTGGAATTATCAGTTGAATCCTGACTAAAAATCAGACCAACAACATAGTGATAGTTATATTTGTACTTGTTTTCCATTTCTTCTTACAACAGCTAGTAATTACATTTTACGCAAGCTGGATTCTTTCTATTGGTCTGCTGTATGTGATGCACAAATTGGTTTACATGCCACCCCCATTACTTGACTAATCCCTCTGGCAGAGGAAGTTGTGTACATGTCACTGTGCATTATCTTGGAATTTAATTAATGTTATAATTATTATGTGCTGACTCAGCAGGTGGAACCGTTGCAACCTGCTGAGTCAGTACGTAATATAAATTCATTATACATGTGTACTTGTAAATATATACATTTCTAAGCCAAGGCCACTGGTTGTTTGTTTGTTAATCGTTTGTACACATTTTTTTAGCATGTTAGGCACATGAATGTTCATGTACATATAGCTGTGCGCATAACAATGTTTAAATTCCAATGATGTGCAGTGATGGGTGCTCAAGCAGCTCAACTGCCGTTGGAATGACACAACTTCCTTAACAACATATATACTATCATGGTTGCGCGATATTGAAAATTAAGCTTTGCAATTATCTCTGCTGAAACAATCCTGCTTTTACTACCCGGATATCTGTTCACAATAATGGTTGGACAACCGGATAATTGCTCTAAAATATTTATGATGTGTTATATACTGTATTACCTTACCTTTTTACTGTAATCAACTACAATAGATGTTCCTACAAGCAGCATTAGTCTATTAACAGATCATTCTGCTCTCTAAAATCCAAAAAAGCTGGTAATACGAAGCATGACTCTTATCAACAGCCGCAATTTCGACTTTATGTGTTTGGTTTCTGCGCATGCGTAAACATTAAACAAGTACCCGGATACAAAGCATTTCATCTACATAATTCAACTACATGTATCATTTAATTGTATATGCACTTGTACATGTACATTGTAATTCATTCACACATGTACATGTGTACATCTACTATTCTGATAATAAGGACCAAAATAATTGTAATAGGGCTGGAATGGAAACTGTTTTTTTACTATTTGGATATCCGTTCACAATAACGGTCAGGTACATGGATAATTGCTCTAAAAAATTCATGATTTGTTTGCACTAAAATATAAGGTATTGCCTCACCTTTTAGTTGTAATGAACTGCAATAGATGTTTATATACAAGCATCATTGGTGTTTCTACAAATTGTTCTGCAGTCTACAAGCCAAAAAAAACTTGTAACATGGAGCAAGACATTTATCAACCACCATTTTATTGCAATTTTAATTTCCCATGTTTGGTTTCTGAGCATGTGCAAACATTAAACAAGTACCCGAATACAAAGAAACAGATCCAGATGTTCAGTTTGTGGATAATTATCTGAATGATTGGGTATCCGTTCCAGCCCTAAATCATAGATAGTAAAGGAAAGGGATTGGAAACGGGCGTTCGCGGGTGAAATATGCTACTTGGGGCCGTATTACGTTTATAATACAGAAAATAATTTGGAAATTTTATTGAAAATGGCAAATCGATGGATAAAGTATAGAAAATGCAGTAAATAAAGGTAAGTTAGTAGCTAATGTTTTACTGCTGTAAGTTTAAATCGTGGGTTGTCTCATGAGCCAATCATCCTGCTGTTATGCAATGGGTCTAAATCACCATTTAGGATATTGCTTGGAAAATTACAGTACAGCCAATCTAGGTACCATTCAAGCAGATTTCGACGAGTAGAGAGATTATTATTTGTACTGGAAGTTCCAAACTTGGTTCGTCTCATGACCCATGTATAGTACTACAATGTATAACATGTTTTGACTATTAGTAGTTTAATTTATTAGTTTTCGAGTAACAGGTACAGCGAAGAAATTTGCTGACAACTGCAGGAGTGTATGAAGACTATATTGTACGACATTTCAGTAAATTTTCGATGTTATTGGATGAGAGAAACTGTTCGCACCTTCAAATACTGCCAATTTGTTGCTTACCCTCCAATTGTGTGCAGAAATAGTTTTCTTTAGTGTAAGCTTCTTATTCCTTTTGACCGTGTTTACAAAGGCTTGCTGAGGCCTGCAGCACGGGAAATAACAAGTTGCCTGGTCTCTAGGCGCGCAATAGAAATATACTATAATAAGCCACATCCATCACGCATTTCCAATCCCTTTACTTTATTATCTATGCCTAAATTGTAACACTGTAGACCACACCTCATCCTAATCCCCCTCCTCCTTCCTGTTGCTGTTGACGTTGTTGTTTTTCTTCTTCTTCTAATCTTTTTAATTCTTCTTCGTCTTCCTGTATGAGGTCGTTAAAATTTATCAATACTGGTAAAATATTCAAAACAATGAATGAATTACATGTACATGTTATTTAGAACTCTGTTTCCCCCAAAAGAGTGGTATCATGGCTGTCATGAAAGGGTATTCCCCACCCTTTAATTTTAAAATTTATGCAGAAAAACACTGTTTTCCAACACTGATTGAACATCAAATCAGATCAGATCAAAAAATGTTAATGAGTAGACAGTTGAGAGGATGAACCAGTGAGTGGATGAATGCATAAACAAATGAATGGTTCAGTGAATGAATGAGTGAAAAGGTGAATGGACGAATGAATGAATGTATGAATGTATGAATGGATGAAGAAATGAATGAATGAATAAAATTAATGTATGAAAGGGTCAATGGATGAATGAATGACTGACTGACTTATTACTGATAGATAAATGAATGGAATGGATGAACGAATGAATGGATGGATGAATGAATGGACTGATGGATGAATGAATTGATTGGATGAATATATGAAAGAAAGCATAACATACATGTATGTATGAATGGATGGATGGATGAATGGATGGATAGATGAATGGATGGATAGATGGATGGATAGATGGATGGATAGATGAATGGATGGATAGGTGAATGAATGAATGGATGGATAGATGAATGGATGGATGGATGGATGGATGTATGAATAAAAGTACAATATTGAAGATGAGATAACTTACCCTCATCAGCTCTCTAGCTCTTTGAACAGCTTGGAATTCATTATAATGAGCTGTTCTCCATTTCTTAAATTCTTTCTTTTTTTCTATAAATAATAAAAATTGACGATTAATTTTGAACTAATGCCTAATTAGCTCAGTATTACATGTTAATTGGCAGGTTCCAGTACAAATGGCAGAATAGCGAACGTATTATGTATGTAGTTATGTACATGTACAGTATTATATATTGTATGTCAATAGGGACCATACATGTACATGTACATACATGTAGCTCAAGCCTTGTGACCAAATTATACTTATCTTCTTTGTTTGTGAGTTGCATTATGCATTAACGTACTTGCTATATTAATTATACTACATGTACATGTATTTATATTATTACAAGAATAATAAAAAACAAAAATGAAGAAAGATGTAGGGATGTCTAAACTCAAAAAGCATGCGAACAAGGTCGGGAGGGTAACATAGGACCCAAAAACCACTTCCATATAAAGCCAACATTTGGTATTGGCTAAGATGTTTTTGATACCATAAGTGGGCATGGACGTATACATGTACATGTGATGTAATCATGCATGTATACTATTTCTAGCTGTTACTGCATGTTATTGACATCCATGTACATGTACATGTATATTGTACACTATAAATAACAAACATTTCATCAAACTACTTTCCTCAAAACAGTAAATTTCACAAATAGAATCATGTGAGCATTGCAAACTATTCACTGTGATTTAAAAACAAAAAATACTTCGACAAAACAACAGTATGTTATACATGTATTCCTTATACGAAGTGTATAGTTTCTTATAGAATTATTATTAATAGTTGAGAGAATCGCATATTTTCCCAGTCCATCTCTGTATTACTGCTGCTTAGTATGACTACAGTAACCAATTTTACTTTAAATATATTTTGCCTGGTTTCTCAAACTTTTAGTTTAGTTTAGTTATACACAAAGTTTAATTAACTAAAATAAATACCAGGCTTACTACAAGATATATTGAGAAAAGAGTATAACTACATGTATAATTGCTTTGTGATGACTATGTATCAATCATTGCTGATGGCACTAGTGTCTCTACCTTTCTGTGTACTCGAAAGCTGGGGCCTGAAGAAGTAAGTGTAAGCCTGATTGCAGTCTAAGTATATACAGATTTTTGATAAACTGACTGAAGTACATGTACTCTTTCAAGGTTCTACATTATGACTTCCTCAAGTCTGAAACTCAACAACTTGTTACACTTACTTGTTAAAGATTCTTGCATAATATTTATAATGTTTCTCTGCTATATACAACAGTTACTACCACTTTTATATCCTTTCCTGGCTGGTCTGTAGCTCAAATGTGCGTTCTTTTATGCGCCATAATCATTAATTGACCGAGCCTCCGGGAATGACGCAACTTCCTTAACTACGTATACAACACTTAGTCACACAAGTGACACAAACATAAATATATTATATAAATCTAATCTCGTGAAAAGCAATTATAGGAATGGCCCTATGGGCCATAAAAAGAGTTTTGGTTTTAGTTAACTCACTAAAAGTGATCACTTTTAGCCAATTTCCATTTTAATTACATGTACTTAGTTTTATTAACAGTAGACCTGTAATTTAGTAATACGTGTTAATTAACTAAAAGTAGTTAATTAAAACAACGCTACTCTGTATCTAATGATTGATCATCCTGGATATTGACGTGATTATCAACATCACTTTAGTACATGTACATGTGAACACATATAACGGTAACTGTTACAATTAGTATAATATTGTACACGTACATGGAAAACATGACTTTTTGATCAAAAAATTTCGATCCAAAACTTACATGTACATGTGTATATGTACACAAAATAATTTTGATCAAATGCTTACTTTCCATCACAAGCCATTTTATCATTTTGCACAGGAAGCCAATGGAATTTGGTATACAGAAAGAGCTATTATTAAGCTTCTTAAATACCAAATTTCATTGACTTCCTGTACAAAATTATGGAATAATGAGTGATCGATCACCAAAGATTTTTTTGTACATATATATGTATGTATTGTTCGTGATTTCATATGTTCTATTAAACTGCTGTACATGAATGAATTTCAATTTCTTGTTAACTACGCTGCATGTGTATGAAAATAGATAGAGAAGAGGGGTTGAAGCACAGGAGAAAATACGAAGAGGCTAAACGGGATGCAGAAGTCACATTTGCCTGCTTCTCTATTTTTGACACATCAAACTCATTCCTTTTTCTGGGCCATCTTACTACATGACTACACGTGTCTCTGACCACACCTTCTAGGGCTCACCCCACAATGATTATCATTCTCTAGTTATAGATCTGTGAGAAAATGGTCAGCATACAATACTTCAATTAATTTGGGCAATTTGCCAGATGTGATTGGGACTATTGTTCATGATTGATTATTGAGCTTATAAACTCTACCACAATAAAGGAAGTTGTGGTTTATTTATTATTGTCTATTATTCACTTTTAGTTCATGTCAGGAAACGAAGGATACACATTTCAAATTTAATTAAAAACAAGTGTATATAGAGAACAAAGTATCCCTATGATTGCTTTATGGTGTCCAGCATTAGTAATCATGGCTGACTTTATCATGTTTGAAACACAACAGCCTATTATAGTTATTATTTTGATTATCTACTCTCTTTACCTTTTAAAGAATCTTGTAGAACTTTAGGAATATATTTCAGGTAGAATAGTTAGCTAGTAGTTCCAGTTTCTAATTCTACAAGCAGCTTTCTTTCTGCTGAGTTTGAGCGCGCGTTCCATTACGCGCCACACCCATTAATTGACCGAGCCCCCGGGAATGATGTAACTTCCTTAACTATGTATACAAGGCATACTCGCACAAGTGGACACAAACATAATATTATAAAAATATATATATATATAGTTCGAACCCGTGAGAAAACAATCATAGGGATGGCTCTATGGGCCATAATAATTACAGATGTATCTAATTGCCTTACGTTTTGCCTCATCTGTTAATTGTTCATCACCTGATGACTCAGACTCTCTATCCCAATTGCTAATATGTTGTGGCATATCAACAGCTAACTGTACCCTGTGTGTGTATAGATATGTGTTAAAGAGCATTAATGTACTTTTGTACATCATGTACATGTACAATGTACATGTACATGTACATGTTATAGTACACAATATTTACATACATGTACATGTAAAATTAAAGATGCAAAGGGTTTTAGTTTTAGTATTAATTAACTATTTGGCCTTTTTTTATTTTAGTGCATTATAGTTATTACAATAGACTTGTAATTTACATGTAGTTATACATATACAGTACATGTATGTGTCAGTAAAAAGTCACTACAGTAATTACTCAGTAGCTTTATTTCCACACTTCAGCAGTTCAACAGTAGTTTTGACAGTACATGAATTTGTGTATTTGTCAATTCAACACCACAGTAGTGAGACAGTAATTACTATACTATACTAACAGTAGAACTAAGGTAATTACTGTTACTGTATGGTGACATTTTATTGACATATACTGTATATGTAGTTTAGTTAAATAAAAGTCACAATGTCTTACTAAAATGGGTTTTAGTTTTGGTTAACTTATAAAACAATACTACAGGACTGGTTTGACATAGCTGGCTGTTTGAGCAAACGTTCATTTACATGCACACATGTATGCACACAAGGAAAAACAAGGTATAATTACGGAGAAAAAGTATCCCTATGATTACTTTGTGGTGTCCAACATTCAGTTAATTGTGCCTGAAACACAACAGCCTATTATAGTTATTGTTTTGATTATCTACTCTCCTTACTTTTTAAAGGATCTTGTAGAACATTAGGAACACATTTCAAGTAGAATAGCTATTAGTTCCCGTTTCTATGTAAGCTTTTCTCCAGCTGGTCTGTAGCTCAACCGCGCATTCTATTACCCTGGAATCACACAACTTTCTTAACTGTGTATACAACTCATAAATTTAGTTGCGTATGCACATTAAACCATGTGTAAAGCAATCATAGAGATGGCCCTGATGGCCACAACAAACAAAAAATGAACCTCACCTTTCAGCTAGTTCGTCAACTTGCATCACTTTCTCCTCCATCTCTTCTTCACCTTCTTCTTCTACCATCTCATGATAGGGTGTCTTCGGTTCTTCAATCTTCATGTGTCCATAATCTTTGTCAGGAGGATGTTCTGTCATAATGATATTCATCTCATCCCATTGAACACCTGATGACATCCGTTTAGCTCTAAATTAAATACACAAAAGAAATTAATACTGATACAAAATACATTACATACATGCATATATACATGTACATCATACATACATGCACATATATACATACATGCATATATACATACATACATATGTACATACATACATACATGCGTACATACATAAATACATACATACATACATGTACATACATACATACATGTGTACATACATACATACATGTACATACAGTACATACATACATACCTACTATACACAGGTACATACATATACATACATGTATATACATACATGTATATACATGTACATGTACATACATCATACATACATGTACATAATTATATACATACATATCAGTGTTTTTGATAAGATTATATGGTGCAACATTGGCCCAAAGAGCTTCTAATTTGGCACAATTAATTATGATTATAATTTATGTCGCTAACAGCATTAACTCTTTGTTAATTGCCTTAAAACGTATTCCCAATGGCACACACACGAACCATTGTTGAGCCATGTTTCAAAAGTTAACAAAAACACTGATACATACATGTATATACATATGTACATACATACATGTATATACGTACATACATGTACATACAAGTACATGTACTTGTACATACACGTACATACATAAATACCTACTATACACATGTACAATGTACATACATACTACATGTTTATAATTATAATAATATTTTGTCAATAGTTACATGTACATGTATATTAACAAATTATATATTCAGCAATAAACAAACATCAAGATATATTGAGAAAAAGTATCCCTGTAATTGCATTGCGATGGCTATGTATCAATCATTGCTGATAGAACTAGTGTCTCTACCTTTCTGTGTACATACTAGAAAGCTGGGGCCTGAAGAAGTAAATGTAAGCCTGATTGCAGTCTACATTTGTAAGTACACAGATCTTTGATAACTGCCTTCAAGGTTCTAAATGACGACTTCCTTTTGTTTGAAACTCAACAACTTACTTGTTAAAGATTCTTGCATAACATTTATACTGTTTCTCTGCTATATACAACAGTTATTAGTAGTTTCTGAATCTTCCTGCTGGTTTATAGCTCAAATATGCGTTCTTTTACACGCCATGCATAGTCGTGCAAGTAACACAAACATATAAATAATTATATATACGTATACGTACATGTATACAATTTTATAACAGTAAAGTAGGATAGAGTTGTACATTACAGCATATTATACTACAGTACAGTAGGATAGAGTACAATACAGTATACAGCACAGTACAGTGTCATGTGATTCAGACAAGCAAAGTGAGTGCTGTACATGTGTGAGACCACATCTGAAGTGCTGTAATATTCATAATGCATGAGTGTACTTGGGCTTTGACTAATTTACATGTACATGTACATATTGATGCAATATTGATTTCAACTCCATAGAGTGCGGTATGAGTTTTCATAAAGCACACATTCCCAATATGGGAGATACAGTACATATGTAGCCCACAGCCATGTATATACATGTACATGAGATTACAAGATTTCTGAGTGAGGCTTTTCGAGATTACAAGAAATTAGTTGTCTGAGTTCCCTAGGTTCATCTTTGCACATATAATGGCAGATGCACTGAACAGCACCGTATATGGTACAAACCATTTGCAAGTCCATGCTGGCGCCACAGGCTCTGAGAATGTGAGGGTCGTAAGGACATAGAATCTAGATTTGTTACTGATATCCCTAGTTTTACTCTCTTTTTTGGGAAATCAAAGCTATATCTGAATCAACCTTGCTTTCAGCATGTTTGGGTATGAGTGTGTTTCTGTACTTACAGTATAGTATACGATACTTAACCAGTAATAACCACACATTACAGTATTCAATTGAGCATAAAATTATGTGTGTGTATACAAATGTATATACAGTATATGTCAATAAAATGTCATCATACAGTAACAGTAATTATCTTAGTTCTACTGTCAGTATACTGAGTAATTACTGTCATACTACTGTGGTATTGAATTGACAAGTATACCAACTACTACTACTGTGATGTGAAAATGAAACTACTGAGTAATTACTGTACTGTATAGTGACTTTTTATTGACATATACTGTACATGTACTGCACATGTAGTGCATGTACCATACATGTACAAAAAAAGTACAGTATTCATCAAAATCGGTGGGAAAGATACATTACATATTCCTTATCCAAACTCAGTACTACATGTAAAATAGGAAATCCACATACAGTACATGTACATGTACACAATTTTACACATGTACATGTACATGTACACAATTCTACACATGTACATGTAAATGTACACTCATTTTTGTAAAACATATACGTACAATGTATATTATACAGTTTACTTTAGTGAATGAAGTTTGGCTGTTTATAGAAAGTGGTGGATATTGAAAATGTAAACATACATGTACATGTCCTGTATCATTTTGAAAGGTGATATATTAACAATAGAAATCACACTATTTGATTTAGAGATGTTCAACTCTTTGCAATTGTACATACATATATACATACAGATTTATTTACAACATACTAGGGATGGGCAATATTTTGATAATCGTGATAATCGTGATTAAAATTTCTTGTGATAATCATATCGTCTAAATATTGCCATATCATGGTCACAAAAATAATGTGTTGTATATCTCTACACTGAAGGGTGACTGAACCATGGATCCATGTACAGTTATACATACATACATTATACATACGTATATACATAGTTACATATATACATACATACAGAGAGAGGAGGGTATTCTACAGCATTGCACTGCACTTATGTGAGAACACTGATCTACATGTACATGTACATATCTCATATCTCAGTATGTGCAATTTATGACAATTTATTTACTGATAAGCAAACACTTGAATCCATTCAAAATTGTAATCCAGGAAAACCACATTTAGGCTTCTTACATGTATGTACATGTACATGTAGTACATTACATGTAATTATAATACTAAACTACACATGTACATGTACATGTACAATGAGTGTAATTATCATGTATATACATTAGCGATGCATTGATAAGAGATTTTACCAATATTCCAATAAAGCGATAATTACTTTAGATATGTACTGATAACAGATACCGATGCAATATTATATCTACCTTACGATTTCTGATTCTTTCAACGACAATGAGCATTTTCTCAATAATTATGAGTATCATATAAGCAATTAATGATGCTATAATCACAAGAAATGACATATAAGTACACTTATTAGGATATCAGTTATCTTTCAGACATAACCAATACCGATAATAAAAATAATGGCCGATAATAATCAATAACCAAACTGATTATTGGTACATCACTAATGTACAGTACATGGACTCAGTTTCCTCCAAAAGATTCAGTAATCGGAAAATGCCAAATCACATTTGATCAATTTTCTGAGTGCTCTGTATACATATACATGTAGTACTGTATGTAGTACTGTATGTAGTACTGTATGTAGTACTGTATGTAGTACTGTATGTAGTACTGTATGTAGTACTGTATGTAGTACTGTATGTAGTACTGTATGTAGTACTGCATGTAGTACTGTATGTAGTACTGTATGTAGTACTGTATGTAGTACTGTATGTAGTACTGCATGTAGTACTGTATGTAGTACTGTATGTAGTACTGTATGTATTACTGTATGTGGTACTGTATGTAGTACTGTATGTAGTACTGTATGTAGTACTGTATGTATTACTGTATGTGGTACTGTATGTAGTACTGTATGTAGTATGCTTATTTCGGAAGCCTTTAAATTCTTCACTTTACTATTCAAGAAGCCTGAAAATTACTTTTCTTTGATTGGGTTTCTTATAGAAAGTTTAAAGATAATATAATCAACTGGTACATGTAGCATGCAACTCAACACAAAAAAATATCATGATTTATTTGCATTGGAAAGATTAATTTATTTCAAACTTAATACAATATTTCTTTTGTAATAGTCATATGGCATACACTTAGGAGGGTTTGATACAGAGGGGAAGGAAAGATATCCCCCACTAACTTGAGTTCCCCCTCTTCTAGATTTCTGGCCAAAATTTATTTCAATAAGCAAAATTATTTCAGCTATAGAAGCCTTCTGGGGTTCTAGAAGCCACCAGAAGCAACCTCAAAGGACCTAATTTTGAAACAATTTCCTGGGGGAGCACCCCACACCCCCAGGAGCAGTGTACCTCACATAATTGATTCTTTCCCCACTCTAACAAACAATCCTGTATGTATGAAACCTGGCTTGGGGGGAATACAGGTGTATGTGGGATAGGTTTTGTGTTTTGCTAACTGCTACATTACACTACACAGTAAATAACATTCTCTATATGATGTTTACAAAATGTATACAATGTTACAATATTGTATAATTTATTCTTTTAATTGAAATTAATATTATATTTTAATGACAACTCGGTAATGATTTTGGCATCATTACTGCAAATTATGTAATATTACTTAGCTCCATTAGTCCCAATTCCATTGATACAAGTCTCATTATCATGTGTTTTAAGATAGTGAAGTTATAGACACTCAATTACAGGTATGTGGTAAGGGAACTAGAGATAATAAGTATTTAACCAGGGTGACTTGGATTTTGGAAAGTAAAGGAAATACAGAAATGCATCTCAAGTTATCCCAACCACGCACCTATATTTGAGTGTCTATAACTATGCCTATATTATGAGGGCTATACCAGGTAATGATACTCCTTTATAGAAGACCAGTAAATTTTACTTTTTATTAATATCTGAGTATTATTTTGTCCTTATTATATAATCATGTCCAAGCTTAGGTTAACAGATTTGTTTAATATCACTTTTCCATTGGGTGTATCCTCATTAGATAATATATACATATTATATGTAAAGTCACGTAATACCAGACTAGCCATAATTCCAGACAGATTTAATAGACAAAGTTTAAACTCATAATTCCCTGTCTGAAGATAAGAATTATGAAACTTTCTACATATGACAAGAAAGCAAAAAGCATATATCGTCTCATTGGGCATGCTATATAATTACATGTATAATTATAAAGACATGTGCAACTTGAGATTCCCATATATGATAGTCTCACGCAGCCAGACCAAAACAATTACGACGAAAGGTCAACCCACTGTACTAGCGTTCTTCAAGAGTTTAGCCAGATTTTTGGCTATTTTAGTGGGTGACAAACCGCTAATATTCATAATCAAAATAAGTATATTGTACTTTCCCAGTAAGCCAGCTATATGAATATCATTATGAATTCAATTACCAGGTTGCCAGGTAATTGATGCTCTTGATAAACATTAATACAGTGGGTTGACCAGACCCTTCATTTGTAGTAAGTTCGGTCTGGCTATGTGAGACAACATATACGAGCATTTAGAATCTACTAAAGCAATCTTAAGCATTTCATTTGCAGCTGCTTGAAATTAAACTTAAAAGTATACATGTCCTTAATTATAGGACAAATAGAGAATCTCATTTCTGGAGTAATTATCTCCAGTCTTACATCTCCCATCTGAATTATACTTATAGTTTTATAGAGTAAGAATTACTGAAGAAGTAAGTTTGCCAACTATTGCAAAATTTATAAGGCTACGATTTAGTTGAGTTTTGCTACTGAACTTAGGTGACTTCATTATAATTATAATCTATATATATAATTATTATATATATATATAATTATAATATTATGTATATATAATAATATATTAAATTACATCCACCTTTCTTCAGGCGTAATTATCCTTCCTCTCTTCTTTAGAATTCCTTTAGTATTATCCTCAATGGTTGAAGATGTTATTATAACATTTGTTTCTTTCTGAGTGCCTGCTTCTTCATTTTCTACAACTATCATAGGAGTTTCTTGATGCTGAGATTCCGCCATTGTAAAATGAAGGGCTGTCAAAATGATAGGTGTGGCTACCGGCATGCAAGCTTGCAAGCAGCTAGCTAGCGATCGATAGCGCTCTCGTATTTGACGTTGACTTCCTGCTCAAAAGGATGTGGTCAGATGTGGTCAGATGGATTCAAGTGTCTTAGGATTAGAATAGCATATTGACGTATGTATAATGTATACACTTGCTTCCTAGTTAGTCCTAGTGTGAGAGAAGGAGACATTGGGAGAATAAATGAACATTCGGTTGTATACTTAGGTCACAGTGATGCTGCTTTTCAATAAACAAGGTTGAGGTGACTGTTAAAATGCTCTAGTAGCTCCAGAAAGTTGCAGCAAAAGCTTTGATGTGATGCTGAGCAACATAGTCTCGTGGGCCCAGCCCCTCCAGTGAAGGGGCTGGCCCACGAGACTGGAGAAACACTAGTCTCGTGTGCCAGACCCACACCACAAGAAAGAGTCTGGTTGCATGTCATACATCAGTTTGTTCTTGGCACTGTGGCACATGAAAAGCTGTGTCCCAATCACATTGCATAACACCATGATAAGTGATTATCAATACACCAATTTTGTGATGTCATGTTTAAAAGATGGCATATGTTCAATATAAGCCCACCACATAGTGGCTCCACAATCAGTGACATTTGTGACTCCTATATAAGCCCACTACCACAGTGACTCTCACCAGTCACAGTCAAGGACTTAATTTATTAATAAGCCCACCACCTCAGTTCCTGCAAATAGTTCCTGCAAGCCCACCACCACAGAAGCCCCACATTCAGTGTTTCCACCACCATGGTGGCACACCAATCAAAGTCGAGGACTGGGTATAAACTCACCGCCCAAGCATAGTGACATCACTATACGTTGATTAATTACATAGACCAAGTTTGTATAAGAATCACCATTAGCCCATACCATCAAAATGGCTCTCCACACTTTGCTTTCAGTGACATTACTAATATGATTCCATGTAGGCAGGGGTCTTGGTAACATTACCACTATAATTATATGGGTTACTTGGTGGGCTAAGAAATAGGAAATCATTCCAGTAATGAAGCATATGTTCAATGCCTTTGCAGTGCAAGGCCCATGTCAGCCCATCTGCTATGCTGACTAAGAAAATCTTTGGTACTGAACGAAGGCCAAAGGGGCGACTTGTCACATTATTTATGTATAGCTATCATACTGAAGAATTCAAGATTCCAATTAAAGCAGCACAACAGTGCAGATCGGACATCACATGGTGTTCACTATTCCTAGAAACGAAGAATGGTGAGTTACTAATGCCACCTCAAGAAGTTACTTTTACTTCCATCAGATGCTTCAGGCTACTTCCGTTCGATTCGTAAAAGCGTGACATTAGTGACATGCACGACAATTACGCACTCTCTGTACGAACGGAAGTGAAATCATCAGTAGTGGGTGAGGGTATACGATACGTTACAATTACAACGTAATTGAGGGCGGGTCATATGACTGATAGAAGAGATATTAGTGAAACCTGAAAGTAAGTTGTCTAAATGAAATACATAAGAATAATTTATAATTATGTCTATGTTGTCTGCACTGATAAATTGCGTATTAAGTAATTAGAACAGTAAAGTAGTTTTGCATGTGTGTGTTTTTTCATGTATATGGAGCTAAGGAAATAGGTTGTACTGCTTTGTGGTCTTCAGGAACTTAAGAGATTGATTTAGTGCAATCCAAATCTAGGTATGGGGCCAACAAATGCATTGCTGTTGAGAGAGCAAATTGGCCACGGGGTAAACTCTCAATTTAGGCAAGTGTGTGTTAGCTCAGTAAACTCAGCATTCAGTATTCCCAAACGTTTCGAGCATAATATGGTGTGATGTACTCCTTAAGTAACAATATGTATAACATATTTTTACTGCTCAGTGGATGTGTGTTAAACATTTAAGTTTATGTTCGTATTAATCATGATTGTTGTCAGTATCACTCTAAAAATTTAATTTTTGTTGCTACTAATTTCATTGGTTAGAACAGACTCTTATGTAATTATAGTTATAGTTGGTTTCTGTGTTCTATTTGTTGATAAATATGAGTATTATATTTCAGTGGATTATCTGTTCCAAAAAAGTATCTAAATAACTTTGCTCCTGTGAATCAATGCTCTCTATAGCTAATCATTAATAACAATAATAATTAATCAGCTCTGTGAATGATTCAGCTCATTTTATAATAATTATTATATTTAATGATATAAATTATTACTCGTGGCTGAATGATGTACTAAAGGGGGAAATTGTGCATAAATTTGCCATAGCAAGCATATTCTTCTTATGCTGCATTGGTAGTAGGCCTGTGCAATCATTGCGACCAAGAAATTATCGTGAATAAGATATTCTATTTTTGATAAATACTATGCAAGCACATTATACATCCATCATGTTACTTTCTAAGTATCATTGAGGAGTAGAAATCAAGTGTGTGTGAAGAGTGCATGTTTATTCCCGTAAACTCCAAAAATAAAATAACAATTGTATTGGTTAGTGCGGTTTCAATGATTTAACACTTAGTTGGTTGTTCAGGATACATATACGTAATGCCATAGCTACTTCGTACTAATTATATTAAAATGGGGAAAAGAAATGTGTACTAATTATAATTATCATACATTATATCTCAATAGATGCACAAAGAAGGTTTGGAAACCTACAAAGATTTAATTTAAATATTTATTCTGCTTCTTTGTACATCTAGTAGACAGATAGGGAAATTGGATTATAATTATATGTATATCATATATGAGTGGGTGATGGCGGTAATTTTGATATTCATTATTGCATTGCAAACTTTATCGTGATGTATATAACTAATATCGACTAAACACATGTTCTGCAATTAGTTACACCCACGAATGTTTTGTAGGCATCAAACTGTGCTTGAAACACAACCAGCAACTTGTACAGATTACTAAAATACTACAACTACATCTATCTGTAAAACGTATGATTTTAGGCATACTGGAGTAGAATATCAACAAAAATGTCTTTCGTATCAATTCACTCATGCGATCACAATAACACTCATCAACTCACAAATGTAACATCTGCTGTTAATTTCGTACAGTGAATGTCGTAATTTTAATTAAATATCGGTATATCGCTCAGCCCTATGTAGATCACTACATGATCATATCAACCTACACGAACAATTAAATTACAATTTCTACTACTCGTTGCAACTGTACTAACCATTAAAACTGTTATCAAAATAATTATTATTATTTTATCTAGATAAATTGACTTATTCTAGACATAGATTATTTCATTTTCTAATTTTTATTCCTATCTTATTAGTTCCTGCATGATGTTGCTCAATTTGGATACATTGGAAATATAGCGTCACTACAAATGGATATTAAGATATTGGTATGTCAGTATACATATACATAGTACATGTGCTCCTGTGAATCTGTTATGTAGTTATTAATATCAATAAGAAGCAGTTTTTCGAACTTGCAAAGCAAGGGTTAATAATTCCTGGTTGCTATGTTACCGCTTTACAGTTACCCTACAGGTATACTAAAGATTCTACACTGGTATCCAGTTTTGTACCAGTGATCAACACTAATGATTATGTAATAGAGAATGGTAGCAAAAGTTATTTAGTGTACATGTGCTTTGTGTAAATTCGATGTAATTAATACTACTCACACCTGTGGAAATTACTACAAATAATTATCCCACATATTTACTAATTACTGTGGAATGTACTTAACAAGTGACATCATGATAAGATACTATGTATACACTTTTTACTCTACATTGTATTGTTACATATGATGATTTCCAACAAGGTTAACCCTTAGAACACTGATGTCACATATATAGGATGTTTCACCCCTATGTGGTTCGGAGTGTGTTCCTAGCATTACGAAGCCCTCCAAATCCTTGTAATTGATGTCAGGCACAAGCCCATGAAAATGGCTAACAAATTTGCTGCTTTTCGGCCGCCCTTTGGCCTAAATAACGAGTACCGGGGGAATTTTAAAGGGGGGTGTCCCCCCGTTGATGGTGGTTCAAAGGAGGCTGTGCCCCCTCGCCACCCACACAAATTGTGGTTTCAGTGACCCCGCTCATGCGCTCTGGTGGGTACCTGAGGCATTTCCCTTGCTGTAAAACCTGAAATCGTAGGTGTAACTGATACCAACATGCAGTGGGGTCATTTTCTTTGCCCCAGTTTCAGTCAAAGGAGGGAGAGCACTGCATTTGATTTAATCCTACAAAGCGCTTGGGGACTTTCGAGTACCGGTAAGCAAGGTGGTAGAAGTAGTGCTCCATGTCGGAAAAGGAGCCAAGTTTTGGGTAGAGAAGGTGAACGGTGGCCAAAATATATGCAATAGAGTTGCCAGTGTTGGAAATGGGAAGTAATTTGAAAAACAAGCTTAGTGCTATAAGGGTTAATCTATATAATTATGTTTGTGTCACAATCACATAATTATGCGTATGTAGTTAAGGATGCTCTGTCATCCCGGGGACTCCGTCATTTACTAGGCATGGCATGTGAAGGAATGCACTCTGAAGGTACAGACCGGTGTCCAGGAAGAATCAGGAAGAATGTAGCTACTGATATCAGCAGAGAACAATTTAAGAATCTTATTAAAAACAAATAAGTATTATAATAAGTTATTAACATGAGGAAGTTATCAACCATTTTATAAATAAGTAACTTTGAAAGAGTACTTGAGTTGGATTCTACTCAGACTGGAGTTATACTTCTTCAGGCTTCAGTATTCAGGATACACAGAAAGGTAGAAACAGTGCTGCCACCAGCAGTGGATGACAGATCATATATAGGGATACGTGTTTCTCAACATATCTTGATTTATTATGGGATGTACTGTGTATACTGTAATAGTCAAAACTAGTAAATAATACT
Source organism: Petrosia ficiformis (assembly GCA_947044365.1). Classification (NCBI taxonomy): domain Eukaryota; kingdom Metazoa; phylum Porifera; class Demospongiae; order Haplosclerida; family Petrosiidae; genus Petrosia; species Petrosia ficiformis. The sequence goes on from OX345636.1 coordinate 5,289,706, forward strand.
AACCAGAAAAATAATGATCACTGTTTAGTCTCACAGTACTAAACATTGCATGTAGTATTATTAGATGATACAAATGTACCAACTTGAAATAATGCATGAAATGTTATTTAATTAATATAAAGTTTTAGGAACACATATTATTAATATAATGTATAACAATCTATTTCTGATCACTTTAGAATCAGCAGTTAATTAGTGCAGTATATCGTGGTAATATTGATGAAATAAAATACTTGCTTGCTGTCGGAGCAGACATAAATAAAGCTGTTTATGTGAGTATAATTCGAGATCATTATTATAATTATAACATGACTGATATGTACATGTATATGTATGGGAGAAGTGATGATTACTATATTTCCTGATTTTCAGATCAGATCTGATATCTTGGCAAATTTTTCACAATTTTGTGGGATAATTATTAATTGAGATATGAGTCGAAAACTGACAGTTACTTGGGCGATCACTGTTTTACTCCATAAATAGCTTCACTAACATCTTACCATTCCACTCATCAGTGTTCTCGCCAGGATTTTCATATTTGGTGGTGCCACCCACGCTTTAAAATAAATAATGAATGATTTATCTTCAAAGTTGATTGTTTAAACAATGTGGTTTATAGATTGGGTGTTAATATCATGTGGTTTCATGGTAATTAAGTATAACAATTTTTGGTGGTGCAAAATTGAAATTTGAACCTCTGTTGGTGGTGCAGACAGTAATATTGGTGGTGCAACACACCACCATAAAAAGGCCTAATGAGAACGCTGCCACTCATACCTTCAGGAGGTTTGGAGACATTTTATTCCATAAGCCTGGTTTTTACAAATCCAATCGCAAATAGTATAATTTTGTAATAGATTGCATGAGTTTTAAAATGATCTTTAAGGTTTACTTAATTATTTTATCTCTTGATTACTGTCTTCTGTGCAAACACCAGAGAAACCGTCACAAAGGCAATAATTCTTATTAAACAATATTTTACAACTATCTCTCTGAAAATTTATGTAAAGTCTCAGAATCAGCAGTAATTCTAACATGGAGATGTTTGGTGTCTAGATCTCAGAGTTCGTAGAAAATCTATCTTGCATGTAAAAGATTACACACTCAAGCTACAGTGCCATCAGAAAGAAATATTTACATATTTGTTAAGTATTCTATACTAATACCTATTATAACTGCTTTTGTATACTAGCATGGATGGTCTCCTCTGCATGTTGCAGCAAAGTGGGGTGAGGTTCAGGTGGCTCGTGTCCTCATTGAGGCTGGTGCAAAGACAGATCTATCTGATTCGGTAAGGATTGTTTCGTAATAAACACTTAACAACTACATGTAAATATATATTTTGTGTACAACTGATTGCATATTCATGTTATAATATTGTGAATCTCATTTATTTCACATCACAGCTTCATAAGTATTTATAATTTCAGCCCATTGTTGTATTCACTTGAACAACATATCTTTATACACTTGTACATTAGACACATAATAATTGCAGAGTCACAGTGAGGCAATACTTGCGACAGCTTTGACCTCGTTCCCAGGGCCAGATATATATTTATATGTCCATCACGCTTCAGGAATCCTATTTAAACCCCATAGACTTCATCCACCTATGTATCGCAATTGAGTTCAATTTCTGTGAGTGTGACATGGCAAGCAATTTGATTTGTATTGTATCTATATAGAAGCTTAGGAAACATGCAGGTGGAAAACTAAAGCACAAATGAAGCACAAATGAAGCACCTTTGGTGCGTGGCCTCGCCGCTGTAGCTTAAGGATAGGTTGCAGTTGCAACAATTAAATAAATGAGATGCAAGAGAGAAAGTAACAAGCTTAAATTTGAATTTGTTGTTTATATAAAGTTGAAAGTTGGTTGAGAAAGTTTTTTGTGGCTAGACTGGCTAAGATTATTTCTGATAAAATTAATATAAAAACACATGGAAGATGACTAAGAATGATTCTCCATCAGCTATACTGCTTTGCACTAGTATAATAACTATATTACTTACAGTCAAATTACATAATATACTCTTCCAACAAATATTCATTACCTCATTCATTACCAAAATATCTATGCCACAACTGTCAGTTACTAAAGAATTGTACATTGTTACAACTACAATGAGCAAAAGCATTGAACTTACAGTTCAAATATATTTGAAAGTCCAACAAAAGTTGAATAATAGCGACCAGTTCAGAAAGGAAGGTATTGCCCTCCACGTTTGATCTCACGTGATCACATTGGGTGTGGCTGAGGGTGTGGGTTATTGCAAGTAAATGGCAGAAACTGGAGAGCTTACAGAGATAGAGTCTGTAACTTGCTAAAACAATGTCTGTAGCAAATTTCTTTTCAATACGATTTTGATAAACTTCTTTCTCTACTTTATCAAATCTTTAAATCTACCCTTAAAGTATCTGGTTAGGATTTGTAGTGATTTTAGCATTTTCCATTCTAAGTAACTTTTCATACAGTTTACTTCGTTATAAAAACAACAGAGCATAGAAGACCATGTTTTTGAACAGATCTGAAAGTTTGGCAGCTGTGGGAGGTATGCGTTTGAAGTTATAACTGTTCAAAGTAAAAATGGTTGGTAAGGAATGAATGAATAACTTGCTAAAACAATGTCTATGGCAAATTTCTTTTCAATAAGATTTGAGAAACTTCTTTCGCTACTCTATCAAGTCTTTAAATCGACGCTTAAATTAAAAAAGTGGGGACAGACAGAATGAATGAATGAATGAATGAATGAATGAATGACAGAATGACAACCAAAGTGCTAAAGACTCGCCCATGCGTAGGCGCGGTGAGCCCAATAAAGAGTGCAATCAAATAGATAAAGAGAGGAGATGGTGAATGAAGTGAACATCACAGAGAATTGAGACTGGAGAGCACATTTGAAATAGTATTACACATGCATATGATATGTTGTGTGCCAATTCAATCCCCATGTCACAGAATATACAGTTAATTACACACTGTTTGCACATTGATAATTACAAATATTTATTTTGCCTTCCTTTACCAGGATGGACAGTGTCCCCTGCACTTAGCAGCAATCGCTAATAAAGTTCTGATGTCGCGTATTCTAATCGATGCAGGAGCTGACACAGATATGCTTAATAAGGTAATGAACATGTGTAATCATTTGTTTCATAATTATTAGGGATCAAACGACTATGAGCTTTCTCTAGTTGACTAATAGTCTTTTAGCTTAAGTGAGTAGTCAAGTATTTCGGTATTATAACCACAAATATGTACATGAAAACATGCAGTATTATGATTACACAATGATATACCAGCTGATACCTTACAAGAAACTTTGTTTACTTTAGTATTAGGTTCTCTTATCAGAGTACTTTTAATAATAGGAATATACATTTCTGCAGCTAGAACAGCTACTATTTCCAGTTTGTAAATAAACTACAAGCAGTGAAGCAGCTTTCTTCCTATTGCTTGAGTGTGTTCTAATACATGCCACACCCATAAATTGTCAAGCCAACCCCCCTCCCCCCGAAAGGATGCAACTTCCTTAACTACTGTATGTATACAATGCATTTGTGACACAAATATAAGCATAATTATATACATTATTACATTAGACCTCACGTAGGTTTGTATACATGAAATAGAAATAATTTACTATACAGCTTCATTTGTCCATTCATAATTCTTTACTGTTAATATCCACTAATATATCTATACTGCATATAATATTATTCACTTGAATAACATTAAAATTATTTACTAGACACATAACAACTAATGATGCACCAATAATCAAATCGGTAATTAGTATTGGTCATTATCGGCCATTATTTTTAATATCGGTATCGGTTATTTCTGAAAGATTGAACTGATATTGTAAAAACCGTACCAATAATGTCATTTCTTGTGATTATATCATCATTAATTGCTTGTATGTACATGTACTCATATTTATTGAGAAAATGCTCGTTTTTATTGAAATAATCAGAAACCAGAAGGTAGACAGAATATCGGATTGGTATCGGTTATTGATACAATTCTAAAGTAATTATCGGTTTATCAGAATATCGGTAAAATCTCTTATCAATGCATCAATAATAACAACACTAATAAGTGTAATATAGCTAGGGGTTGAAAAAATAGTAGTTAGGACTGTTACAACTAGTAAGTAGCGTTTTGGATACAACTAACCTGGATTTACAACGAGGAAGCCATAGTATACAACTTGTCCAAAATGAAATTTGAGTGGGGAGCTATGCCCCTTTATTAAATAATTAATTTATTTTAGATCCCTTGTTCCTGCTCCTACTCATGTATAGTGGTTATAATACAATCAAATGAATTATAAAACTGGACGAATAATTTTATTAATAACTTGATTGTTCATTGGCAATAATGTATACATATATGGTGTATACTCGTAATTGATTTGTATCTGAAATTTATAATGAATACATGTACATGTGTATATTATATAGTGTGGTGGCAGTGAAGTATCTTTTTAAAACGAAATACACCACTGTAAAAACAATTGCATTGTGAATATATAACTGTATAATTATTGTATTGTACTGTAGGAAGGCTGCTATCCTCATGAATATGCAAGTACACCATTGATGAAGGAAGTATTCACTAAAGCAGGTTAGTTCAGTTTAGTCATTCATATCGTCACATACATATATAACACCTGTTTCAGTCAAAAAATATTGTTCTCACTCATTTCTAGTGAAATATGTTAGGTTACCATTATGCTGTAACCAATTGCTATAATGTTGATAACAATCGCCGAATTAAAATATTCATTTAGACTCTATAGGATATAGGTATAGAAAGCTGGTAACAGGAAGCAAGAAACTTCATTTTATAAGATTACAATTTCATGTGTTCAATTTCTGCGCATGCACAAACGTTACACGAATATTCAGATGCTAAAAATACATTCAAACGAGTGAATATCAGAACTGATCGCTTTGTTTCTGTGCTACAAATATCAAAGAGTATTTTCAGCATGGTAGTTCTCTCAGTGGTAACTATTTTGATCAAACATTAGTGTAATAATTATACTTATCATAGTTTATTACCTAAATTTTTAATTGGTTTCTTTGTTTCTATAATAGAACTTATAAAGGAGAGTATTAAAGAGAGCAAAGCAATTTTTTCTCGTGCGATGCAAGAAGGGTGGGTAGATATAAAAATACTACAGCTCACAATCATGGGCCCTCCTGCAGTTGGAAAGACCTCATTTATACATCTGCTTTTCAACTGGCCAGCTCCTAAACGACATCACAGTACACCAATTGGTAATCGTCCAATACGTGCCATTCAAAGAGTAGCTGGTCAAGATGAAGGGAATGTATGGAGTATAGTTGGTATTCCAGAATTGAAGCAAATGATGGCAGAAGCTGCCCGATTGCTTGGTTCCTACGATGGTCGAAAGATTCTATCAACTTCCAGTTACTGCCAAAGTACCTCTCAACAGTTAGCATCTGAAGGAAACAATCCTTCATGTATAGAGGGAAAAGGCACACATCAAGTGATCCTTCCGCTCTCAGCAACAACAGCAGAGCAATCTTTCTTTCCTTCACCTACAGATATGGATGATGAGGATGTCTTTCATTCCGAATTAATTCCAGATCCCTCGCAATTCCCTGAAGATATTCTACAATCAGTAGCACATGGTAAAACATCAGGTGCTCTCTATGAATCTACCTGGATCCATGTTTTAGATAAGGGTGGACAACCACAATTTTCTGATATATCACGAGTCTTCATTCATGGCAATATAGTAAATATTATTGTCTTGAAGTTAATGCAACGTCTCGATGATAAACCTACTTTTGCGTACTCAATTAATGGTAAACAATTGAGCCAACCAGCAGTCCTAAGAATGACATATATTCAACTAATTCAATCATTAGTTCGTTCTGTAGTTTCTTCAAAATACACGGTGATCAAGGGAAAGCTTATGGAAGAGGTGAAGCCTTTGTTTTTTATTATTGGTTCTTATTATGATTATACACATGGTGTCAAAAGCTTCCTCAAATCTATTGAAACACTGCAAGAGAAGAATAAGCAGTTGGTTCATGCTTTGAGAGAGTACAAAGATCATCTTGTGTTCTATAATGAACCCAATGAGGAACTTATCTTTCCTGTAAATAATTTGTGCCAGAAGAACCGCAAAAAGATATCATCCAATATTCGTCACCACATTACTTGTAGCAACAAGCCTGTTCCTATCAAAATTCCTATTCGATGGTACATGTTTGAGATTAAGGTGAAAGAAGAGTCACTAAAAGTAGCACATGGTATGGTGACATTAGATTCCTGTGAACAGATTGGCATCAAACTAGGAATAGCGAAACAAGAGCTTTACAGATGTATTGAATATTTAAACTCATTTAGCTTGTTCTTATATTTCCCTGTCCTCCCTCATGTGGTGTTTACTAACCCACAGTACCTACTTGACATGGTCACTTCACTTGTTAGAGTGTCTTTCGTTGACTATCCACAAGAACTGCTTACTAAAGGTCTTGTGCTTCCACCAGGAATGCAAAGGAAACTTTGTCGTGAAGGACTGTTCACAGAAGAATTACTTGACTACATTGATCTTGAATTCATTCCAGATGTCTTTACGAAAGATCATCTCATTACACTACTCCAGCATTTATTGATCATAGCTCCTGTGAATATGACTACTCCAATCAAGTACTTTCTTCCATCGGCACTACCACCTCAATATCCTTCGGAAGAAGATATACAATCATTCTCTCTCTCTTGTGAACCTCTTCTGCTGCTCTTCAAGAACAGAGTAATACCACAGGTAATTGTAATACCACAGGTAACTGTAATACCACAGGTAATTGTAATACCACAGGTAACTGTAATACCACACGTAATTGTAATACCACGGGTATTTGTAATACCACAGGTAATTGTAATACCATAGGTAATTGTAATACCACAGGATACCACAGGTAAATGTAATACCACAGGATACCACAGGTGATTGTAATACCACAGGATACCACAGCTAATTGTAATACCACAGGTAATTGTAAATCAGATTTTAAAAACCTGCCATCGACCATAGCAATACAAACTACAATACTACAGTACTCACCAGGACCAAACGTAAGACAAAATGTTAAGAGGAGCTACAGAGCTACAGTAGTTTGCATTTCCAGAAATATAATTATCCTTTATAACATGCCTACTAGTCCTGTTACAGATTTATAATCGCCTCAGCCTTGGGCTCAGGGATTATAGATCTGATATAGCACTTGTTGGTGTGTTATAACATATACATACATATACCATAGTTAACAGAAACATCAAAGAGCTGACAAGGCGTATATATGGCATATATCCCTGGTATGACGTCATGCACATGCGCAGTCGATCTAGTCACCAAACGTCTACAGGCTATGTCGACAAGTAAACACACAAAAGAAGCTGTCTTTGTCTCTTAAAAAAAAAGAACCAATAGATGGGCGTTTCTCCCAGGAACTATTCGCCCCATATCGCTGAAAGTGTAAGGTGTGTTAGCCTGTTACTCGTGTCCATTGTCCTGTTCTTCTTTGATGTTTCTGTTAGCTATAGAATATATTATATGTACCATGGCTTCTCGGTATATATGGTGAATATAAGACCCTCGCACCTCGATATTGGCCCTCGGCTTCGCCTCAGGCCAATATCTCAGTGCTCGGGTCTTATATTCGCCATATATCCCTCGAAGCCATGGTATATACATTACATAAACCACATGTAGTTTGTGTATATGCCAGATATATCACCTGGTGGTGTTCACATAGTTTTAAGTGGATATATGCCATGTTTTCTAAATTATGGAAGAAACAATATTATTTAGTGCCTATATAATTATTCGTAAACTGAAATAATAATTTATAATCAATAATGTGCTTCCTTAAGCTAAGGTGAAATTGGCGACTGGATTGAATTTCTAACCTCTCTCACACATATAGGGCCTATTTCTTGCTTTAGTGGTTGCTCTCTTGGGAAGAAACAATGTTCCAAGGTTTTCATTAGATACTTCGACACATCAACAGCTCAGATATGCCATACATCTGGACTCCGAAAGAATGGACGGATCTGTCATTTTGGTGGATAGTTACGATTGGCTGGAGCTGTACTACACAGGGTTTCCTGGAAGCCATTGCAGAAGTTTACTGCAAGCAGTAATGGATATTCTACCTATATGCGCTGAAACATTACATTATGATAGTTCTGTTGCACATGTTTCTCCCACCCTAAGATGCCAGAATAAGCACGAGAAATCAGTTCCTGTACATCCTGCTAAGCTATCATATGCAGACGGGATAATGGTTGCAAAGTGTACACAGCAAAATACACTTCCTGGTATAAAACTAACTGATAAGAGACAACTTGCCTGGTTTCCACAGTCCACTCATCATAGTAAGTCCACAAATACATTATAATAATATCCCAATCAGTGTTAAACCAAGATCCTATTATGAGTCCCTTACTGAATTAGACACCATAGTTAGGTAATTCTTTTTCTGTCCAGTAATAGCTAGCTTCATGAATTTCTTATCACAGTATTTCCACTAAACAAGGGATTTTAGATAATTTCCTGTGGAGTTCTTTTGTGATTATTATTATGTTCAATTAATTTTATATGCAGAAGCTCCTCAACCACACGTATTCTCTTCATGTACAGTATCACAGAATGAAATTGACGATGCATTGGTAACAGCTAACAGTAAGTATGACATCATACTATTTATAATTACATGGTACAAGAAAGTATATGGAATACAGTGTTCTCATCAGGATTGTAGCAATTGGTGGTACATGCATAATATATTTAGTGGCCAATAGTTGGTGTAACTAATTTACAACACTAGCTGAAGTAGCCAATTATACTTTTTTAGTGGGCTTGTATTTATATGTATGTATACTTAAACAGAGTAGGGCTGGAATGGATCCTCTTTTGATTATCCTGATATCCGTTCACAATAACAGTCGGGTACTGGGATAATTGCTCTAAAATATTTATGACTTGTTTTCACTAAAAGAACAGAATTACCTCACATTTTTGCTGTAATCAACTGTAATAAATGTAGATGTTTATACCAGTAGCATTGGTCTATTTTCAGATTGTTGTGCTCTCTAAAAGCTGGTAATACGGAGCAAGACTCTTATCAGCTGCTGTAATTTTGACTTCACGTGTTTGGTTTCTGTGCATACGCGAACATTAAACAAGTACCCGGATACAAAAAAAACAGATCCAGATGTTCAGTTCACAGATAATTATCTGGATAATCAGGTATCCATTGCAGCCCTAACAGAGTGTAAACATTAGATGTAAATATTTGTGTCAATCCATAAAGACATGGTGGTACATATTGCTTAATTGGTGGTACGAAACTTGAAAATGGTAGTGCAGCACTGCCACCAAAAAACCTTGTGAGAACTCGGTCAAAATTAAAAGTACTAGAAGACATACTAGAAAAGTTACGACTAAAAATTATTTTATTGACTATTAACTGCTTTCACTGTTTACAATTTTGACTTTATGATTTATAGATCATGAAGAACCTATTAAAGTTGAATATCAAGCAATCCCATTGTCTCCCAAACCAGGAAAAACACAAACTGAGGTATTTAGTCTATTTGTTAAAATAACACATTATTGTATCAGCAACATCTTTTTAAAATTCATATCCACACACAGGAATCAATCATTCCAGTTAGTCCAATTAGAACAGTATCTATTCTTGATCATTCTAAATGTGAGTTATATTGAATGTATAAAAATTATGCAAATTGATTACACACATTGTAATTTTTATAGTGAACATTATAACTTTCTAACATTTGCATATGCAATAGCATGAGTGGGAGTGAAATTTATGATAAATCACATGTGATAATGACAGTAAAATAACGCAAGTCTGATTTATCATACATTTCATAACCAACTTCCTATTACAGATTAATTAAACCATAGCCTAGGACCCTTATCATACCCACAGCCCAAAAAGCTTGTCATCACTGGATAAAAATAGCTTATGAATGTGAGAATCAAAAGCCCCAAGCAATGCAAGGTTCTATCTAAGAAGCTAGTTCTGTGCATTTTAGCATCGAAACGTTTGTACATGCATGTCACAAAAATGTGTGTGCAGTATTGTAGTTAGACAGCCACCAGTATGACAAATGCCTCTATTTGGGAGTAGTACTATAATTATACCTAATGTTTTTGTGGGGGAAGCTTCCTCCCCAAATGATATAGAAGACAAAAGAAGAAAAAAATCACAAAGGAATTTCAGAGGAAGCCAGCTAATACTAGCATTCTTACTAGAATAATTATGTGTTGTTAATTTTGCAGTGATTGTATGCATGCCTGCAATGACACCAAGCAACAGCCAATCATTGGGTGATTAGGCGTTTTCATTGTTGGTAATGGAAATGTGTAATCACAGTGAAATTAACGATCAATAAATACAATTAATATCATCATAGTACAGTGTTACAGAAATTAGTATTTCAGTATCTTTCATTTTTATGTTTGTATAATAGACTCAACATCTCCTGTGGATATATTTACAAGACATGTAAATGAAATTTTGGGTGTGATGTCAGATCCAGATACAGAGAGACTATCTAATGATCTGTCCTCAGCTAATCTAATACCATATTCTGTCAAAGATTATGTCATCACTACTAAAGGTTTATCTCGATATCAAAAAGCCAGTATATTACTAAATGAGATTGAGAGATCACTCAGACACTTGAATACCCCAGAGATACTAGAGAACTTCTGTCTAGTATTGCAGAAACAAGAAACCTGTACTCTTAAAACAATAGCTGGAGAAATGTTGAAGAAATTAGGTCTGTAATCACCAATTAATTATCTGTTATAGTGACTACTATATAAGCCAAAACTAAATTAAGTTATTTGTACATGCCTATTTATAATCTTCATATTTCTCATTATTCCGCTATACAATTATTAGCATTTAGTATCATTATGGACTTTAATTTTTACATGCAGAACCATCAGAGGATGGACTTGCATTGCGTTCTCATGAAAACCTCCTGGTCACTACAGGTACCAATCAACATGAGTGAATAATAACAGCTTATCTTTTATTCATATATCTTTAGACTCAGATTCTCCACTAGATATATTCACGAGACACTTGTGTGATATATTGGGTGCAATATCAGATCCAGACACAGAGAGACTACCTAATGATCTGTCATCAGCTTATCTAATACCATATTCTGTTAAAGATGATCTTATCTCCACTAAAGGTCTCTCTCGTTATCAAAAAGCCAGTATTTTAATGAATGAGATAGACAGATTATTCAGACAAGCAAACCAACCTGAGATGTTAAAAATCTTCTGTACTGTTTTGAAGAAACAAGAGAATCAGGTTCTGACAAGAATTGCTGAGGACATGTTGACAGAATTAGGTATTCCTTTGATGATAATTAATACCAAACACAACCAAAAATTACTATTAATAGAGGTTCTACGCGGAAGCAATTAATGCATGGGCAATGTGTAGCCTAACGTGTTTTTGGACTATGTCGCTTCTATCTGATTACTTTATAAGCTTAAATCCAGAAGCAAAGAAGAGATATGCGAGTAATTCATAACTTCCCACACCATTATTATCCAGACACACTGTCTTTGGACTATTAATCACTTAAAATTTTGTGAAAACAGGTTTCATACTGTAAAGGTAAACAATGTTAATGGTGATGCATTGCCAGCTTTTTTTAAATGTATGTTACACCTGAACAATGTCTGAAATTGAAACAGGAGAGTAGAGAACAGTCGTCAAGCAAATAAGTTCAAGATATGCTTTATTAAATGATTCAGTGAATAATTCATTAATGAGATGCACCAGTAATAATAATAATAATAATAATAATAATAATGATAATAATAATGAACTTTATTATGTTGATGATAAAATAATAAACTAATGGTATTGTTAATCCAAGCTTCTCGCCTCTTTAGTTGTAATTCTGAAGTTTCCTTGCTTCCTTGGCATTTTGAATCCGATGAAAAGAGACTTTATCATATCCTCCACAAGTATAACTGCCCTTTACGCAGCACGTTAGCACCATCTTCCTCACTGCATTGCCTTCCAGCTGGATGAATGATGTAATGAGTAGTGTCACGTGCAGAACCTCTATTGTATTATAGTGATAAGGATGAGCTTATAATTATTTAATTACTTATCTCGGTATAATTTACATTATAATTTTATAATATTTATTATTATAATTATTATCTATCCTATAGGTGGTAGAGACTGAATTAGTGATTATCATCATGACAAACATAATTATTATAGATTTTGAATTTGATACTATTTTTATCATTCAAATTACATTTTTATGACCCATAGGGCCATCCCTATGATTGACGGGTTCGATGTATGTATGTATATAATTATTATATATATATAATTATAAATATAATTATGTTATGTTTGTGGCCACTTGCGTGTTAACGTAGTTGAGGAAGTTACGTCAAATTATTGTTACGATTTATTAATTTCCACGCCCCTCATGAATAAGTAATTATAAAATCACTTTATGATTAATTATACTCATAACAATTGACAAATTCGTTTAATATGGTGCGCTATAGAAGTGATCTCAGCTGTATTTACTGACAACTTTAATAAAGAATCAGAGATTTTCAGGGAAAACAACTTATGATAATATTTCAAACATAATTATCATAATTATTATTTTGAAAAGTAATTATAAATAAGTTCAAAATCTCAAAAAGCCTATATACCCTAGCCTACTGCTATATAGGTACGCCCTTGTACTGTAGTAATATATACAGATAACACACATACCTAGTATCTAGTATCATATCTAGTGTTTTTATGACTACCAACATCTTCTAGATGGCCAAAGATTGTCGTTAAGGTAGAGAACCGGCGAGTGGCAAAACTGGCAAAATCTTCATCATATTAAGGTTGTAGTCTTTTCCGTGGGCGGATGCTACTCCAATCAGTTTCTAGTCTTGCAAGCTTCTTGCTGCATACAATCTGGTTCCATTCTGTATTTTTTGGAAGCCACACCCACCTTACACCGAGACTGCCGTTCATTGATTATTGACAGATTTACAAACACAAATCCTCGTCTACATCTGACTCACGCTCTGACAGTACTCTAAGATGGTTTAGATCGATTAACTCTTTATCAATCAAAAATAATCCTAGAGTGGACTGGTGCTAGAAATTTTTGTAATAATTGACTGCCTCTTGACAGCCATTTTATCACATGGTCAGCAGGAGGGCCCATAATCTTTTAAGGGTGGCCAGGCCCACCCTGGCCACCCCATAGCTACGCCTATGTATAGAAATATTGATGTTGCATCATTATACATTTGATATTGAATCAAAAGACTAACCTCTGTTCCAGGTATTGAATCATTGGCAACTATGAAATATTATATTCACTAATTATTTAATTAAAAAAATAGTATTAAAACAAGTATATAAATAATTTAAAAAAATTTTTTTTTTAATTAAATGAATGACTTTCAGGGATCAAAACCATAAAAGCGCATGAACAAAATTGGGATGCCAGGTAGCTATATACCTTAGCAACAAAATTAAACAAAGTATATTATATAATTATATCAAAATAACAAGCAAAACACAAAAAAGCTATAAGGCTTGTATACACCCTGGCTGACTTCTTCACTTCTCTCTTCAATAGCACTAACTATTATTATTATAACTAACATTCAACACATTCCAACAATTATCCTATTGATAATCATTACTATTCTAGTTTCCATTAAAAAAAAAATGAAAAGAAACAAGAATAATGAATGCACTAAAGTGCAGAACCCACGCTAGCTACTGCTAGGCTTTAGAACAACTTTGCCTATTGCAACAGCCAGGAACACACCATTCGTATCAACACTAAGAACTCAGTAGTACATCATGAATATGCAAATTATGGGGCTAGCATGGCCATCAGATCTCTTGAGAACTAGCGAATTTCTGGACAAAACTTCACAAATAGCTGTATAAACACTCGTTAGGACGATATACAAAGCTCAAGAAACAAAACTTCAAAGAAACAAAAGTTAGTGGTTCAGTGTTTTCTGCTGACATCAGCAAAAACGAAAAAAGTTCAAGATGGCGACAGATCGACAAGAATTTACACGGCTGTTTCTCTGCAACAAGATGAGTTCAGAACAAATCCTTTAAATGTCGGCATTATGGATATATAGCGTCTTCAACCATGTGTCAACAAATTAGTATCATCAGGTATTTGCAAAAATTACGTGGTAATACACACAGACAGACTCAGACTCACAACCAACTACTATAAACCTCCGCCTACGCGCTCGGGTTAATAATTGTCAAAACTGCATGAAAAGAAACACGAACAAGACTGGAACAGTACCTTAGCAACAAAATTAATATAGTAACCGTACATAATTAAGTATACTTTCTTTCTTATACTCTAACTATACTTATGTAGAGTTACATACAAGTGATTATGTTAATTTTGTTGCCAAGGTACCAACCATCCCAAACTTCTTGGCTGTGGATAGAGTACCGGTACCGAAAAATTAACTCTTACAGTACCGGTACCGGTACTGAAAATTTAACCCTTGAAGTACCGGCAAAGACTAGCTTTGTTGTATATACTGCCTAGCAGCTGCCAAGAATTATGTCTAACAACAGGCCTCAACCTGTTCTGATGATAACCCTACCGATAACTAGGATAATTTCCTAAACTGGGGGGCACAGCCCCCCAGACCCCTCCCCCCCCCCCCCCCCCCTGTTTGTCAGGAACAGCATTGGTCCAACAGTGGGGATGGACTGCTATGAAGCTTCCAGTTACTTCTGGTTATAAAACGAGTTACTTCTTGTTATAAAACATAAGTTCACTTTGTTTAGTAAAATTTTGTGCTTCTGGAACAGGTACCAGTACTTTAAGGGTTAAATTTTTGGTACTGATACTGAAACTCTAGCCACTCCGTTTTTTTTTGGGGGGGGGGGGGGGGGGGGATTTGATATAGGCCTATATATACTTTCTTTTTTTTTTTGAAAACGTTTCTATTATCTATCATTTGTAGTAGCTATATAATTATATAGGGAGTTTTAACTAAAACATAGCCTTTGATTTATACTTTGTAAGGTAATGGTCATTCTTCAAATATGAATAGAAACTCAACTTAGTAGTGTGAAACATGACAACTGACTTTGGATAGTGTTATAGCTGTTCTGCATGCACTTTCTTCAAAGTGCATGAATATAATTATAATTATAGGACGAGATTATTGGGCACATAGATTTATGTGGTATTGATTATTCAAACACAAATCAAAGAAATGTGCAATTAACACTGCAAAGATTAAATTGCTGAAATTACAAATATATTGGTTAGTACAGTTGCAATAGTAGAAATTTTAATTTAACCCTTAGAAGACTGATGTCACATATATGTGACATGTCACGTATATGTGACATTTCACCTCTACGTGGTTCAGAGTGTGTTCCTAGCATTACGAAGCACTCCTAATGCTTGTAATTGGTGTTAGGGGCAAGCCCATGAAAATGGGTAAAAAGTTGATGGTTTTTCGGCCGCCCTTTGGCCTAAATAATGAGTATGGGGGGAATTTTAAAGGGGGTGTCCTCCTGTTAATGGGGGGTTTGAAGGGGGCTGTGCCCCCTCGCCGCCCACGCAAATTGTGGTTTCAGTGACCTGCCCACACACTTTGGTGGGTACCAGAGGCATTTCCCTTGCTGTAAAACCTGAAATTGTGGGTGTAGCTGGTACCAACATGCTGTGGGGTCATTTTGTTTGCTCCAGTTCCAGTCAAAAGAAGAAGAGCACTGCATTTGATTTAATCCTACAAAGCGCTTGGGGACTTTCGAGTCCTGGTATGCAAGTTAGTAGAAGTAGTACTCCATATCAGAAAAGGAACCAAGTTTGGGGTAAAGAAAGTGAACGGTGGCCAAAATATATGCAATAGAGTCACCAGTATTGGAAATGGGAAGAATTTTGAAAAACAAGCTCACTTAATTGGTTTTGTAGGTTGTTATTACTGCATATACATACATGTAATTATAATTGTAATTCCAAATCTTTTTTGTGCATGTAATATATATGACATTTAATACTTGTAGGCATGCATTGACAATATCCATAGCTGTACCTACAGAACAATAACATGATTAAAAAAGGTTATTAAGTAGTTATTGACGATTTATTAGTGGGTATTATTATAACTGATAATTATAATATTATATATAATGCTGATAAAATAGAGTGCATCAAAGAAGAGTTATTTTGGCATTCTTGTGAGTCTGGGCAAACTTTAGGACGAGATCATTGATGAATTGCCAAAGCCGAGACGAAAGATCTCGCTCAATATAGAGAATGGCTAGATCATCTAACCTCTGCTGAGGCATTGTTGAGCATAAATACGTTTTCAGATGAGTTATTACCCGGGCAATGCCCGTGCCTGCCTGGGTATAAATACGCTGTATGTATAACTATTTCCAAGTAAATTGTTGTACTCATTCCCCAAATAACCACAATCACATGCCGGAAGAAGATGGCTGGAAGTGAAGAAAGTGAGCATTTTTCTTTACATTACACACACGAACAAAAATACAACCAAACAATAATTTTTAATTTAGAAAATAATTTTGCATGGTAGCCTTCCTTTAACTACTACATAATCGTGTTAATAATATATAGTTACAGAATGTCATGTGTGAATAGTTATTACAAACGATTTCCGGCTCTTCTTCTATTTAGGGCCTCTTCTGGGTTTGCTGGTTCTTCAAGTTCAAGTAGATAATTTTGTGGTAATCTATGTACAAGATGAAAACATTGATTACCAATATACAACTATCTTGTGTAACTTACTGTCTCTTTTTCTTGTATCTATAAATGCAGAATACAATCAAGCCAAATATTAGAATGAAAGATAATACTCCAACTGGTACTGTAGTACAAACAATTAATAATACCCCACTATCTTCAATTACTGTCTCATTGGTTTCACTGATGGTGTTGTTATTTATCACATATGTACATAATGAATCATTGAAAGTATTAATAACAACTTCACAATTAGTATCAATGCTCAACAAGGAGTCGGACTGATTGGTTTGCATCAAATCTGGACTTGAATTGATCCAGTCTTGCACATGACCAACTAGTATCATTCCTTCTTGGTCTCTGGTACCATAAAGCTTAGCTCTGTATGTCACACATGTAGATGACTGTTCTTCAGAACACTGGAAGTGCTCATTTACAATGTAGTTGATAGAATACTCACAGTCACATCTCTGTGTAATGGCTTCAATGATTTCACTGGTTATAGTATTCAGGTAAGTGTTATTCATAGGTTCAACCTACATTGAAGTGTAATATTTCATGATTTGTGATTAGTCTCATGAATTATAGATATAGACATGACAGTATTATCACATCATAAATTTAAAGAATTTTACTATAAGTTACTATACTGATAGAATTATTACGCTACATTTATTAACAACCTTCTATGATTGTATATGTATCAGAGAGTATGGTAGTACATCTCCATGTAGGCAAAAGCATATAATAGAGTGGGAGAGCATTCCACTAGAAACACAAAAGTACTTGAGTTGAGAAGGTGGTGAAAAGTACGTGCTAGAGCACAAAGTGGTGCACAAGGCCACAAACATGTTAATCACATGATTAGTGAGATATACACCTACATACAAGAATGGCGAAGCTCGAGAAAGATGTTCTATACGATAACAGGTTATAATTAATACCTGGTCGCTCCTAGTAATGTTTGTGCACAAAGTGAAATCCAACTTTTCCTCAAGACGGTCAGATTCCTTCACAACTTTCTGGAGAAGGGCCACAAATCCCAAAGTTTTGAGAACAGTGGAAGATCACCTTCCCTAATTGCAGGGTGCTTAGAACCAGCAACTTAACTTGATAAATGAGGCGAACACTGAACAGAATATAGACACATGATGGTGTGGTTGCTGGATCTTCTATCTTTGTTTACAATGTAACGCCTCAGTGCTTACTTAACACGAGATGATTACGTTGCGAATAGTATTATAAAGGTGATGTACTTTTTGCAGGGTTGTGCTACACATTTATACATAAGTGCAATACTACTCTCCCTCTCTTTCTAGATCTGTTATGTACTCTTGATGTAGGAATGGCACAGGAAAAATGGCCACCCATACATTTCAATTGCAAGTGTTGAGTTGAAATCTCTGCTTAACTAATTTTTCAGAACATTACAAATTCATTCATCCTGAACATGTCATCAATCATTTACATGACATGTTCACTTCATTGATGTCATTTACATTTCATTGATTTAATTGTAATTGACATATTAGTTTATATCTAACTTCACCCATTATTTCATCCACTTCTGAAGCCAGTACCGTGTACTCCATTTTGCCTACTCTACGTATACCGTATATCTTATTGACCAAAATATTTTAACATTTTGATTTTTGACCTTATGCATAAAAAGAAATTCTGGTAAATTTTATATTAATTGTTACTTGTTAGCAGTAAAAGTAGTAGTGTATATTATTTATATATAATTATAATAATTATTTATTATTGCTTGTTTTATTGCAAAACATCCCAAGCACCCCTAGAATGGTTACACGTTGCAAGGTCTCCTGCCGTGGTTAAGCAGCAGCAAAGAAAAATCTGTATGTCAGCTGTGCCGCCCCTCTTCTTTGTATGAGGTCAAAATTTTAAAATATTTTGGTGAATTAAATATATGGTATGTATATATACTGTATATCTAATTCACCAAAATGTTTTACAATGGGGAATTACTGCATAACTTTTGAGTAGGCAAACCCGGACGATTGCAAAACAGTTAAACTTAGCAGTTGCATTAATTAAGAAAGTTAACAAATATTAATATACTATAAGCATTGGAATGCTAAGTGGGATAAAATAAAAATAGTCATTGTCTGTAGCTAGGTGAGTGAGAATAATTATCAACTCATAAATAATTATATACACAATATACTAACTTTCAATGATGAACAAGCCTTGTAATTGTGCCTATGTATATAATTATCAGGGTTTTCCCCACAGCGCGTTAGCGTGGCGCGCCGCCACGCTACTTTTTTTGGTTGATTCTAATTAAAGTCACTTGACCACGCCCCTATGTTGCTGCGCATGCGTCGTAATTAGTACAACGTGATAAAATAACAATGGCAAAAAGACCTTGCTTGGATCAAGCTGCTGAAGAGCCTTCTGGTTGTAGTAAACACGCAGTTGGCTACAAGACTCAGTGGGAAAATTTAGACAAATCTGTGAACACCTGGTCAAGTCTTCGAAACAGGAGAATTGTTTAGATATCTTATGTGTTTAATAGTCTTAACTAATAAATGTGTAAAACTGGAGAATTGTTTAGATGTGTGTTTACTTTTCTTAACTAATGTGTATAATGCATTATACAATTCCTTTTGCCACAACCAACTGGCGCATGCCACACACACACTTACGCGCTACTTTTATTTTCTGGGGAAAACCCTGATTATGATGTAAACATTGAAGTGGTAATGAAATTATGACTGTACAATTTTATGATATATAACTTGCACCAGTATTTCTGTAATCTGAAAAAAATATTCCACCATTCAGAAAACACATGTTTCAAGTATAATAAAAAACATTTTCAATGCAAATGAAAGAAGATGTAGGGACGTCAAAACCCCAAAAGTATGTGAACAAGATTGGATTGTTAACACGGGACCCAAAAATTAAACAAACAACTTTCATATAAGCCTACATAAGTATAGCTCTTTCACTGTAAAAGTTAATGGTTATTTTAAACCATGTTTGGTTACATGAGTTTCAATATTAATAATATGCTCCTGAGACTACATATATAATTATATATATATTAACTAGTACATTATGTAATAAAGAATACTACAGTAATTTAAATACACCAGATATTATTTATTATTATAAGTACAAACAACAAATGTGCAGAACCCTCGCTAGCTTGCAAAAACAGCATGGCTTTAGAACAACTTTCCCTCAGTAACAGCCAGGAACACCCCCATTCAGTAGTACTCATGAATATGCAAATTATGGGGATAGCATGGCCATGAGATCTCTTGAGAACTAGCGAATTTCTGGACAAAACTTCACAAATAGCTGTATAAACACTCGTTAGGACGATAGACAAAGCCCAAGAAATAAAGCTTCAAAGATACAAAAGTTAGTGTTTCAGTGTTTTCTGCTGACATCAGCAAAAACGATACAATTTCAAGATGGCGACAGATTGATGAGAATTTACACGTTTACACAAATCGCTTTTATTTCTTACCTGTCACTATACCAGTATTCTGCAGATATGCTCAGAAAGCAGTAAGACCTTGCAGTTGTGGAGATCAAGCGGTAACACACAGACACAGACACAGACACAGACACAGACACAGACACACACACACACCAGTAGACTACTATAACGTTCCGCATACGTGCTCGGGTTAATAAATTTTGTAAAACATTTGTGTATATAGATACATATATATATATATAATATACAATGGTGATGTCATCATACAATACAAAGTGCAGAACAAATATTACGACCCACAATCATGGTGTCAACATCCTTTTAGAAAGTTAACTAAGCGTTTTTACTAACTCTCCACTACCAACTTCAACACTCGTATGGTAAATAATCATTTGCTCCTTAAGAAAATACACATGTGACATTGACTATAATAAGCTGCATTGCGCTTTATGTGGAAAATCCCATCATTTGTCCATAAAAAAACAATTTTGAAACAAAGTAGCCTTTATTCCATATGGGTCATTCCGTGTCAAATCAACACCAAAAAAATATTGACCCTTATGGATTTGGATGAAACTTGGTAGTTGCATAGTATCTATTGAGACATTAACCCATGGTGAGTTTTAGGACCATACATTATATGGCTTCTGAGTTATAGCCAAACAAATTCTTCAGTTTTTGTTAATTTTTGGTTTGCCTGTTATTACTTAATCAACCATATCTTTGACTGCAATCGTCTTTATCAGCTGCAATTGCACCATTTTGCACCTTATATAATGTTCTTTCATATGATATATCACAAGCCTATATCTGATAAAGTTAGGGTCAAAGGTCATCGTTAATGCACTTTGACCTTTGCTGCCACAAAAACGGATGCTTCAATTACAATAATTTTTTTGGCAAATATTCTTTGGGTCTTTCTCTTTGATCACTAGAAATTTTATTTTGGGACTGCCATGGGTTTGGGAGACACATGACGGAATTCAATAGCAGATGTAATGATTTATACCAAAATTTGATACTGCATGTATTATTATAATCAATACCATACTCAAGTGATTATGTGGACAAATTATGACCCCTTGTCAGCTGTTTGAATGGGCTTCTAATAACATATCTGCGGTCTTCTTTGAGTATTCCACTACAGAAGACTACACTGCAAAAATGAATTTGTTATTTTAACAGACCAGTTGTTATCTCAGTTGCAATTTCCAATATATATTTAGAAACACGAAATAACAGAATAAATAGCATTTTGTCTGGTTATATTATATAGCTATATGGTCAAAAGGAATGTTATGACTACAGTCATAAATGCATATACCCAAATACACCCTACTACCATATAAAGAGGCTGTTATTGATAACTTCAAAATGAGATAATATGAAACGATTTGTTTCAAATTATTGGTTATAGTAAAAACTAATCATGCAATTAGGAATGTACATACCAATATACACCCTACTACCATATAAAGAGGCTGTTATTGATACTTAACAAAGAGATAATATGAAATGATTTGTTTCAAATAATTGGTTTTAGTAAAAACAATTCTTATCACTAATATTGCGATCATGAATGTATGTACCAATATACACCCTACTGCCACATGTAGAATGTACAATCATGACAGTAGTCATAACATTCCGTATTATTATATATTTTATAGCTATAATTATTATAACCAGACAAAATGTTAATTGTACTTGTATTTCATGTTTCTAACTAGGTATTATAAATGTACATGCAACTGAGGTAACAACTGGTCTGTTAAAATAACAAATTCATTTTTACAGTGTACAAGAGGGAGCAAACACATCTTGAAGAACGATTCCAGAAACTTTGGACGATTCCTGGAACTCGTAAACTTCATTCCTTTGTCCCCATCTCAAAAGACAGAGTGAGAACCCGAGTGTTTTCATCTTCAATTATCTCTGTTTGATCTATAAATTGTTTATGTAACTTAGGTAATTATCACATTTTAATTATTCATGTGTGAGACGCTGAGTCAGCATTTGTTTTTGTTCTGTAAGGCTAGTTCAGACTAGCTCTGAACTTGCGCAACTGAGTCTTGTTTAAACCTGTTATGTATTACATCATTTCTTTGTGTACTATATAAGCAAGTATTTTTCTGTATTAGTTAGTTGTTGTAGTTGTTGTTAACAGTGTTTGCATTGTAAGAAATCAGTTTCTCTCGAGTCAATTCGTATACATAAGAGAAGTAGCTCTGCCTGAACAATCTCCAAGGAAGAAAGAGTAACTTTGTGGGAAAGTGAGCTACAAGTAGAACAAATCACTGGATTTCTCACTTGTTGCTATGATGGACAGTGGTGGGTAGCTTGTGTGCTCCAGCTTGATGCTGATAACAATGATGTAAAAGTGACCTTGCTCTATCCTCATGGGCCGTCCCTTTCATTTAATTATCGACACCTGCAAGATATTGTCAGTGTACGAATATCTCAAATTTTGATTAAAGTAGACCCAAGAGCAACGACAGGTCATGTGTATACTTTAACACAAAAGGAAGGCAGAGCTGCCACAGAAAAACTTAATATTATTATGGCAGAGAAATAACTGAACTGTCTTCTGTTTTAGTGTATCTTAACGACTGTCTTTAGCATATAATGTTGTCACACACTTAATAATAATAATCATTTGTCAGTCAAACCATATAAACAATAATTCATGTGACAATTACCATTTTATTGACAGCAATAATGATAATCATTTTTTATTTGTGAAAAGCTCCATGTTTATGAAGGCATCATCATACTAAAAAGAGAACCAAAATGCCCACATATCAGTTGGTATGGTGTTGATTATAATGATAGTATCACATTTTGGTATAAATCATTACATCTGCTATTGAATTCCATCATGTGTCTCCCAAACCCATGACAGTCCCAAAATAAAATTTCTTGTGATCAAAGAGAAAGACCCAAAGAATATTTGTAAAAAAAATTATTGTATTTGAAGCATCCGTTTTGCGGCAGCAAAGGTCAAAGTGCACTAAGGATGACCTTTGACCCTAACTTTATCAGATATAGGCTTGTGATATATCATATGAAAGAACATTATATAAGGTGCAAAATGGTACAATTGCAGCTGATAAAGACGATTGCAGTCAAAGATATGGTTGATTAAGTAATAACAGGCAAACCAAAAATTAACAAAAACTGAAGAATTTGTTTGGCTATAACTCAGAAGCCATATAATGTATGGTCCTAAAACTCACCATGGGTTAATGTCTCAATAGATACTATGCAACTACCAAGTTTCATCCAAATCCATAAGGGTCAATATTTTTTTGGTGTTGATTTGACACGGAATGACCCATATATGATATAAAATATATATAAGCTTACATGACTTATATGTATTGGTTTAATTAATACATGATCATAATAAAGAAATAAAGTAATCTCGTGAGAATGAAAAGCATTTTGATCATTCCTAAACATTTTTCTCAGTTCATTTAGTACGAGAGAGAAGTTAGTTAGGATAAACCCTCCTAACGGTGTTATGTTAGCAATATTAATGAAGTCCACAGAAAAACAAATACTCTCTTTCCAGGCAACGAAATGAATGCAGCTTAACTTAAACTACTGACCATTCAATCAGGAGGTTCAAGCTCTAACCACTAAGCCACGCTGCCTTCCTAAAAAAAAGAGCGCCCATCAAACTGGGACTAGTTGATAGGAATGACTAAACCACATATACACACCAAGTAAGTATATAAGATCGTAGTCCTATCAGTTGTGGGTAACCAATTAAGGTCTATTATATCCCTTAACATAAAGTGCCATCAGAATCTGCAGGGTGGTAAGTCCCACGAATCGACTGGAAAGACCACAATTCCAAAGTGGACCTTTAAGGTAGGTGACGTACTTCATTTACCACATTTATCTCACTGACAGCTTACAAGCATTGTTCTATATACATAATTAGATATTCATTTTCTATGAATCATATCAACAGGCAACTGTATTGTTTGCAGACATAATATATATTATACAAACATTAAACTCACTATCCATTGTAAGCATGGTGTTTCCAGTCCTATTAAATGTAATTGAAAATATTCTGAACTCAATTGATCTGTTCCTGTAAAATATAATTGAGTAAACCACCATGCCATTACAATAATACATTAATACCTGCAATTGTCAATGTTGTTGATGTATTAGTGATTGAACTATCTAAAATGTACTTATCGGAAATGTCCTCAGTTATGAATATACTACACATTAAGACACCTTCATCTTCACTTCTTATCACTGGTGCAATTGTCAATACAGAATGGTAGCTAGTAATATTTGTAGTAGTCAATGGAGACATTTCTGAAATTTCAAATCGTTCTTTTGAATGGACAGATAGATTACCTAATGTCCATTTAAACACAGCATGAACTGGCAGGTCTATATGTGTGTTCGTTACCATGGCAGTGCATGTATAAAGAGCCATATCACCTGTTTGTAGAATTGACCCAGGTTCTGAAGTGCTAAGGGTAACACTTGGAGAAGGTACTATTGGTAATACAAAACAAAAAACATAAAACAGAAAGATATTAATAATTTAATATATACACCTACTTTTCACTCTGATAGTGGTATTAGTGGTGTCACTAATGTTGTCTAACAGAGAAGGAGTTTCAAGGAATGCAGTACATATATACAGACCAGCATGGGACAGTAAGACAGGGTTAGCAGAAACCTGTAAATGTAATATTAAATCAATATTAGTAGGAGGTTCTGGATAATCGAATCCTTCCAGTTCAGAAAGCGGAATTCCATTTTCATTAGTGCAAAAGATCGACTGTTCATAGGTGAATCCAGACATCTTACTAGCACTAATTTG
This sequence comes from Petrosia ficiformis, assembly GCA_947044365.1. Lineage (NCBI taxonomy): Eukaryota > Metazoa > Porifera > Demospongiae > Haplosclerida > Petrosiidae > Petrosia > Petrosia ficiformis. Next base: position 5,314,906 of record OX345636.1, read on the forward strand.
TAGCATTAAATCTTCACCAGCAAAGACTGTCTCTGTACTTACTATATACATTGTTAATGCATGGGGAGGAACTGCATTCAATAAAGATAAATGAATAATTCATAATTAAGTACTGTTTTGTTTTCAAACTTACTTAAAGCCACTATAGTAACATTGTGAAAGATTTTATTTCCATCAGAGGTTACACCAATGCAAGCATATTCTTTATTGTGTATCGTATCCGTAGTCTCTCTAATTTCATATATAATTGTTTTTCCAGGTTTCGAATCAAGTGTACCTTCATCTGAATGTATTTCAGTAATCTGGACCGTTTCACTTGTATAAGAACAGTTAATAGTTTGTGATCCACCAATAAAACTTAGTCCAAAATAATGTTGTGCTGTGGAACAAAATGTTTATAAAGATACAACAGTGTTCTGATATATATGATACCATATACAACTTATACAGACTGCAAAAACAAAATAGTTTGTACAGCTGCAAGGTTTTGGTTTGTTCAAGATACATACATCTTAAACCACAGATACTTATTACTAATTATATTCAATTATAGTTGAATCACTATAATTTCAGGGTGCTGCAGCTGTCTATATACTCATATTTCATGTAAAAAAATTTATTCTATCTGGCCAGGTTTTTAAACCTGCAAACACATAATTTATACCTTATAGCTTGGTGCACATTATGTCATAGTAACATATACATGTATGTATAGCCACAACATCCTCTATGACAATTGACAAGCTAAATTGAAACTCATGCTATTCCTTGCAACTGTGCCAACCAATAAAATGGTTATTTATTTTTTGCAGTGTTAATTATATACTTCCAACTGAAGTAACCAATAATTAGTTACCTTTCTTTTTCAAGTGTACTAACCAATAAAATGGTTATTTTACACTGTAAAAATTAATGGGTTATTTTAACTCTCATTTCGTTACATGAGTTTCAATTCCTCCTGAGACTGTATAAATCAATGCTGATTTACTTTTCTTGCTAGGTGATGATTACGAGTAGTAATAATTTATTTCTTTTCATCTGATCTATATCAACTAGTATAATTCAATTTTACAAACATGATTATTATAGAGACGTACTACCACAATAAACTTTCACAAAAGGGTGTACAATATACTAGTTGTGCAAATTCACATATATTTGATGTGCTAAACTTTACAGTAAACATTTTATTTGCAATTAGAAACATAGTATTGGCCACATCATATAGAAAAAGCACTATTGAGCAGATGAAACTGACATAACCTATGAATTTGGTTAAAACAACCAATCAGTTTTTACAGTGTAACAATTTAATTTTTGCAGTGTGTATTACACTATACATACTTCCAATGGTTTCACTTAATGGAGTTGAATCTAGATTGTTTCCTATAATTGTATTATGGATAATACATTGTAGAATTAAACTGTGAGACCAGTAACTGTCATCAACTATATCCAATACACCTTCGTATAGTACATTAGGTGTAGAATGCAACAGATGCTGAGTAATAAGAAAACTGTCATTGGTTGTAAGTATTGTATTGCTTATGAACCACAGTATTTCACCAGGTGTAGTAGAAAATCCACAATGTAATTTCAATGTTTGACCGGAATACGCATAAAAATACTCGGGATCTCCTGGTTCTGTGTAAAAACATACGAGATGAGTGATGAGTATATGTATATATGTGTTTAACATTATGAATATAATATGTGTGCCACTGAGCAAATATTCATAAGACAGTTTAATAAAACTGCATCTTACCAAAGTTTTGTTCTGGAAGAATCCAAATATGACTTACACGTTCCTCATCATTTAAATCTGGCATTACACAAGTATATAATCCCATTTCTTCAGTGTTCAATGAATAACCTTCTTTCAACTTTAGAGTGGTGTATGGTAGAGAGACAATGCCACCTCCTCGTTTTATTTCAAATTTTTCATTACTCTGTGATATAGGAACACCATTTGGAAGAATCCATTCCCCTACATTTGGTCTTAAAAGACCAGTGTTGCAAATAAGATCAAGAAATCTACCACTTTCGTTAATTGTGAGAATACTGATATTTCTGATGACAACAAAAAATGTTTTGTTGGCTAAAATTTGTATAGCTATATCTAGATAAGAAGCAGTTACTATATAAATAAATATATTCTCACAATTATAATATTATTGTTTACCTGTTACTGGTTTAATAGTTATTTGTCCTTCACTTGTTGTGCCTTCCATATCGGTGACAATGCATTTAAATACATCTTGGCATGTTATTCCAGTGGTAGTTAGTGGGCCAAGAACTGATCCAGCCATTGAAAAAGTGCGCATAATATTTGTATAGCTGCAACCTAAAGACCACTTATACTCATAAGGTGGACTTCCATTAGATGCAGTACAGTTGACCATAATTCTGGAACCTGCTCTGAATGGTGGACCTTCTGGACTAGTAGTAACGGTAACATTAAGTCCAACTATAAAATAAAGATTATAGAGAACCAGTGTAGTAATAGTGGTACCATGGCAAGCATTTAAGTTTCTTCTCTAAATTCAAAACAGGACTATAACTATCTAGGTCTATCTCACTTACTTGTTCCCAATATCAGTGATACATACGTACATAAAAGTAACACCAACATCTTGATATAACTGAAAAACGTACACTGAGACGGTGAGACCTGGACTGAAACAGAAATAGAAGCCACACAAACAAAAAAAAATTTCGATACGTATCACATTTTAAAATTTTGTATTCAATGGCAGGATGGTGCATGAGTCTTACTTTATGATTATTGTTTTAGTATTACTACAATAGAGAATATTACTCCTTCCTTTGATGATAATGGAAATTTTGCTGGGCATCTATCACACAAATAGGAAAATTTTCTTGTGATTCACCAGTATTCTCTGAATGTAGTATAGTTATTATTGCATATAAATTTCAGTTTGGCGTTTTAATGTATCGCTTGGTCTTTGAATCCTATCAAATGTAACTGAAAATACATTTCATCTCGCCCTATAAAATAATAATTGTGAGTGAACCACTTTGCCATTATTATATAATACATTTGTGTCTTCAATTGTCAATGTTGTTGATGTATTAGTGAATGAACTATCTAAAATGTACTCCTTGGAAATGTCCTCAGTTATGAATATACTACACAGTAAGACACCTTCATCTTCATTTCTTATCAATGGTGAAATTTTCTAGGTAATATTTGTAGTATTCAATGTAGACCTGTCTGAAATTTCAAATCATTCTCTTGAATGGACAGATAGATTACCTAATGTAAATTGAAGGCTGAGGCAAGGCTGCAGGCCAGTTAGAGAATGTTACTCCTTCCTTTGATGATAATGGAAATTTTATCTGGCTTAAAATAACTTGTCTACCTCTGTCACAAATGAAAAATATTTCTTGTGATTCACCAGCATTCTCTGAATGTAGTATAATAATAGTTATTATTGTATATAAATTATAATTATGTAATTATAGATATTAACTTTCAGTTTGGTGTATTAATAATAATGTCTAGCTTGGTCTTTGAATCCCATGTTAGTCATGTGCTGAATTAGCTCAATTTCTAAGTTTTCATATGGCAACATGAATTATAATCATTTGTGAGTGAGTCTTGTATTTTCAGTTCAACAAATTATTGTGTTTTTATTCAAAAGTTACAAATCTTTTATATACATTGTTTTCCTTCCTCTTGTAGGTTACAATTTCTAAGTCGTTTTGTATGGTTGATAATCATCAAATACTTTTTCAAAGATAACCCTCCTTCCCATAGATGTCAGGGCATTCCTCTGCTTCAAAAACTGCAAAGCCTACCTTTCACTTGTTCAGCTTGTCTGATTAGTTCTGTTGTTTCTTCTGCTGGAAAAAAAGGAAACTGTTAATGAGAATTGAAATCTGTACACTGTCTGAGAAAATAATGCAGTCTACCAAATTTTGTTACTACTTTTTCAAGTAAGTTATATTGTTCTTTATCTAGTTCTTATTCTTGTAGTTGTAATTTGAGCACTTGTTTATTGCTGCTTTGGGCATACATAAATAATTATGTAGACATAATTGACTCAATTATTTTCATTATTTTATTGAAACTATATAAATTCATGTAAACTATATAAATTCATGTAAACTACCTTGCAATAAATATTTGTCTCAGCCTAGATATGATTATGCTCCTCCAAGAGTGATAACCACTCAACCAGGTTATACCACTCCTATGTATAATTCACCAAGTGACAACTATCTGATTCTCTCTCACTATTCTTTGTTTTCTCCACGGATCATGGGTGCTTTTTGTTGTACCATTCTGAGTGTTTTTTTATTTATCTATACATTTATTCTACATTGTACTCAATTTATATTAATAATTATATTACATATTCACAGTGTCTAGAGCTCATGCAACAGGACCAGTATATTCTTTGTTAGAGTCTCAGCAATGGACCAAATTTACTAAACCATAGTGTCTCACATAGTTAGTTAGGGTTCCAATTTTGATTATGCACCTCTTTTATTTCACACCCCTTCTAGTGTTCTTGTGTGTTCACTTCCTGAGGGTTTTACTGATATTCATTATGCTTTTGAAGTCCTGTTGTTGGGACTCTAACGAATAATATACTGGTCCTGTTGCCAGGACGCTGGCCACAGCTATATATATTATATAATAATTATAATTATATAGGCAAGAAAAACTTAAATCATTGGTGATATGAAGAAGAGAAATAACAGATGTTCTGATGCTCTTGGCTGTAACATTTGTGGGATCATTTTGGTCTAATGAGACTATTAGTGCCTAGATATATATATATATATATATATATATATATATATATATATATATATATATATATATATATACCTCACATACATGAAAGTTATTAATTAATAATTATTAACTAATCAGACAACGATGAGTATCCAGACAATTTTGACTAAAATAACAAGCAATCTCATATGAACTTTTATTAACCATAGAAACAACGAATCTATACATTGTCAATTAGACATTTGAGATGGAATAAGAGCAAAATGCAACAGTTCATGAGTTGGTTTTACAGTTATTATTTGTTTTAAACAAAGTAAATCCCGATGTTAAAATTAGTCTCAAAACCCGCCTACTTATCCAAATAACGGGAACACAACTTAAAAAAGATCTCAGCTAGAATGATCTCGAAACTTCAATCTACTTTAGAGCTTCCCTTTCCTTAGACAGTCTTGTTTCTCTCACTGGGTACGTTTTAGTTTCGCCTCGTCTATTGTGTTTCACCCACATTCTCACTGGTCACAATTTCAGTGTTCATTCCACATGTTCTTGCTGGTCAGCGTGACCTGCTATGATGCATTCCATCTACAGGTTGGACCCGCAGTCCCGCTTCCACACCTGAACATCACAGTCAATATGAATTCACAGTAGGACCCTTGGTCCTGCCGTAATTCCATTCAGTGTTAGTCGGGCCCCACTGGGCCTACCTATATGCAACCATATTAGGCAAATTATAAGGTGTGCACACATTGGTACTTCCCCTTGCTCACTGAGTGCAACACAGTCCCAGAATGGTGTTTTAAACCAGTTCATAAAGTAACCCCACAGTCCATATCACGGCTTGGCAGTCACAGTGAGTATCCATCAATGGGGGAAGGTGACCTCCATCAACTGCTGGGTTGAACAAAGGTTGTATTTTTCATGATCATACCCCCATGACTTCACTGGCTTCCCCTTCCCAAACCTTGTCTGCTTGTCCTCTCATTCAGGACCAATTGGTGGTTGACACCCCACTAGTAGTGTCATCTGCCCTACCTCCAGTGCCAGGGAAGCTGGTAAGAAAAGTTCAGTCGGGCATGTTTGTGGACATGAAGGAGATCTTGAGTGACAATGTCTCTTTACTCCAGAGACTAGGGGAGATTTCTTCTGGTCAGCTACCACAAAATCCATCCTTGTCTGTCAAGCTCCGAGAGGTCCCGGATATCCTGACTTGGGTTTACTGTTTCCTCGAATATATATCAATAAGGTCACAGGATAAGTTCGCTCGTGACCTGGTGACCTATGCCAGAGTCATAGTCCACCTGGCTGAAGGCAAGGGATGGTTGGACTATGATAAAATTTTCGTCTCCAAGCAGCTGCCAACCCCTCTGTGTCATGGGGTGAGATTAACCCATCTCTGATGGCAGCTACAGTACTGGTAGCAAGTTCAGGGGGCACAATGTGTGTCCTCTGCCACCAGTCGGACCACCAGACAAATGAGTGTGCCCTACAGGCCTTGGAGGATCACTCCCAGCAGCCTCCTGGCCCAGTTTGTTACAGGCAGAGGCTCAGACCCTCACCTCTGGATGACATATGCCGGCGATTTAATAAGGGTGTGTGTAAAGCAGGAGGGGAATGCAAGTATCGACACACTTGCTCCCACTGCTTTAAAGTGGTGTATCCTGCCCTTCTATGCCCTGAGAAGTCAGGGAAGGTAATGCATGGGCAAGCGCTCACCCCCTTGTTTTGATGTGAGCTTGATATACTACCTGGCAGAAGTCCTGATACATGTGGGTTGGCCTGGTGCCTGTGTGCCTACAAAATCCTAGTTCATGTCCAATATATCTTTGGACAGTTATGTTGTGTTGGACCAATACATCGTTATTATAATCTCACTATCATTTCACTGTTGTATATTTTATGGTCTCTTGTTGATTTCATTACTTGGTATATATATATATTATGATGAAAAAATAAATAATAATAATAATAATAATATATTAATATTTTCAAGCCACTCCCCCCCCCTTCTTGCATGTATGAATTACCCCAGACCTTAGTCTGATTATGGCACACCCATCCCCCCCTATCCCTATCTCCTCACATAGGTCAATCCACTACCCCTTCAACCCAAGGAGCCCCCCATGTGTGGCAGAGATGTGGAATCCTCTGCGGCCGTTACCAATATATAGAAGATCTCATTGCTTTGGAGAGTAGGGGTATGACAAGCCCCAGCAACACCTTCTCATTCCCCGTGTCACACCCACTTAATAGTGGCTGCTGGGAGCCGTTCTTAGCAATCCACCCGGACCAGCAATTTGCAGCATACCTGAGAAGGGGCTTGTCACACGGATTCCACATTGGATTTCAACGGGACACAAGACTGAATTCAACAAGTAGGAACCACAGGTCAATGCTCCATAACCCAGTAGTGGTGCATTCGCATGTTAGTGAGGAGGTGAAAGCAGGTAGACTCAAGGGTCCGTTTGCACTGACTGAGGCAACAGCAGTTCACATCAGCCCAATTGGTATTGTCCCAAAAACACAACCAGGGAAGTGGCACTTAATTGTGGACTTGTCTCACCCTCAAGGAAGCGTCAATGATGGTACGGTATTGACCCATCAGTATGCTCATTGAAGTATGCCTCAGTAGATGAGGCTGTGGAGGTTATAAGATGGGGATCAGGCACACTCTTAGCCAAGTTGGACCTGAAGGCTGCCTATCGTATGGTCCCAGTCCACCCCACAGATCATCACCTCTTAGGTATCATTTGGAATGAGGCAGTGTATGTTGACACAGCACTGCCTTTTGGTCTTCGCTCTGTACCGAAAATTTTCACAGCTGTAGCAGATGGTTTGATGGTGTCAGGGAGCTACTCCATTACATGGATGATTTTTTAGTGTTTGGCACAGCGGGTACACAAGAGGCAAACCTCGCCCTTACATGTGCATTGGAAACCTGCCGTCGCCTGGGTTTCCAGGTGGCCCCTGAGAAGGTGAAGGGTCCATCCACTTGCCTCACATTTCTAGGCATCGAGATTGACACCGTTGCTTATGAAGTCCGACTGCCTAGTAGTAAGCTGTCCCGTCTACAGCAGCTGTTGAATGAGTGGTTGTCCCACCGGTCATCCACCAAGCGCCAGCTACAGTCACTATTAGGTTACCTAAACCATGCAGCAACAGTTGTGAGGCCAGGTAGCATGTTTACACGCAATTTGATTGAGGCAATCAGGAGGACAGATTGCCCCCATCAATTTGTCAGACTGAATACCCAGTGCCGGGGAGACTTACTTTGGAGGCATGAATTTGCCAACCAATGGAATGGGGTATCGTATATGCCGGCATTAGTGTCTTCAGTGTCTGTCACATCTGATGCTTCTGGCTCCTGGGGTTGTGGTGCCTACACACAGTCGGGAGAATGGTTTCAACTAGAATGGCCTGATGAGTGGCTGAATGTCAACATTGCAGCCAAAAAGAAGGTTTCTATCGCAGTAGCAGCAGCTCTCTGGGGGAGATCCACTTAGACACTTACAGATAATGGAGGGTCACCACGATCCCTGCATGGATAGTCGATTCCCACGGCTGCGGTATGTACCAAATGGAATAAGGCGTTCTACTGGAAACCAACCAGTCCACATTTGTTTGCCGATCACACCAGAAATTCTGTTCAAATTGAAACAGGTTTGGTCTAATTGCTCTGCTGACCCAGACATTATAATGATGTGTGCAGCATGCTGCTTGGGTTTTTTTGCATTTCTTCGTTGTGGAGAATTCACTTCAACAAAGGAAGGCCATTCACCCCCACTTCAGGTAGATGGTGTCCGTGTAGATGATCACCACAAACCCACATGCATCAGTTTGTTTTTGAGCAAGAGTAAGACCGACCCATATGCTCTGTAGCAGCGGTACTCTCCAGTGGGGTACCCCTCACGGGGGAGACCTTTGTCTCTAGGCTGAAGCAGGGGCTTTCATCTGCAGGAATCGATTCCAGTGGTTACAATGGTCATAGCTTCAGGATAGGTGCTGCAACAACAGCAGCAAGGGTGGGTATACCAGACTCTACCATAAAGATTTTTGGCAGGTGGGAATCATCTGCATACTGCCTATACATCCGAACTCCTAGACAACAGCTTACAGGCATATCATCGAACCTAGTGTCTGTACTGCGACCAAAGGGATTAATTGTATAGTATATCTCTGCATTCGTTGTTTTCAGTCTTTTATATACATTATAGCATCATACTAATGATGCCTTCTTTACATATCTATATGTTCATGGTTTGACAGTTATATCAATGTTTACCACCACCCGCATTATTCAATGTTTTCATATACTATATATTGTCTTGGGGGGGGGGGGAGTTTTTTAATACTCCCTTGGGCAGCAAGGACTCCGGCCTTAGCTAAACTCCGCCCCCACAGTCTAATCCATGATCTAACTAGCAAAGGGGTGGGGTCAAGCAATGGGTGGGGCTTAGGTTTCACCCATGGGAGGAGTTTTGTGCCTCTATGAATCTCCCATAACTCCTCCTATACTATGCCGCTAGTGAGGTAGCTATATCCCTCAAACTGGACAGCCAGGGCAGCTGGTCTGGCCCTCCAGGTAAATAGGAACCAGTAAGCATTAACATTCGATTCGTGTACAACCGCGCACGTGCACGCGCATCATATGATAAATAAGGGAGAGCCCCTTGTTATTGATGACGTAATTCAAAAAGCAAAAGGGTTGGGTCGATTTACTCTGATCTTACTTCTTCTCCTCCTCTCTGTTAGAGCACAGGTAAGATTGACTTAATGCATCCATTTTACGTAAATGTGTTATTTACATATTTTTGCTTATAAATATTGAATTCTATAATTATTGTTGCATTAGTGAAAACTGTGTGTCTAATTTAACTATTATACATGTATATATATTATGTATATATATTATATTATTATATTTCTTTCCCTCACTCTGTTTGTTTGTCTGTCTTTCTCTGTTTGTGTCATCTCCTCCCCTCTTTCATTAAGAAATGTCTGTGCAAAGCAATCTTGCACAAGCAATACTTAGCTCTTGGTTGTCTGGGGCAACAGGAGCTAGTGGAACAGGATTTAGTTCACTGAAAAAGAAGAAAGTTAAATATAGCCGTGCAACCTGTCCTGATCTTCAGGTAAGATATTGGGAAATAAGGTAATGTACAAAGAACGGTACCTTAATATTACGAGAGGGTGTGTCCTTGATTCTAGTGTCAGTAAGGGTTTTCATCTATATCATTTATCATGCTTACTCGATGTGCTGTTCTTTACACTTGATCTGAGAAATATTGTCTGTATTTAATTACCTATAAATAATGTATGTGTGACCTAGTCGCATGACCCAGCCCCCTCCATTGGAGGAGAAGGGTCAGGTGAAGTGCAAACAAATGACTTGTTCCTTCCCTGAAAGGATTTTGGCTGACTTTATCATGCCCGAAACACAACAGCCTACTATAGTTATTTGATTATCTACTGTCCTTACCTTTTAAAGGACCTTGTAGAACTTTAGAAATATATTTCAGGAAGAATAGCCAGTTCCAGTTTCTACATAAGCTAGTAAAGCTACAAGCAGCTTCCCTTCTGCTGCTCTGTACTAGCGTGTTCTATTACGCACCACGCCCATTAATTGACCAAGCCCCGGGAATAACATAATAACTATAATAATAACTGAACTTGTTTTTCAAAATCCTTTCAATTTCCAACATTGTCGTCTCTGCTGCATATTCCAAACTTGGTTCCTTTTCCAACATGGAGTACTACTTCTACCAACTTGCTTACCGGGACTTGAAAGTCCCCAAGCACTAATTCAAATTCAGTGTTCTCCCTCTCTTGACTGCAACCGGGGCAAGCATAATGACCCTACTACATGTCGGCACCAGCTACACCCATGATATTGGGTTTACAACGAGGAAAATGTCGCAGCTACACACAAGATTGTGTAGGCATGGTCACTGCAGTTTTAGTTATAGTCAAATAAAACAACACTAAATTGCATGTTGCCTTGGAATTGCACAATCCATTAAGAAAATGAACACTTACAACATTAATTTTAATTTTATGAGTTGATCTATTCATTTAAAATCATTGAAATGGTTGTTCTAAAATGGAAGGCTGCAGTAGTGTATAGGAATTCACAACACTACCTTAAACAGCTATACATTACCTGACTTTATTAAGTTTACATACTGTATTTATGATGGGAGTTATAGCTAAGAGATATGTACATGTAAATGTACATTACCTGACTTTATTAAATTAAAATATAAAATACTATATTTACTGTATGATGGGAGTTATACTTTAATAAGGTGATAGTCAACTGTACTTCTAAGTAGTACTATAGTACTACTTTGTACTGTAATCATAGTAATGTGTTAAACGTTTACATTTGTATAGTGTAAATAATACAGTACTTTTGAAGTGCAGTGTTCTTCACTCACAATGTACGCTGTATACTATAGTCAATGCAAGTACAGTGATAGTATGTAAACTTAATAATGACCAGAGATATAGATGTCTCTGTGAGTATACATTCAGTATACTTAAAACTGACTTTCTTTGAATGCTTGTTAGATCCTAGAACAAGGTTTTGTAATGTGGTTATCTTTTTGTCATCAAATAATTAGTACAAGTTGTTGGTATGTAGATCACCAAAACCCTTCCTCCGGGTTACGGGGCTGGCTCACAAATACATGTAGTGTTGTTATAGTATAACAGTATTGAACAATTACAGTGATAGATTAACTAAAATTACACATGCATGTACATGTATGCTAATTAAGCTTACTAAAAGCTTTTAGTTTTCTGCATGTAGTTAGTTAAAAAGGCCCATTTTTCATTAGTCATGGTTATTACAATAGACCTGTAGTTTAGTACACAAGTGACCTTGTACATGTACATGTACATGGACATGTATAATTAAATATTTGGCATGCCAACTAAATTTGATGCCGGAAGAGCTACATATTGAATTAATTTACTGTACTACATAAGCAAACAAAAAAGGGTCAAAACGAAACATTAAAGGTTACAGTATAGTGTTTTGCCCACGTAATTTGCGTGTGATGCCCGGGTAAATCACCTACAGCTGATTACACATCAAAATTGGAAGTATGTGCATGCTATTTTTTGGGCGTCAGTTTATTTTCTGATACCAGAATTCATGCCGTATACTGGTGTGTTATCTAATTATAGTCAGGTGTGGGCAGGGCGGCTTGAAGAGTTTTCACAAAGACAATGAAATATTGGCAAGCGACGAAGCTTTTTGAGGTCATGGACTGGGTAGAAATGGTGTCCACAAGAGACAAGTGACTTTATATCTCCAGTTCTATGGTTCAGAGTGCTAAAATCTCTTCGGGTTGCCCTCAAGTAAGTCCAAAAGTAGTCCAAAAGTAGTCGGAAATGGTGAGAGGTCAAGAATAGAAGCACTGTTTGTGGCTACATGTAGATTTGACGCAGAAGATCTGGCAGATGAGAGATCGACCTCAGTAACTCAGTATAAGACAGCAAGAAACAAGTGCCCAAGAAATCATGACTGGCTTTAAAAAAAACTGCAGTTTATGATACCCAAAGTATCTCATGAATAATTAATTACAAACTGTATATCGTAACCTTAATGTTAACTAAACTATAACTAAAACTCTTTGGCATTGTACATGTAACTAAACTACGTACATGTATAACTAAGTTGCAAGTCTATTGTAATACATGTAGCTATAGCTAACTAAAATGAAAAATGATCAATAATGGGCACTTTCAGTTAGTTAACTAAAAAGTTTAAGAAACTAGTCATACTATAACTAAAAGCAGTCATTTTGTCAAACTAAAACAACACTAAGACACATAATGTGCATGTACTGTACGCTAATACTGTACTATTATTATTATCATACAATGTACATGTATGTACTGTATTGTGTATGAAGAAACTAGTACATGTAATTACTCAGTGGTTTCATTTTCACACTACAATAGTTTAACAGTAGTTGCTATACTTGTTAATACATGTAGTAGTGAAATAGTACTGTACTGACAATAGAACTACATGTACATATAAGTACATGTACATGCACATGTACATATAAGGTACATGTACATCGTTATGATAACATTGTACATGTATCAACAGTAATATTGTTTTTATATCTTGTATTGTTTTTTGATTTCCACAGGGTATAATCTATGTAAATTATAATTATAGTAGAATATAATTATATGTTTGAGTCACACAAACACACACTCACAAATGCACAGCTTTCATGAACATGTTTGTATTTCAATACAATAGAGTTACATACATGTACATGTACATGTACATGTAGTGACTTGTAGTCTACATGTTTAATACTATTTAGGAATTTTAAATTATTGAATATAAATTCTTGCTTTACTTACTTCATGATTCTATCACAAGAGTAGACGTCACCAGTCTCATCCAGGAATGGGTCTGAAACTAGTTTGGGCTTCAGTCTGCAGGATAGATCTAGAGCTCCTGGCATAGCATGCAAAAGCATTGGCAGGTGCGCAGGGCTTTCTGGAAGCTCCAAGAGATCCACAACACGCTCTAAGAATGATATAGAAGTACATATAACTAGTACAACATAGCTACATGTAGTTAAGGAAGTTGCATCATTCATTGAGGCTTACTCAATTAATGGGCATAGTGCGTAATGGAGAGCACACTCAAGACAGCAAAAGAAAGCTGCTTGTAACTTTTTGTCGAAGCTGTTTTTGCTGAAATATACATGTACATGTACATGTTGATCGATTGGCTGATTGTTATTGTTATATTTCTAACCCAGTTGCTGCTTTAATATTTTATAAGCACTTTGTAGCTGTGTTTTATGAATTTTAAAAACCATTGATGTTGACAATGTCTGCATGACTGGCTGTTTCCACACCTTTGTCTACAAGACAGAGTAGGAAGAGAATATAATCAAAATAATAATTATAATATTTAGTGTTTTAGACATGATAATGAATAATGACACTACAAAACAATCATAAGTACATTCCATGATACATTTTGAAGCATGGGTCAAATTGGCTCAACAATGGTTAGTGTGTGTGCACCATTGGGAATACATCTTCATGAGCTAATTAACAAAGAGTTAATGCTGTTAGTGACAATATAATCATAATTAACTGTGTCATCTGGCCTAAAGAGAGAACTGTGTAGTGTCATATAAGGAGCTCTTTGGGCCAGTAGTGTGCCATATGAGCTTATCAAAAACACTGATTTTGATGTACAGTACATGTCAATAAAATATCATCATACAGTAACAGTAGTTATCTTAATTCTACTGTCAGTATAGTACAGTAATTACTGTGTCACTACTGTGGTGTTGAATTGACAAGTATATCAATTATTGTTAAAACTACTATGGAAGTACTGTAGTGTGGAAATCAAACTACTGACTGTACTGCACATGTACATGTGTATATCTTGTTTTATTCTCCAGTCCTGTACATGTATGATAACACTTTCTTCTATTATATTTAGTGTGGTGCTATTCTATATTTCCCTACTCATGAGTTATCAGTCGAGTGTTCTGGATGTGGTCAACGACATTCCATAATCTCATTATCTGATCGTCAGGAAGTAAAAGAAGAGGAACATTTCCAAAGATCATTGTCTGAAATGAAACTATTGTATGGCGGAAAAAAGACTCCAGAGCTTGTAAAAGTAAGTAAACATACATACATGTATATATACATTTGTTTCCATGCCAGGATCAGGGTTTAGGCCCACCCTCTAGTCTCCAGTCTTTCGTCTTGTCAAGAGTGGAGTCTCCAGTCTCTAGACTTGTCATGTCTGCATTTTCCAGTCTCCAATCTTTTGAATTCTGCAGTCTCATCACATCTCCAGTCTTGTCAATTCTCCAGTCTACAATCTCCAGTCTCACCAAGTCACCAATCTCCTGTCTCACCAAGTCACCAATCTCCTGTCTCACCAAGTCACCAATCTCCTGTCTGTTGAAGTCCCCATTCTCGTAAAATCACCACTCTCCAGTGTAGTTAAATCTCCTCGACTCCAGTCTCCAATCTCGTCAAGTCTCCAGTCTCCTGTTTCATCATGTTTCCAGTCTTCAGTCTTCAGTCTCATTACGTCTTAAGCCTCCAGACTTTTCAAGCCTGCATTCTCCACTCTCCAGTATCACGAAGTCTGCAGTATCGTCATATCTTCTATCTTTGTCTCAATTCTTTTAGTTGATTATGCAATAGTAGACCTGTAATTAATGTATGTAATATTCTACCATGACTATACGGAATTGACCAATTACATGTACATAGATTGTGGTTTTTATTACTTTCTAAAGTTATATCACACTTCCTGCTTTACCATGAAGTGTGATACATGAAGCATATTATCAAAACTCTCAGTATAATGTTCCAGGGATTTTATTACAGAAATATAATAGACTATTGTTAACTATACTGCTTTACAAAATCAGTATTTACCATAAATAGGCTCTACTTTTAAATTTTATGTTGGAAATACCCCACAGTGATTGAACACTGTGCTAAGTGGTCTTGCTGCACTTCTTAGATGAGCCACACCTTTTTTGTAGAAGCCAGAATTCTATATGCGTAGTAGAAATTATGTACATGTATATAAACTGTTGCTACACAAACATTTACCTATATGTACTGTACATGTACATGTACATGTACATGTATTTTGTCTACTTGTACATGTACATGTATGTTTTGGTATTGTTTTAGTATGACAATATTGACCACATTTAGTTACCTGCGTACATGTAGTTATAGTATGACTACATGTAGTTTCTTAAATTTAATTATAGTTATACATGTACATGTACATGTACATGTGTAGTTCATTAACTAAAATACTATTAGGCTTACTAAAAGGGTTTTGACTAACTAAAAGTGCTCCCATTTTTCATTTTAGTTATTGCAATAGACTTGTGAATTACATGTAGTTATAATTTAGTTAAATAAAAGTCACAATGCCTTACTAAAATGGGTTTTAGTTATACACTATACACTACTGCAGAGGTTTTGATAAGTTTTGAAGCATGAGCCAAATTGGCTCATTAATCGTTAGTATATGTGTTGGGAATACATCTTGAGCCGATTAACAAACAGTTAATGCTATTAGTGATAATATAATCATAATTACAAATGTAACTCTGCCATCTGGCTCAAATAGAGAACTGTGCAGTACTAAACAAGGATTAATCTCTTTGGGCCAATGATGTGCCATATGAGCTTATCAGAAACTCTACACACATAGTACTTTAGTTATAGTTAACACTATGAGAAGGTTTCTACTGACTTATAAAGCTTTTTGCCTTTTGCCTTTTATAAACCATTACTTCAGTGTGTATCCTACATGTACATGTACATGATGTATACAGTACATGTGTTCTCCCACACTGGTCGGGAATAACCAACTCTTAGATAAATTAACCACCTCTCAGATAATACATATATAGGCTGCTGAGACAGAATTAAGTGTATACTGGATAAACAGCAATGTAGAATGCAACCATCACTCTAAATATCCTGGGCAAAACACTGTATACATAGTCCCAATACCTTACTAAAACTGGCTACAGTTCTAAAAAACAGCACTTCATTTCATTTTCTCCTTCTTTCTCTATCTCATTAGGTAAAAGGCATATCTAATTATCAGTGTAAACTCCTCTCATCTCTTCTCACAACATATGGTAAAGATAAAAATGACAAGGCACGTCTTTTGAAAGATCTAGGACTGGACGAGGTTTTCGATTGTAGTAAACTTGGAGGGAGAGTGTTTGCAATTGAACCTAATTTATTAGATACTGCAGGATATGGCCAAGTAAGGAATGTACATATAATAAATGCATAAACATTCATGTGCCTAGCATGCTAGGAAAAGGCATAGTAATGATTAACAAATGAACACAACAAACAAGTAGCCACAATGGCTTACAAAATTTATAAAACACAGCCACAAAGGGCTTACAAAATATTAAAGTAGCCACTCTGGCTTACAAAAATAACATGTACCATGGCTTAGAAAATGAGCAGCCACAATGGCTTAAAAAATGAGCAGCCACAATGACTTAAAAAAGTAACAATCAGCTACCATGGCTTACAAAATTTATAAAACACAGCCACAAAGGGCTTACAAAATATTAAAGTAGCCACTCTGGCTTACAAAAATAACATGTACCATGGCTTAGAAAATTAGCAGCCACAATGGCTTAGAAAACGAGCAGCCACAATGGCTTAGAAAATGAGCAGCCACAAATGGCTTAGAACATGAGCAGCCACAAATGGCTTAGAACATGAGCAGCCACAAATGGCTTAGAACATGAGCAGCCACAATGACTTAGAAAAGTAACAATCAGCTGCCATGATAGTGGCAGGAACTAAGTCACAGAACTACTACTAGCCAGCCATGATAGTGGCAGGAACTAAGTCACAGAACTACTACTAGCTATATACATGTATTATGAATTAATCTCATAGGGATATTAAGGCTTGTTCCCTCAGTACAGAATGGTGTAGCACAGCACTGCTTATACAGTACATGTAGTGCAATATGCATGTACATGTACAAGAGGGATATTAAGGCTTGCTCCCTCAGTACAGAATAGTATAACACATCACTCCTTATACAGCAGCTAATAGTTTCTACAACTGCTTTCTTCCTGCTGTAAGTAGCGTCATTTGTGTTACATACCTGACAGTGGCTCCAGAAGATGTTTTGAAGCATATGAGCTTATCAAAGACTCTGGCCTCCAACTTCCTTAGGAACGTATATGTAATATAAGAATATAAATACATGTATAATGCATAAACTAATGTACATGTACATTGCATGTTCTATGTACGTGTACATGTACATGTACATGTACATGTGTAAATGTACTACATGTAATATGTAGTGCATGTACATGTACGTATCAATGTTAATGCTTGCAATTATATAATTATGTTTAATAGGATAAAAGTGGCTCTCTCAAATATCTCAGTGATACATTAAATCAGTTAGCTAAAGCAAATGGTAACAAGAGATGTTTAGTTCCAGTACATGCTGATGGTATGTGACTATGTGTACATGTACATGTACCTGTACATGTATATATACATGTGTAATTATATAATTATATACATGTATATATGTACATGTATTTACTGTGTGATGGAATGCATGTACATGTTGAATGTGTAATTATATACATGTAATTATATACATGTATACATGTACATGCATTTACTGTGTGATGGAATGCATGTACCTTATACATGTTGAATATGTAATTATATTTGCTGTGTTGTACGGTTTTAGCTATATTCATTTGTCTAGTGACAGCCACTATTACGTGTACATGTGTACATGTTAATATTCCCAGTTCTCAAGACTGGGCATTTAATGTTTTTTTGTTTTTTTTACTTCGACCACTGTGACTGCTTATTGTCCTAGCCTTACTTGACCATAATAAGTTTACATACATGTACTATGATGTGAGTTACACTTCAATAAGGTGATAGTCACGGTATATTTACATTTGTATGTGATAATATAGTATACTGTGTAATGCATCAGAATACAGTGTACTTCACTCACAAGGTACTGTACTGTAGTCAATGGAAGTGCAATGATAGACTAACTGATAGTAATGTACATGTACATACATGTACATGTATAAACTTAATAATATCAGGTACTGTAGGTTATTTCACTGTGCAGGTCTAATTTACATGTAGATGTACACATGTATTAATGTCCTGTTCATTATTGTACATATACATGTAGGTGATGGTCATTGTTTAGTTCATGCTGTTTCAAGATGTCTTGTAGGTAGGGAACTTTTCTGGCATGCCCTAAGAGTAAACATGCAGGTAAGACATGCATACAACTATACACATGTACAGTATGTGCATGTGTATATACATGTATTACACTATGTACATGTTCATACTTTACACATGTACATGTACGTGTACTTGTACATGCATGCAATCAATTCTGTAGTTCAGATGCTTTCATGTCTAACCTTTATGCACACTCTCTATTTGTGTGTCTGTCTAACTGTCTGTCTATCTCTGTCTCTCTGTCTGTCTCTCTCTCTGTCTGTCTCTCCTGATAGACTCATCTCAAGACACATGGTGACAAATATATTTCCATGTTGAAGGATTTCCTATCTGAAGAAGAATGGCCTGAAATAGTTGAAGAGGCAGGACCAGATTATCAACCTCCAGATGGACAGCCACTGGGATTACGAACTGTTCATATATTTGCTCTTGCTAATGTTCTTCATAGACCTATTATATTACTGGATAATTTAGCAGGTTAATTACATGTAAATACATATGTACATGTACATGTGTATGTACATCTATATGTACATGTACATGTATATGTAACATGTATGTGTACATGTACACATACATGTTACATATACATGTACATGTCCATGTATACATGTACAGTAAATGTACATGTACATGTACATGTACACGCTATAAATAAAATCAATATAGGTTGTTCTACCATTTTTGTACATGTACAGGAAGCTATAAAAATTTGTAATGTAATTATATACATGTATATTGAGTAATATACATGTACATGTACATGTATACCAGTGTTTTTGATAAGCTCATATGGTGCAGCATTGGCCCAAAGAGCTTCCTGTTTGGCAATGTACAGTTGTCTCTTTGGGCCAGTGATGCAGTTAGTTATGATTATATTGTCACTATATAACAGCATTAACTCTTTGATAATTGGCTCAAGATGTATTTTCAGTGATGCACACTCTAACCATTGTAGAGCCCATGCTTCAATACATATCAAAAACTCTGTATACATGTACATGTACAATGTACATGTACATTTGCTTGAACCAGTCGCATAATTATAGTGAAATAGGATTGAAGTTAATAAAATACATGTACTTTAATTTATGTACATGATATTATCAAGAAAGAAAGAAAGAAAGAAAGAAAGAAAGAAAGAAAGACACACATGTACATGTATATATGCAGTAAATGTCTGTTTTTAATAAAATGGTTATATCCAACTTTGTCCATCCACATTCATCTATACATGTGTCCATCATTCCTTTCATCTATCTACAGGTACATGTACATATACATGTATTCATCTATTCATCCATCAATCCTGATTTCCACCCATCCACCAATACTATTCATGTATCCATTCAGCTACATGTATCTACATGTACATGTACATATACATGTAGATGTACATGTACATGTATTCATCCATCCATCCATCCATCCATCTATTCTTCTATCCACTCATCTATCCATCCATTCATCCATCCATGTATCAATCCATCCATCTACATGTTCATGTATCTATTCTTCTGTTCATCCATCCATCCATCCATCCATCCATCCATCTATTCTTCTATCCACTCATCTATCCTTCCATCCATCCATCCATCAATCCATCTATCAATCAATCCATCAATCCATCCATATATCTATTCTTCTGACCATCCATCCATCCATCTATACATCCACTCATGTATTCATTAATCAATCTAATAGGCATGGAGAAGAGAGGAGAATACTCTGGTATCTTTCTTCCATCCCTACACACACCTGAGGAGTGTTGTACTCAAGGTGTTCTAAATTCTCCTATTGTAATAGCCTGGAGTAATGCAGCTTATAATCACTTTATACCTTTAGTACCACTGAGAGATCAACAGTTACCAAAACTACCAAATAGTTTGAGACCAGAGGTACATGTACATTACTTTATATACATGTACATGTCCCAATAATACATGTACATGTTCATTCTACAGTGTACATTTTACATGTACATTGTGTACATATTATAATGTGCATTACTGTACACATAATGTGCAATGACATGCACATGTACATACTATGTATACAAGTCATGTACATGTACATTGTACTGTATGCATGTACACATTAATTGTACATGTACATATTCATGTTCTCATGTAGATGTTTGATTCGGACCCTGCCAGCTGGAGCTGCCTTGGTAGCTCAGTTGGTAGAGCATCTGTCCGGAGTACAGAGTGTTGTGGGTTCGAATCCCACCTGAGGCAACTCTCATTTGCCTTTTTCCA
This sequence comes from Petrosia ficiformis, assembly GCA_947044365.1. Taxonomy (NCBI): domain Eukaryota; kingdom Metazoa; phylum Porifera; class Demospongiae; order Haplosclerida; family Petrosiidae; genus Petrosia; species Petrosia ficiformis. The sequence goes on from OX345636.1 coordinate 5,335,759, forward strand.
TTGCCTCAGGTGTCTTTCTTTCTTTCTTTCTTTCTTTCTTTCTACATCTCTGATAACATCATGTATATACATGTACTTAGGTTTGGTGTTGGTGTCATTGGTGGTTTCATTACCCCGGCCATCACCTAATGCCTTGTGTCTGTTAGCCTGCTCATACAGGCATATGAGATGTACAGACACAGTACAGAGTGTTGTGGGTTTGAGTCCCATCTGAGGCAACTCTCATTTTCCTTTTTCCATTGCCTCAGGTGTCTTTCTTTTTTTCTTTCTTTCTTTCTTTCTTTCTTTCTTTCTACATCTCCGATAACATCATGTACATTGTATACCTGTACATTGTATACCTGTACATCTACATATACATGTACATATTGTAGGGGGTGTGTACTGTATATGTAGTCACACCCCTTTATATGACACTTCCTCATTTTGTCCTAAAGGTATGGGGTGTTGGCGACTCACTTTTGTCTAATTACATCAAATTAGAACCAGATGGGTCCATTGAATTATGTCGTGGAAAACCTTTACAAGATAGTTATCTTCATAAACTGGTATATAGTATGGAGGAATTATTTTTCTCTCTATATGGTGTCACGCCATCTTTAGTAGCTGATTTTAATCAGCATGTTTATCGCAGTGCTGGCTGTGTTAGTGTTTCAACAGAAATGGTTACCATGGAAACCAAATGTGCAACTGAAGATGGACGACTGTTTCGTTGTTTGTTGTGTGCTGGATTATCACATGTACCAGCAGTAAGTGTAGTGACTCTGTCACTATGTCACTCTGTACAATATATATACACTGAGTCTAGTGTCTGTCTCTTTGTCTTTCTCTGTACATTGATCTCCTTTTGTCTCTCTATCTACATGTACATGTATAGTGGAGGTTTCTTGAAATTAGTACTAATTAACACAATAAGATAAGAATGAGGAACTTAGCTATGAGTTAATACAAGTTCCATTTATCTTTTATACAAGTATGAAAGCATGGAGATGATAGTACAGAACAGGACGAAAAGTGATACATGACAATGTACATGTAGGTCCTACAATATGTATACACTATGATAATACAGTTACATACAATGTACATGTAGTTCCAAAGGTTGCATGACAATGTGTATCTGTAGGTCCGGAGATGATGTCATGACCTTTAGAGGGTGTACCAGGTTGGGTTAAGTAGAAACCTCCACTATAAATACTAAATATGGAACATTTAGTTTATGGAATAGTGTACTGTATGTACATGTACACATGTATCTCTCTATACATGAGCACCTCTGCTCTTCCTTCCTTCCTTCATTTTCTATTCACTCCTCTCTTTTCTCCACTCTCCCATTTATCACTACATGGACCTTTGTTCATTCCTTTCCATTCTCCTTCTACATGTATTTACATGTACATACATGTATCTCTCCCACTTTCTATCTCCTCTCTCTATCCTCTCTCCTCTGTTAAACCCTTACTCTATTCATTCATTCCCTCCTTTATTAACCCTACCGTTCCTCTCTCTAACCACTCCCTGCTGCATTAATTCCTGTCCCCCTTTTATCTATTCATCCATTCTATTCATCTTTTCTCTCTATTCATTTCTTCCCTCCTGTACTATTCATCCCTTCTATCTATTCATTTCTTTTGTCTCTCTCTATCTACATTGTACATTGTACATTGTACATGTACATTGTATCTCTTTCATGTTATTAGGACTGGCTTTGTAAAGATGGTAGGTTATATAATATCGCTGTTCGAGAATACACTCTAAAGAATGGAGAGAAGTTCACATTCCCTACATATGGCATAACTGCTGAATATAATGGGGAAAAAGATATTCTAATACCGACTGATGTAAGCAAGTTATGAATACAAAATTACTGTTATTATTGTTAGCAATAATGAAGTACATGTACATGTGTATACTGATGTACACAAAACAGATTAATGATAAGGTATAAGTACAAAATGTACATGTATATTTAGCAGTAACCTCATCTACTTATTTTTCACTGCGATTCAAACGAAATGATGTGAAGTAAGTCCACCACACTCTTCCTGTTGCACAGCAGAGGGCTGAGTCTGGGCCATACCAAAATATACATGTAAACAGACACACACATACATGTACATGTACGTGTAAACACACACAAGGGTCAAAGGCAAGAGGTTTGAAAAACCCTACAAAGAGGAATAGGTACAAAATATACCAACCAAATGTTTGCACTTATACATGCACATGCACATAGTTTTGTTAGCCTACAAGCCTGGAATGGATTTATATTCATGTATAATTAGATATACATGTACATGTATATGAAGAGCAAGAAAGTCCCTTTACAGTATTAATGCTTTTATTGTTCAAGTACATGTAAGTATTTGCTATCCTGTATTGAAATGTTGGAATATATCACGTAATTTTCATAAAGGGACACTTTCCTGCAAAATAATTTTGATCAAATACTTACACTCAATCACTTGCCATTCAGCCATTTTGTACAGTTAGTCAATGAAACTTTGTATCCAGGTAGAGCTATTATTAAGCTTCTTAGATACCAAATTGCATTAACTTTCTGTATAAAATGACAGAATGGCAGCAAGTAAAGGTAGATGTAAGTGTTTGATCAAATTATTTTGTGAGAAAGTGTTCCTTTGTGAAATTACAATGTACATGTAGGTCACATTCAGTGTTTTGATAAGCTCATATGGTGCACCATTGGCCCAAAGCGCTTTTTATTTGGCACAGCACGTTTCTCTCTTTGGGCCAATGACGCAGTTAATTATGATTATATTGTCACTAACAGCGTTAACTCTTTGTTAATGGGTTCAAGATGTATTCTCAATGGTGCACACACTAACCATTTTTGAGCCAATCTGGCCCAAGCTTCAAAATGTATGAAAAACTCTGGTCACATTATAGTCTGAGAGTACAGTACCAATTACCCATAGCTAGTGATGTACATGTACATGTACATGTGCATGTACAATATACTACCTTCTGTAATATCTACACACATGTACATGTACAAATGTACATTATATTTCTTTTCCTGGACCTTTTCTCAAGATTGTCAACTTATTCTTTTCATTTACAATATACATGTAGGTTGATTGTTTTCATTGTACACAAACCTCACGTCGTATCCATGGTGATGGTACTGTACAGTATGAGAATGGGGACCGTACACCAAATAGAGCAAACACTAAATTCAGTAAATGTTGTGGATATAAACATTACTGGGATGGAAAAGAATATGATAATTTACCTGAAGTGTAAGTGGAATTGGTGTACATGTACATATTGAGATTAATAATATACATGTACATGTACATATACAAAATGTATATATACATGTACATGTAAATCTAAATTGTCTGTACATACAATGTACATATGTACATGTATATGTAAGGCTGTAAGCATATGCCTGTGTACATGTACTGTATATGTCAATACAAAATCACCATACAGTACAGTAATACTCAGTACATGTAAGTTCATTTCTGCTATTTTAACAGTAGTTTTGACAGTAAATGGTGTATATGTCAATTGAATACCACAGTAGTGAGACAGTAAATACTATGCTATACTGACAGTAGAACTAAGGTAATTACTGTTACTGTATGGTGATATTTTATTGACATACGTATATTGTACATTGTCTATGTTTATACAGTACATCTACATAATGCATGTACATGTACATGTACATGCATTATGTAGATGTACTGTGTGAATGTCAGATGGATGTGTGAATGTCATATGGTATGTCTCTTTCTGTGTTTCTTGAAACTCCAAACTTGTAATTATTCAGACTACTGTACATATATTTAGATTATAGCTCATTAAAATGCTGCAATCTGATTGGTCAATTAGAGGTTTCTGAATCCCGTAGTAAACCTACTTTTAATTGATTAGTAAACCTATAATCACTTGTTGCAATGTTGCTATAGGAATTTCACACAACAAACAGAAGCAAAGTTTGTTGTAAGGCTGGATCTGTTGATTTTTACAAGCGATAGACTGAGAAAGTCGCTAAAGTGTGGGCGTAGACCGCTGACTACTGCATTTGTAAAAACACTCATCTAGCTGCTTTCTACCAGCAAATGAAGAATGGTTTTAATATCCACGGCCTTCTTAAAAGGTCTTCTGTCCAACACAGTAAGCTAAAATATTCCGCTTTTTGAAATCCAAAGGTTACACAGCTGACAAAAGATAGATGTGGGCGTTGCCCTCAAGAGCAAAACACTTGTGCTATCGATCACCTTGCTGTCTTTCTGCAATTAAAGGAGAGTACCACATGGCTTTCTTGTTATTTCTTCTATCCAACACAGTAATAGCTATAATCTAAATTGCTTAGATACTATATTCTTGGTTTCTACGCGCAATAGAACTACATGTACATGTACCTTGGAAAGATTAATTACTTCGGGCTCCGCCCAAAGTAATTAAACTGTTTCTGCGGTAGTTCTATTGCTCGTAGAAACCTCTAATACAGTATCTAACCTACAGTAGAAATCAAAAAAAGTTCACGTTCTGTCTTTGTACTACGACCGTAGTATGGAACGCTTCGTTCTGTAGTTAACACGTACCGTTTTAGCTACGTAGCGTGTAAACGACGTTTCTACGATGCTAATTTTAGCGTATAAACTTCGTTTCGACGGTACTGGTACACTTTGCGCATGCGTAATTGTAAGAGTTGTAACTCTCACATTTTATAAGACTCAAGATTCTAACTTACTTTGCTGGAAAGAAGAGTTGTTAAGTAACCCATTGATGTTAAATTTATGCTTCGTTATCACCAGGAAGAGAGTAAGACGAGCACTTGAAAATTTAGTACTTCCACGGGCAACACCCACCTCTCTGCTCGCCTGCATAACTTCCGCATTTTAAATAGCAGTGACTTTTAACTGACTTAGTTAGACAGAAGACTATCTAAGAAAACTGCAGATACTAAAAACATGCTTCGTTAGCTACAGGAAAGCAGCAAGGCGAGTGTTTGAAAGTGTAGTAGTCAGTGGCAACGCCCACAATTAGTGTCTCAATAAAACGCATTAAAATTGAACGCAATTTCAACGTCGCGTTTAGACGGCGTTTATACAGTATTTTCACCGTTTATCGTTCCGTACTACGGTCGTAGTACAAAGACAGAACGTGAACTTTTTTTTGATTTCTACTGTATATATATGTATATACATGTACATGTATACATGTAATTATTAAGTCATACATTTCATATACATGTAGATATCCCCTTCAATTGACTTGGAAAGGTAGACAGAAAACTGTTAAAGTCTACTGGTTTCAGAATGAGTCTGATCCATCTCTGAATTCTAATATGTATGAAGTAGCATCAGAGGTGAGAGAGAAAGAGATAGATAGAGAGACAAAGACATACATGTTCATGTACTCAGAGAGAGAACACACAAATAGAGATATACAGAGAGATATTGACTAACGAACAGATTAGAGGAAACAAAAATAGAGATTTCGAGACACAAAAACACTTAGATACAACATTGTGTTCTGTATGTACATGTACATGTACACATGTGTGTACATGTACATGTTTGTGTATACATGTATATGTAGCATACTCATATTGCACAGACTGACTAACAAGAGACAAATAGAGAGAGAGATACAGTGAGACAAAGAATAATAGTACTGTACACACACATTTACATGCATGTACATATACATGTACATGTACATGTATATGTACATGTTTTATTAGGTTGTGACTAAACATTATCATGTACATGTATTATTAGGTTGTGACTAAACATTATCATTTACATGTATTATTAGGTTGTGACTAAACATTATCATGTACATGTATTATTAGGTTGTGACTAAACATTATCCTGTACATGTATTATTAGGTAGTGACTAAACATTATCCTGTACATGTATTATTAGGTTGTGACTAAACATTATCCTGTACATGTATTATTAGGTTGTGACTAAACATTATCATGTACATGTATTATTAGGTTGTGACTAAACATTATCATGTACATGTATTATTAGGTTGTTACTAAACATTATCATGTACATGTATTATTAGGTTGTTACTAAACATTATCATGTACATGTATTATTAGGTTGTTACTAAACATTATCATGTACACATGTACATGTATTATTAGGTTGTTACTAAACATTATCCTGTACATGTATTATTAGGTTGTTACTAAACATTATCATGTACATGTATTATTAGGTTGTTACTAAACATTATCATGTACATGTATTATTAGGTTGTGACTAAACATTATCATTTACATGTATTATTAGGTTGTGACTAAACATTATCATGTACATGTATTATTAGGTTGTGACTAAACATTATCATGTACATGTATTATTAGGTTGTTACTAAACATTATCATGTACATGTATTATTAGGTTGTTACTAAACATTATCCTGTACATGTATTATTAGGTTGTTACTAAACATTATCATGTACACATGTACATGTATTATTAGGTTGTTACTAAACATTATCCTGTACATGTATTATTAGGTTGTTACTAAACATTATCATGTACACATGTACATGTATTATTAGGTTGTTACTAAACATTATCCTGTACATGTATTATTAGGTTGTTACTAAACATTATCATGTACATGTATTATTAGGTTGTGACTAAACATTATCCTGTACATGTATTATTAGGTTGTTACTAAACATTATCCTGTACATGTATTATTAGGTTGTGACTAAACATTATCCTGTACATGTATTATTAGGTTGTGACTAAACATTATCATGTACACATGTACATGTATTATTAGGTTGTTGCTAAACATTATCATGTACATGTATTATTAGGTTGTTACTAAACATTATCATGTACATGTATTATTAGGTTGTTGCTAAACATTATCATGTACATGTATTATTAGGTTGTGACTAAACATTATCCTGGTGAATTTGGTGATGAACAGATAGTTCAACAAGTAGTTGAGATGTTGTTATCAGCTACAGAGAGTAAGTCTTCAGAACGAGTGGAACATCATGGACCAAATGATGATGATAATAAACCAATGGAAACAGGTTTGATTATATATGTACATGTACATGTACATTAGTGCTGTTTTGTAACTTGCATGTAGTTCATTTTCAGAAACTAAGCATACTATACATGTAATTACATGCATGGTGTATAACTAAAAGTAGAAAATATTGTCAAACTAAAACAACACTAATATACATATACATGTACATGTATACATTGTACTTGTGCTTGCATGTTATGACAGGTGAACTCAATAAAGTCAGGTACTATAGATAGAGATTAACCATTATTTACTCATTATCGCACACCCACAGAACTACATGTACCTACATGTACATAGTAATTTACATGTACATGTGATTGTTTCTCAATGTTCTAAGCTATTGTTAGCTTTTAAAGTTTCTGCTGCTACTTCTAAGTCTTTGTGTTTTATTACATGTGTATTTATCTTTTTTTTTTGTTACTTTGTGTGGCTGTACATGTGTTATGTTGTGTGTCGTTTCCTCCGTGCTAGCCTGCTGAGCACATGATATGCAATGTACATGTATAATTATACACATATGTATACATGTACATTCTACATGAACTACATGTACATGTACGACCATTTCTTTTAATAGATTCACAGCAAATTACTAAAACTATAATCACTGGTATGACAGGAACAACTAAGACTCTTCATAAAGAGGAATTAGGTGTAAGTGAAATTGAGAGAAGAATTAAAAGAAAAGTTGAAGAGAAAGTGGCTCACCAACTTCGTAAACAAGAATTATCTACTAAACCTGTTCGTAAGACTAGTCCATCACCTTCCTCACGAGATAAACCTTCTTCATCTCCTCCAGCAAAGGTACATGTATGTGATGTAGAGACATCAGTATTATATTGAATTATTCACTACCAAATTTGAAATATTTCTTTTATTGAAAAGAAAAAGAGAGATCCAATGTTTTGACCCCTATTCAGGTGTCTTCATCAGGACTAGTGTTGTAATTTTAGTACCACAATTTTAATTTTAGTTCCAGTTCTAGAACTAGAATTAGTACTGGAACTAAAACATTTTCTATTTTGGTACTGGAACTAATATTGGAACTAAAAAAAGAATTTTAGGTAGTACTGGAACTAAAACTAGAACTAAATTCTATTATGCACATACTGTAAATATCAGCACCTTGCATGCATGAGTTAGCAGTACTTCTTTGTCAATGTGATTATTAAAAGCAGTGAAACTATGCTTAGAAACACAAGAATTACTTATAAATAATGTTTCAGTTGAATTTGATCAATAAAATTTTTGAAACTGAAATTATGCATGTGAAAAAAAACACTGGAACTAGAACCATAAATAGGAAACTATCTGGTTCTGGAACTACATGTATAACTGGAACTATAATTGAGGGAATTAAAGTTCCAGAACTAGAACTGGAACTATAATGTGACATAAGAACTGGAACAACACTAATCAGGACGTGAAAAGTAAAACTAGCAACATGACTTATGCATGTATGTACTTCCTCCATGTACATGTACATAAATATTTTGCAATTTCTGCTTTTATACATGTACATGTATATGTACAGAGTTTTCGATATGTTTTGAAGCATTATCCAAATTGGCTCAACAATGGTTACTGTGTGTGTGCGCCATTGGGAATACATCTTGGGATACATACATGTACATGTAATTATACACATGTATGTGTACTTTAACCAGCATATACAGGGATGGGCTTGTAGTCACTAAAAACTGCCCGAATAGTGCTACTATAGTTTAAAAAATATTGCGTGTAGAGTACATGTATCTTTTGTGGAGGTGTCCCTCCCTCCCTGTAATTATAGTTTGATAATTAAATGCATAAATAAACTGTACATTAGTATGTACATTGTACCAGTGTATTAATAATTATGTCTTGATGGTATCATTAATTAATTATCTATACATTACATTGTAGGATATGGTAATCTTGGTATGATGACTAGTGTATTAACCCTTAGAAGACTGATGTCACACATATGTGACATTTTACTCCTACGTGGTTTGGAGTGTGTTCCTAGCATTATGAAGCTCTCCAAATGCTTGTAATTGGTATCAGGCACAAGCCATGAATATGGCTAAAAAGTTGATGGTTTTTCGGCCGCCCTTTGGCCTCAATAACGACTATGGGGGGAATCTTAAAAGTGGGTGTCCTCCCGTTGATGGGGTTTGAAGGGGGTGCAGCCCCCTCGCCGCCCACACAAATTGTGGTTTCAGTGACCCCGCCCACGTGCTCTGGTGGGTACCTGAGACATTTCCCTTAGTGTAAAACCTGAAATCGTGGGTGTAGCTGGTACCAACATGCAGTGGGGTCATTTTGTTAGCCACAGTTCCAGTCAAAAGAAAGAGAGCACTGCATTTGATTTAATCCTACACAAGCGCTTGGGGACGTTTGAGTCCCCGTACATGTATGTACATGTAAGTTGGTGGATGTACAATGTAGTACTCCATGTTGGAAAAGGAGCTAAGTTTGGAGTAGAGAAAGTGAACGATGGCCAAAATATATGCAATAGAGTCGCCAGTGTTGGAAATGGGAAGAATTTTGAAAAACAAGCTCAGTCCTCTAAGGGTTAATATGTCCTAATGGTATCATTAATTAGTTATCCATCATTTTATATATATATTAGGATATAGTAGTCGTGGTATGATGACTAGTGTATTAATATCTGAATTGTTATGTTGTAGCTTTAAGAATTACATATTGGACATATGTATATAGCGTTTGCACACATAGGTCCGCAAACTTGCATAAATCTGTGCGTAATTTATTAATGGGTACTATAGGTCATACATGTACATTTGTATATGTAACATTACATGTACTGTAATTATTGTATTAATTACATTTGTAAGTACATGTGTGTACATTGTACATGTAAATTAAAAAGCAACCTTATCTTTTCATCTTCCAATAGATTTCTGCTACTGATCGTAACAATTCTCCCACACCAAAACCATCCCCTCCCTCTCCCTCTGCTGTTTCCGATGGTAAGAAGCGAATAAAGGTCACGACCTCTGATGGTAAAGTTGCTAACCTCACACTATCACAAACAGCAACCTTCACTGACCTACAAAACATGATTGAAAACCAGTTGAGTATTCCAGTGCCGAATCAACGCCTAAGGTGGGGATTCCCCCCTAAGGAACTTCACCCATCAGAAGATCCCTCATCTCCTCTCAAACTATCACATGGAGAACGTGTCAGTGTTGAGTGGGCGGGGCAGCATGTTCGAAATATAGGTTTAGAAGATAACACCATGTCATCTGTATTAGGTCCAACTCATTCTCCTGTTAATAAATCACCGACACGATCACCAAAATCAAAAGAAGGTGTGTTAGTACCTCTAGTGTTGTTTTAGTTAACTAATAACTACATGTATAACTAAAACCGCTTTTAGTAAGGTATTGTGACTTTTACATGTACAGTGTAGTTATAACTAAATTATAGTACATGTCAATAAAAAGTCACCCTACAGTACAGTAATTACTCAGTAGTTTCATTTTCACATTACAGTAGTTGAACAGTTAGTTTTAAGTGTAATTGGTATACATACATGTATGTACTTGTCCATTCAACACCACAATAGTAAGACAAAAATTACTATACTATACTGACAACTAAGATAATTACTATTACACTATGGTGACTTTTTATTGACATATACTGCACAAGTCTATTGTAATAGCCATCCAGTAACTAACTAAAATGAAAATTGGCCAATAATGTACACTTTTAGTTAGTTAACTAAAACTAAAACCATTTTAATAAGTCCAATATTTTAGTTAATAATTAAACTATAACTACATGTAACTAAATGTTTGAGAAACTAGTCATACTAAAACTATAACTACATGTCGATTGTATAAATGATCACTTTGTCAAACTAAAGAACCTATGTGTATGTGCACCATACATGTACATATACATACATTGTACATGTATATAATATTAATTTTCACCATGTTATTCTCATTAACTCTCGCCTGCATAGGCGGAGCGGAGAGTTACTGTCTGTCTGTTGGTCAAATTCCATGCAAACCTATGAACATTAGCACTTTGAAATACTACCAGCAAACCTACAAACATTAGACGTCAAATTATACTAGGATCAAAAGTATCAACAGGCTATTGCTAAAACCTTTCTGTTTAAAATTTATGACAATTTTTGTAACTCACGCTTGCCGTTTCACAACTTTCCAAAAACGTCTGGTAGCAAAAGAGTTCACTGAAACACAACTCATCTTGCTTGAAGCCTATCGCGGTCGAATCACAGCTTGAAATTAAGTACATGTACATCTATGCATGCATCTGTGTTTACATACGTGTACATGTGCATGTACGTACAAAGACGTGTACATTTATCATTTGTATATGTACAGTATATAATACATACATGTACATGTATATACATATAATTATATATATATATACAGTGTATATATATATATATACATGTACATACATGTACATGTACATGTATATTCACATGTACATGTGTATACAGTACTCTTATGATTGCATTCTCTCTGTGTGTTTTCTCCATAGCTCCCGCTTCCATTACAGATCAACTTCGTTCACTTATCCAAGAAGTAGATGCATTTGATCAACTACAACATCAGCCCCATCTTTTTGTAAAAGGTGGTCATTGCTATGAAGAATTACAGCGCTCTTACGGGAAGAAATTACGTGATGGAATGCATGTACAGTTTGCAGAAATGACTGACATAGTATTCAGGTATGTACAGTATTATTATATCAATAACATTTCACCATACAGTAACAGTAATTGCCTTAGTTCTACTGTTAGTATAGTACAGTAGTTACTGTCTTACTACTGTACTACATGTACATGTACGTCCGGAGTGCAGAGTGTCGTGGGTTCAAATCCCACCTGAGGCAACTCATTTTTCATTTTTTCATTTCCTCAGGTGTCTTTCTTTTTTTCTTTTTCTTTCTTTCTTTCCATCTTATGTAATTACTGTCAAAACTACTGTTCACCTACTGTAGTGTGCTAATACAACTACATACATGTACATGTGTACTGAGTAATTATTGTACTGCACGGTGACTTTTTATTGACATACATGTATACTGTACATGTGTAAAATAATAATATAGAGTTTGTTATACATGTAGTTCTAAAACTAAAACCTCTTTTAGTTGTTCCATTTTAAGTTAACTACATGTAACTAAAACTAGCTAAATCTTAGTGATTAATTAACTAAATTATTTACAACGCAACTAAACTCCATGTACATTTACATGTACATGTACATGTAAATGATGTACAGCATAAGTATACATGTATGTGCACGTACATGTACATTGTACATGTCACCCATTTGCTAGAAATATAGCTAGAACAAATAGTAATGACATGAAGATAGATGAGTCATCCATGATTTAAGGATAGTTATACATGTACAATGTACATCATTAGTGAAAGCTAACCTACATGTAACTTAGATAGTGAATGTTTTTATGAATTATATGTTGGATAAACACTTGTAACCAAAGGCAATGTGTCACCTACATTGTACAGTAGACCTCAATAAAAATTTCCCATTGTGTTATAGCAATACGCAAGTAGTATTTAGGCACATGTAAGTCGTTAAAAAAATGCATAAATTAACGGATTCATAACATACAAAGGTATTTAGCACTGTTGGTGGGGTATTCACAAGTAACTTTTGTCAATTTTATATTTAAACAATGAATATTCTTCCTTCCTTTGCTAGAAAGAAGAGTTGTAAGCCATTGATGTAAACATTGTTCATAAAATTAAAGCACCATCATTGGTTTTTGCAGTTGACTAATAATTTTTTATTATATATAATTTATTATATTAGAACAATCTAGAATGAGATGAATGTAAAACCATTCCCTAGCAACAGGGTTTTGATTAGAAAATTTGTTGAGGGGGGTTTGGGCGAAACTTGACTTTGGGAGAGCACCATACAGGATTATTGTAGTGTATATATTTGCAAACAAATTCTAACGGGGCCAAGACTCGATTTTTACTAATAATTCTTGTCTCAGATATAATGCGATTGAAGAACGTTTGGAAGTATGTCTTGGTGTTGAACATATTCCTGTTGGACCTCTGACAAGAGACCAAAGAGAACTGGCAAAACTAGCAGCAACACAGGCTAAAGGGCAGGAACATAAGATTAAAGGTGTGTGTGTATGTGTGTGTGTGTCTGTGTGTGTGTGTGTGCGTGCATGAGTGCATGCACGTAAAAAGAGAATGTGTGAGAAGTGTTGGTGTCCAAAGAGATTAAGTGAGATATGAGTTACAGTGTAACTATGACAATATTATAGTACATGGGCCAAATTGGCTCAACAAAAGTGAGTGTGTGTGCCATTGAGAATACATCTTGAGCCAATTAACAAAGAGCTAATGCTGTTAGTGACAACATAATCATAATTAATTGCGCCACTGGCCCAAAGAGGGAACTGTGTAGTACCACATAAGAAGCTCTTTGGGCCAATGGTGCACCATATGAGCTTATCAAAAACTGTGGTACATACTGTAGTTACATGAGAATGCTTTTTTTTGGTTTTAGAAGTAATTATTATTATAATATTGTTATTATTTGCTCATTAGATTTAGCTTCTAAAAAATTAATTGTTTTGTCGTAGACATCCGAAGTAGTATAGTGGTGAGTATCCCCGCCTGTCACGCGGGAGACCGGGGTTCAATTCCCCGCTTCGGAGTTGTTTTTTTTTTCCTCAATAATAACATACATGTATGAAAATGAAAGGTTCTCTCTCACACACACATACAGATAATGAGAGTATAGAATCAGTAAAATGGTTACTAAATAGACCCAGCAGTGGATCTAATGTAAAAGCATTCTCAGGTACTGGACATACCCTTGGGGGAGGAGGAGGAGGAGGAGGAGGAGCTGACTTCTTGTCTTCAGTTAATGATCCAAAACAAACTGAGGTACATGTGTATCTCTGTGGTTGCAGCACATTTTATAGTACATGTACATGACATTACTAAGTTTACATACTATCACTGTACTTCCATTGACTACAGTGTGCTTTGTACACTGTATTTCGAATATACTACATTGTACATAGCTATGGACAGTACCATATTCAGTGGTGTGCAGACATTGAGCCAACTGCTGGACGTTTGACCAATTTTCACCACTCTTGTCATGCTCCCCATATATATGTACTTTGTATACACTCTGTTTTAATTTACCAAACATTCACTAGATTATGTCTGACAGTGTCAATGGAAGTACAGTGATAGTACATGTATGTAAACTTGAATGACTGGCTATTTCCACACTACTGACCATATACATGTACATGTACAATCTATACCTCTCTCTTTTCACCCACTCTAGGCCTCATATCGACAGACTCTTCTCAATGCTGCTCATTTGATAGCTAGCAGTAGAATAAAAGATTTACAAATGAGAGAACTACAATTACAATCTGAAGTACGAGCATTAAATCAACAATTACTAGATGCTGACTCCAATAGACAGGTGTGTGTGACTACACTATAACTGTGTGTTACATGTACATGTATGTACAGTGTACATGTACATTGTGTATATACACATACTTTGAAATGTGTATAATTATAATATCAAAGGCTAAAGAGCTATATCAATGATATGCAATGTACATGTAATCAGATGATATCTATGCTTTTTGAATACCTTCTTGAAACTGTACATGTGTACAGGTACATGTACATGTATATACCATTTTATAAAACAGACGTTTTTTTTTTCCATTTGAACTGATGTACATGTACATGTACTATATAATCATGTACAATGTATTCTACATAATTATACATGTACATGTATTAAATATAGAAAACAGAGTTTAGTTTTATCATAGCTAAAGTAGATGTACATATACCTATACATTCTGATTATTTTAGGATGGTGAGGAGGAGTCAATTTCACAAATAAATCTTGAGACTAAATTAATAGATTTGAGTTCTGAGCTGGTATGTGTCTGTCTGTCTGTCTGTCTGTCTGTCTGTCTGAATGTCTTTATGTCTGCATCTTTGTGTTTGTGTACATGTACATGTACATGTATGTGCTTGTGGGTCTACAGTATGTACATGTATGTGTCTATGTGATAATGAACAATCAATATTCACGTATCTATACATTGTAAATATTTTAGTAACTGTATTTATAAATGTATATTTTGATATGGTATTATTCATTTAATGTTTTGCATGTGTCTCTCTGTTTATAATTACATGCATGTTTTGTACATAAACAGTGTTTTCCCTAGAAAAGTCAAAGTGTGCATAAAACCACACCCCTAATTAATTACATAACCACACTCTTTACCACACTCTTTACCACACTTCACTAACTTCAGTACGTTGCATTACCTCCTTATTTAACAGGCCACTACATTTAACCCTTCAAACCCCATAAGTGCATTATTACGGAATTAATTAGTGTCACAACATTTCCATAAGCGCATATTTACGTAATTATACCACACCTTGCATTTACGTGCGCACTATAGAGGTCTTTTAATATTTTTTCTATCAAACATTTACACAAGGCAGTCTACTAAATTTGCTTTAAGGCAGAGTGCAATTATGGAAGCTACAAGTTGAGGCATTCCAAAGTTATAAATGGAGGAATTGATGAAGATTGACAACAGCAATCTCAAACGCTCGACATAATACTTTTTTGTTGCTAACGAAGCGTGATTTTGGTAACTATGGAAGGTCTTCTGACAAACTAAGTAAGTTAAAACTCAGTCTTGTTTAAAATGTGGAACCTATACAGGCAAGTATAGAAGTGGGCGTTACCCATAGACTGCTAAACTTTGAAGCACTCACCTTACTGTCTTCCTGGTGATGATGAAGAATAAATTTTACATCTGTGGATTTCTTAATACCTCTTCTCTGCAGCAAAGCAAGTTAGAATTCTGAGTCTTATAAAATTTGAGAGTTATAGAAGCTGTAACTGTGAGTTGTAAATGCTCCGCCCACACATATTTAAATAATTAAATTAAACAAAAACGCCCACTCTAATTATGGGGTTTAAAAGGTTAATAATTTAATATGCTAATTAAACTTAAATCTGTGGGGTTTAACTAACTCCTTTCAGATCTATAACTCTTATTTTATAAGACACAACATTTTAACTTAGCTTGCTGTACAGAAGAATTCTTAAGAAAGCCATTGGGATTCCATTACTTATGGTGTATGCGCTGTGCATTTTAATGATGATTATTATGACAACAATGGAAAATTATACTCTGACATCAAGCGTAAATGATTTCCGGATAATTGTCAGTGGCTGTAATCAATGATCTGAGATACTATACGAGACCAATGATCTGAGATACTATACGAGGGGAGGTAATATAGTAAACTTTATGCTTTGTTATTAGCAGAAAGACAGCAAGGCGATTGTTTGAAGGGCAAGACCCACATTTTTACACACCTGTATAAATGTCAAAATTTAAACAATACAGACTTTACCTCACATAGTTAGACAAATGACCGACTAAGACAGCATACATGTAGATACCAAAACATTCTTCGTTAGTTACAGGAAAGAAGCAAGCAGCAGTCAGTGAAAACGCACCCTTACACGGAGCAATTAATTAAAGACATGTTATCACCACAGCCACTTCCTGTTAATATTTAAAGCGTGCAGAGAACATGCTAAACACGCTTTGGGGAAAACACTGTATGCCTCTTTCTCATGAACATGTGATTATTCATAACATGTATTTACTGTAGAAACAAATCAGAGAAGAAATAAAAGAATTGTCAGAATTATAAAAAAATAATTTAATTATTATTAGTAATTATAATTAATCATCTAAAAATAGCTTTGTATCTTTCAATTGTTGAGTTGATGAATCACTACTTCAATGTTACCAATATGTGATGTTTAGCTGGCTAAAAAAAATTAGATTTAATTATTAAATTAATTTTCTGTTTTTCTTTTTTATGTATACTTTCTAAAGTATTGTAGGCTCAATTAATGTTTTGGAATTATAATAATAAATAACAAATTGTTATTATAATTATTCAATTTTGTTTATAATTATGATTTTTACTTGTTTTATGTTTCTCTGTCTTGTTGTCTTGTTTCTCTATTCTTTAATTAATAATTCTGTTTGATCAATTCAACTCTACTCTCTTGTCTAAGTTTGGGTGAGGTCATAAATTTACATAGCTATAAGGATAATTGAAATTGTACATGACATGAGGTGTGTGTTGGTTAGGTAACAGTGCAAACAGATTGTCAATGGAAAATAATGGCTGTAATCAATACTTCTTGGAGTGACATGGCCTCTGGAGTTGCCACATGATTACCCTTAGCATCATTTAGCTAGAGGTGTGAAAGATGATCTTAATTTCAGCTGCATCTTGTTACATGCCTATACCTCTCTAACAGGTTACCTCCTGCCTTAATCCACTGACAATTATCCGGAAATCATTTACGCTTGATGTCAGAGTATAATTTTCCATTGTTGTCATAATAATCATCATTAAAATGCACAGCGCATACACCATAAGTAATGGAATCCCCCCTATATACATCACAGTTGACCACATATTTATTTTCAATCTACATGAAACTCAGCATGATAATGTTTGTATGAATAAACTACACATGTGAAAAAAAAACATGCACGCAGTGACAGTATCATTTCTGATCAGATTTTTGATGCATAGCAAAATTGTCATATATGATGTGTAGACATTTACTAGACACTTCCCCTCATGTGCAGTGAGATGGACCCGGGCTACATCGGACTATATAGGCTGGTGTGCAGAAACTAAGCTAATCAGTATATTTAAACTCCATCCGCAATAAAATATCCTTCAAATCTGTGCACGGATATCAGTATGCATAATCATGTATTATATGATTATGCATACTGATATCTGTGCGGATGGAGTATAATTATTTAATTATATATAATTATTATAACTATAATGTAATTGTGATTAAAACTTTAAAAATAGTAACACAATTCCTGACAACACTAGTGAGTGGTCGTTTCACGCTCCTACCTCTCCTGCTATTTTTTATTATGGGCTCCTGGAGTACATCATTCCCATTCTTACATGCATTTGATATACGATATTCATGTTTATTCCTATTGTGCATGTATATATAATTATTATAGTCATTTTGAAAATAGTTAATAATTGTAATTAATTAAAGAATCATCAAAATTTTTATTTTCAATCATTAGCAATTAATAATTTTTAAAAATGGCATAGGAAAAGTAGAAGTTATCATTTTCTAATGTTCACTGTATGTTGCGTACATGGACTTACTTTTTTTGAAACACTAGTGTTAAATGGTGTTTCAATATATCATCATGTATATCTTTCACCCCTTCATGACAATAACCAAGCTGTAGTAGCTGTTGAATTAGCAGTTTGTCACCACCAAGAAACTTGTACAACCCATATTCCTTTGCACTTAGCTTCTCACCAAGCAAACGTTGAAGTTTATAGTTTTTCACATAAGGATAGCATGTAGTGATACCTATTAGTAAATAGTCACCAGTAGCTTGACCATTTTCCATATGATCAATAAAACTTTTAACTAATGTATCAGTTTTCCACCCGTCCTCCCATGGTATCCATGGACATTGAAACCACACAACCTTATTCTGAACTATCGTGTCAGTAGTGGTAGCATCAACACCATTCCGGTAAATCCAGGAAGTTTGGTAAAGGAGGTCCATATTGCAAAGTTTTCAGGCACAGATTCCAATGTGGATAGTTAAGTGCTTACTCATCATAAAAAATAATAGTAACTTGCTTAAACTGTACTAGAGTTGTTTTTATTTTAGAGTGATACAGATACATCAGGCTTGTGGAGTATTCTGGGCAGTAGGATGTACTAGAAGTACCAGGCTAAATTTTATGAGGCTTGAAAAGATCCTAGATCTACATGTCCAAACTAGAACCTAATTGCAGAGATTGAAGAGACAAGCAATAATTATTGTCATTATAAAATCATTAAATTTTGAAAATACATACTATGAGATTTATAAATACATTTAGATACCAACAGCACTCCATGCAGAATAAGATTCGATTAGAATATCAGATTACAGTGAATATATGAACCAATGGTATATATGATGGCATGTATATAATTATTATTCTTAGAGGAGTCTATGAATGTTATAGTGTAATGCTCCACACTCGTATTATTACCCTCGCCGCGTAGCGTAGGCGGAAGGGCTAGGGTACGGTAATCGTTTTGTTTGTGTCTGTCTGTGTTAGCAGTTTTTCTGGAAAAATAAAAACATTGACATTTCAAACGGGGTACTGGTAGACTTCAAATTATACAAGGAAAAAAAATTAACGTAGGAAATCTTCTAAAACCTTTTGGTTCTAAAGTTATGACAATATTTATATATAACTCACAGTTACCGTTTCACGACTTTAAGATGAAACGAGGGCAATAAAGAGAGTAAATATGGACACACAAACACAAGTTATCCTGTTTCATGGCCTGTCGCTAGCCAAGAAACATTTCAAACCAAAAACAATCGAGGTAATGGTTGCTACTACTATGCTACACCACCATTGATGCAAGCTACTTAGCTCCACCTACAGGCATGGTCTTGTGCACGTGAATGCTAAACACGTAATAGAGTGATTCGTTTTCACACGTTGAGACACGTTGGAGACTTCAGAGAATAAGATGCAAGATATATACATTTTTCACTACGTTTTCACACATTGGAGACGTTAGAGGTAGACTTGAGAACTTTTTCATTGTTTTTCGAAGGAAAACAGAATAATATGTAAGATAGATAATTATACAAATTATACATATATATATACATTTCTTTCATTGATATTCTTATTTTGTCTTTGTTTTAATGCCCATAAATGTTTTTCAAATTTATATGTAACAAAAGTATTGTCTGTTTCATACACAAACTTTATTATATTTAGAGTAGTGCTTTGTATCACTGCCGAGGGTCCCGTCCCGACGGCGCTCGTTTACATAATGCAGTTTTTATCATTTTTGTTAAGGTTGTAGTCTTTTCCGTGGGCGGATGCTACTCCAATCAGTTTCTAGTCTTGCAAGCTTCTTGCTGCATACAATCTGGTTCCATTTTGTATATTTTGGAAGCCACACCCATCCGGGGGTATAATTATTGGGCCTAAATGTTTTGACTGATAGTTTATTTTCAGAAACAAAGCTAAACACACCCCACGGGTGGTGGAGGGGGCGGTGGGTGGGAAACAATGGCGGGTAACTGTAGTTGCTCTCTGAGAAAGAGCGGAGTTTGATAGTGCCTAGAAAGGTAGATTTTATGGTTTCAGTGAAAAGCTACAGAATTCAGCTTTCTTCAGCCTCTTGTAACTATAAAAGTAAAATGAATTTCCAGAAAACGGCTCTATTTGTTTTCTGTAAATGCATTGTACTTGGTGCACGCCATGATTGGTGGGCGTGGCTTTATCGGTTTTGTACTTATTGAGATTGCAAAAATGGACATTTTATATATGTTTTATCAATTCCAGGACCCTATAAAGGTGATTAGAAGATATGAAGGTTGCTACTACACCAGGTTAGAGTCATATTATATAATATTCTATTTTGAAACTGATTGGAGTCGCATCCGCCCACTCCCTAGTACCACCTTAAGTACATTATGAATGTAAAAAGTTAAATTAATTGTTACTATATACAGTTGCAAGAAATATAGTTAGTTGGTACCGGTTCTGCATGCACAGAATACATGAGGATGCTCAAACTACTTTGTACTAATAGTAATTATTGGATTACTCTATAATAATAATTTAGATACCTTAAGGACACGTTTAAAAACGGGTACTAAATTTAGCGTTTTTAGCGAGAAGCATCAAAAACGCTAATTTTAGTAATCGCAAAAATAGAATTTACTATAGTGAAAATTTCAAAATTTCGTATAATTAGATAATTTCCATCAGAGCTAGAGTTCGAGTCTTCGTCCTCGGGAACGATCTCGTCTTCTCCATGATCAGCGTTTATTCTTCTGAGGATATCTGCAGTAGCATCTTCAAATCTTCCTTCTACTGGCTCCTTGTACTTCTTGCTGACCAAAGATTCATACTTCTTGATGTTAATGTTTCATACAATTGTTGTTAATAATGGGAATTATGTAACACCAAAGTTAAAATAGCTAAAATTAGTACCAGCCAAAAGTAGTAGGTCCCAAAACCGCTAAATTTAGTACCCGTTTTTAAACGTGT
Source organism: Petrosia ficiformis (assembly GCA_947044365.1). Taxonomy (NCBI): domain Eukaryota; kingdom Metazoa; phylum Porifera; class Demospongiae; order Haplosclerida; family Petrosiidae; genus Petrosia; species Petrosia ficiformis. The sequence goes on from OX345636.1 coordinate 5,357,049, forward strand.
CCTTAAGGTAGCTGCTATAAAACATGGTGGGGCCAACAAGCCACTATCTGATGGAGGTGGTAGCTTGCATGGGATAGTGTTCCTTTTGGATTGTACTATCAAGATAGGGGATGGTTAGGTGTTTAGCAGGGTTGTTTTAGTGTGACAAAATGATGTATGTCTAGCTTATGGCAAGTTTAGTAATAGGAAGTTTAATTAACTAAACAATTTTAGGCTTACTGAAGGATTTTTAACTAACCAATTTTCATTTTAGATAGTTAAAGTTATTGCTACAGACCTGTAATTTAATTATAGTTCGATGAACTAAAAGTCATAATGTCTGGCTTACCAAAACACATTAGTGCTAACCCAGGCAGTATACTTCCTTGTAACTGTAAATTAATAACTTATTTTTTTCAAATTAATAGTTAAAGTTAGCACTTTCATTTAAAAGAAAGTAATTATGACTTGAGTCTATAGACAGGAACACAATAGCTGAGACAAACAATAATTAACCCTATAACGGTTCAATGTATATAATATAATTATATAATTGTTTTTGGCCACTTACCCTAGTATATACTAGTATATACGTAGTTAAGGAAGTTGCGTCATTCTAGGGGTCTTGGTCAATTAATGGGCATGGCGTGTAATAGAACGTAGTCTGGCGAGCCCAGCCCCTTCGTACGAGAGAGGAAGGGTCTGGCGAAACGCATGCATTGAATCTGTCTCGACGGAATTCAAAAAAATGCAATTAAGTATTGTAATTGACGTCCACGTGTTTCCACGATGTACATTTGCCTGGGATGTTGTTAATTAACAACTTTGAAGTAGTAGTGCTGGTACAAGAGACGACTTTTGTTGTTACTTACTGGTTTTGGGAAAACACTGTGTTATTCTGTGCTACCAGTATTCTTTGATTTACTGAGGGGTCATTCAGTGCCTCAGCTGTATAATTATAAACAAACAATATGTCGTTTCCAGAAGCAAAAGATGCGATTGCTTTCGTTTGCTTTTCACGTAGACTAGAGTATCCAAGTTTACTAGCAGCCAAGGTAACTTCCCTCCATATTTATTAACTTAGGTGTTGTTATGTCACATGATGCAATTTGGCCAGGCCGAGATTTCTGGCCTTGAGACAGCACACGTTTCGCAAGACTCTTCCTCTCTCGTGCGAAGGGGCTGGGCTCGCCAGACTAAATAGAACGCGCATTCGAGCTCTAAAGACTCCACCATAAAGAAAGTTGCTTGTAGCTTACGTAGAAACTAGAAACAAAAGCTAGCTATTCCACCTGAAATACATTCCTAAAGTTCTACGTTTTGATTATTTTGTTGCAGGAAACCACAACTCCACAAGACAAGCTTTTGTGGTTTGATTTTTAATAATTAATTATTAACCCTTTCCCGTCTAATTGAAATGGGCGTTTTGTTATTATTAATTAGTCTAATTTTTTTTCAGCTCATATTTTATAACACTGAAAGGTCTAGCTTACTTTGCTGGAAAGAACAGTTGTTAAGAAAGCCAATGATGTCAAATTTATGCTTCACTATCAGCAGGAAGAGACCAAGGCGAGCGCTTGAAAGTATAGTAGTCACACGGGCAACGCCCACTTCTTTGTTAGCGAGTACAACTTCTGCATTTTAAACAACAGTGACTTTTAACCTGCTTAGCTAGACAGAACACCTTCTAAGAAAGCCGTAGATACCAAAAAGATGCTTCGTTAGCTGTAGGAAAGCAGCAAGACGAGTGTTTGAATGTGTAGTAGTCACACGGTCAACGCCCCCTTCTTTACTAGCCTGTATAACGTTTATATTTTAAACAACAGTGACTTTAGACAGAACACCTTCCAAGAAAGCCATAGATACCAAAAAGATGCTTCGTTAGCTGTAGGAAAGCAGCAAGGCGAGTGTTTGAAAGTGTAGTAGTCAATGGCGACGCCCATACTTAGCGTCTATATCTCTTTTATTTGGCCTGTAACTCGACTGCTTTAAACGAAGTAAATATCTTCTTCTTAGTGTGTGCATCTCAGTTTCCAATGAGTATGATATCTACAATGCGAATGTGCAACATTCTATAATTGGGGCGAGCCTGAGCGAGCATCCTGCTTGATTGATTGATTGCTTGCGTACGTACGTCTTTTTTTTCCCGCGGGGACCACTTGGCCCCAGGCGGGGTGAAATAGCTAGCTTTAACTAATATAGGCGTGTACTACTTGTTGGTCCACGTGAAGTATTATGTCGACTAAAGAAAGCTTAGCCATCAGGCGTGAAAGAGAAAAACGTCGAAGATTATCTGAGACTGAAGAAGAGCGTGAACAGCGACTTGCTTTCAGACGTGAACGAGATAAACGTCGAAGATTGTCAGAGACTGCTGACGAGCGTGAACAGAGACTACAAAAAAGAAGAGCAGCTGACAGAAGAAGACGGACCCAGCAAGATAATCCAGAGAGAAAGCATGCCAGACTAGAAGCTCAGAGAATGCGCGATGACCATAGGAGAACTGAAGAGACCCCCAAGAACAGGCAGAGAAGACTAGACGCTCAGAGAACTAGCGAAGGCTCGCCTCCACAATGTTTTACATTCATCTAGTAATTATAAAACGTGAAAGGGTTAATTGGGGCGAAGCCCCACACTAGTCTTGCTTGATTGATTGATTGCTTGCTTGCGTACGTACGTAGAAAATTTGTTGAGGGGGGTTTGGGCGAAACTTGACTTTGGGAGAGCACCATACAGGATTATTGTAGTGTGTATATTTGCAAACAAATTCTAACGGGGCCAAGACTCGGGATTTTACTAATAATTCTTGTCTCAGATATAATGTGATTGAAGAACGTTTGGAAGTATTTCTTGGTGTTGAACATATTCCTGTACGTTGGACCTCTGACAAGAGACCAAAGAGAACTGGCAAAACTAGCAGCAACACAGGCTAAAGGGCAGGAACATAAGATTAAAGGTGTGTGTGTGTGTGTGTGTGTGTGTGTGTGTGTGTGTGTGTGTGTGTGCATGAGTGCATGCACGTAAAAAGGGAATGTGTGAGAAGTGTTGGTGCCCAAAGAGATTGAATGAGATATGAGTTACAGTGTAACTGTGACAATATTATAGTACATAGCAGTGTTTTTGAAACATGGGCCAAATTGGCTCAACAACAGTGAGTGTGTGCGCCATTGGGAATACATCTTGAGCCAATTAACAAAGAGTTAATGCTGTTAGTGACAACATAATCATAATTAACTGCGCCACTGGCCCAAAGAGGGAACTGTGTAGTACCAAATAAGAAGCTCTTTGGGCCAATGGTGCACCATATGAGCTTATCAAAAACTGTGGTACATACTGTAGTTACATGAGAATGCTTTTTTTTGGTTTTAGAACAGTATTATAATATAATTATTATAATCATTATTAATTTTATTATTATGGCCCGTAGGGCCATCCCTATGATTGCTTTCCCACGGGTTCGATGTATGTTTATATATATATATGTTTGTGTCACCTACGCGAGTATGCGTTGTATACGTAGTTAAGGAAGTTACATCATTCCCGGGGGCTCGGTCAATTAATGGGCGTGGCGCGTAAAAGAACGCGCGATCAAGCTCTACACACCAGCAGAAAGAAAGCTGTGTAGCTTACTTAGAAACTGGAACTAATAGCTAGCTATTCTGCCTGACATATATTCCTAAAGTTCTATAAGGTCTTTTGAAAGGTCAGGAGAGTAGATAATCAAAATAATAACTATAATAAGCTGTTGTCTTTCATGCTTGATAGTCAGCCATGATTACTGAATGCTGGACACCACAAAGCAGTCATAGGGATACTTTTATAAATTTGTAAAGCAATCATAGGGATGTTTTTTTTCTCTATATACACTTGTTATTATTTTGCTCATTAGCTTTAGCTTCTAAAAATTTTAATTGTGTTATCGTAGACATCCGAAGTAGTATAGTGGTGAGTATCCCCGCCTGTCACGCGGGAGACCGGGGTTCAATTCCCCGCTTCGGAGTTGTTTTTTTTTTCTTCAATAATAACATACATGTATGAAAATGAAAGGTTCTCTCTCACACACATGAGAGTATAGAATCAGTAAAATGGTTACTAAATAGACCCAGCAGTGGAGGAGGAGGAGGAGGAGGAGGAGCTGACTTCTGTTAATGATCCAAAACAAACTGAGGTACATGTGTATCTCCATGGTTGCAGCACATTTTATAGTACATGCACATGTACATAACATTACTATAAGTTTACATACTATCAGTGTACTTCCACTGACTACAGTGTACTTTGTACACTGTGCTTCAAATATACTACATTGTACATAGCTATGGACAGTACCATATTCAGTAGTGTGGAGACATTGAGCCAACTGCTGGATGTTTGACCTATTTTCACCACTCTTGTCCTGCTCCCCATATGTATTTACTTTGTATACACTCTGTTTTAATTTACCAAACATTCACTAGATTATATCTGACAATGTCTTGAATGACTGGCTATTTCCACACTACTGACCATATACATGTACATGTACAATCTATACCTCTCTCTCTTTTCACCCACTCTAGGCCTCATGTTGACAGACTCTTCTCAATGCCGCTCATTTGATAGCTAGCAGTAGAATAAAAGATTTACAAATGAGAGAACTACAATTACAATCTGAAGTACGAGCATTAAATCAACAATTACTAGACGCTGACTCCAATAGACAGGTGTGTGTGACTACACTATAACTGTGTGTACATGTATATACATGTACAGTGTACATGTACATTGTGTATACACATACTTTGAAATCTGTATAATTATTATCAAAGGCTAAGGAGCTACATGTATATGAATGATGAATGTACATATAATCAGATGATTTCTATGCTTTTTGAAGGATTGGATACTTTCTTGAAACTGTACATGTGTACATGCAAATACCATTTTATAAAACAGACATTTTTTTCCCATTCAGACTGATGTACATGTACATGTACTATACAATGATGTACATGTATTTTACATAATTATACAACATGTACATGTATTAATTATATAGAAAACAGAGTTTAGTTTAATCATAGCTAGAGTACATGTACATGTACATGTACATTCTGATTATTTTAGGATGATGAGGAGGAGTCAATTTCACAAATAAATCTTGAGACTAAATTAATAGATTTGAGTTCTGAGCTGGTATGTGTATGTCTGTCTGTCTGTATGTCTGTCTGTCTGTGTCTGCCTATCTGTGACTGTCTGTCTGTATCTGTGTACATGTACATGTATGTGTATGTGCTTGTGGGTCTACAGTATGTATATGTCTATACATGTATATTAATGCACAATCAATTTTCATGTATCTACATTGTAGATAATTTAGTATTTATAAATGTATATTTGATATTGTATTAGTCATGTAATGTTTATACATGTGTCTCTGTTTATAATTACATGCATGTTTGCATACATAATTTAATAACACAGTGTTTTCCCTAGAAAAAAGTCCAAACGTGCATAAAACCACACCCCTAAATTAAATACATAACCACACCCTTTACCACACCTTTCTTCGCTAACTTCAGTACATTGCATTACCTCCTTATCTAATGTATTAACATGCAAATTAAACTTAGCTTTTTTGCAATCTAAATCTGTGGGCTGAATATCAGTTTAATAACTAACTCCTTTCAGCTCTATAACTCTCCTTTTATAAGACTCAACATTTTAACTTAGCTTGCTGGAAACAAGAATTCTTAAAGCCATTGATGTAAACTTTAGGAAGACAGCAAGGTGAACGTTTGAAAGGCAATGCCCACATTTTTACACACCTATATATATATATAATTATATATATATATAATATTTATTTCAAAATTTAAACAGTACAGACTTTTAACTCACTTAGCTAGACAAAAGACTTACTAAGAAAGCCACAGATACCAAAAACATTCTTCTTTAGTTGCTGGAAGAAACCCAGGTGAGTGTTTGAAAGTACAGTAGTCAGTGAAAACGCATGCTTACACGGAGCAATAATTAATTAATTAACGCTTGTTATCACCATGCCCACTTCCGGTTAGTACAATGTATTTAAAGCGTACAGAGAACGTGCTAAACACGCTTTGTGGAAAACACTGTATGACATGTGTAGATATATACATGTACAAATGTACATGTACGTACATTTATACAGTTTTTGATACGTTTTGATGCATGGGCCAAATTGGCTCAACAATGGTTATTGTGTGCACCATTGGGAATACATCTTGAGCCAATTAAGAAAGAATTAATGTTGTTAGTGACAATATAATCATAACTGGACCATCTGGCCAAAAGAAAGAATTTTACACTGCCAAACAAGCTCTGTGGGCCAATGGTGTGCCATATGAAATGTATGTATATGTATATAATATTATGATAGTTCACTGTACTTTAATTATCAAATGGAAACAGTGAATGTTCAATTAGACATTCAATGGTACAGTATATGTCATGAGATTATCAAAAACACTGATATACATGTATGTACAGTTAATGTGTCTAGATGTCTGTCATTTACATAGTTATTTCTTTGTGTGTGTGTTTCTGTCTATCTGTATGTATGTTTATGTAAGGGCCCATGAAGTAGAGCTGTGACAAAGGTTGCTAAACAACATTCGAATCTTCGTCAGCAAAAACAAACGAATATTCGAAGGTTCGCACATGTTTTGTATCAATGTTTCTCTTACCTTAATGGCTATAGAATGCCTCCAAAACTGGATTATTCCTTTATAACAAGTACTAGTCTTGTTCCTGTTGCTGTTTCTACTTAGATTTAGCATTGCTAGACTGAGAAATGAGATAGAACCAGCTAACTGGAGCACGTCCACATTATTGACCACACGTTTAGATTGCACAAGTGTATCTAAAGTCGCTTAAAGCAAATTTGAACATTCGAACCTTTTTCTCATGAATGTGTGATTATTCGTACATATATTTGCTTATTTTTCTGTAGAAACAAATCAGAGAAGAAATGAAAGAATTGTCAGAATTATAAAATATGACTTAATTATTATTAGTAATTATTATAATTAATCTAAAAATAGCTTTGTATCTTTCAATTGTTGAGTTGATGAATCACTTCTTCAGTGTTACCAATATGTGATGTTTAGCTGGCTAAAAAAAATTAGATTTAATTATTAAATTAATTTTCTGTTTTTTCTTTTTTATGTATACTTTCTAAAGTATTGTAGGCTCAATTAATGTTTTGGAATTATAATAATAAATAACAAATTGTTATTATATTCAATTTTGTTTATAATTATGATTTTTACTTGCTTTCTTATGCCTCTTCGTCTTGTTTCTATAATTATTCTATAATAATTAATAATTCTGTTTGATCAATTCAACTCTACTCTCTTGTGCTTTAAATAAATTTGGGTGAGGTTATAAATTTACATAGCTATAGGGATAATTGAAATTGTACATGACATGAGGTGTGCGTTTTTTAGGTAACTGTGCAAACAGATTGTCAATGGAAAATAGTGACTGTAATCAATATTTCTGGGAGTTACATAGCCTCTGGAGTTGTCACGTGACTACCCTTAGCAGTGTGAAAGATGAGCTTAATATCAACTGTATCTTGTGGCGGCATGCCTATACCTCTCTACCTGGTTACCCCCTTCATTAATCCACTGACAATTATCCGGAAATCGCATATACACATGACATAGATCAGAGTATACCATAGGTAGTGAGGGTATAAATACATGTACATCTATTGTGCATAGCCATTGACTTATAAATGTGTACCGTGCATTTTGCATTGACATAATAAAAATAATTATGTTCAGTGAACTGTGCAATTGCAACATACTGTGATGAGTAATGTTTGGATAGGTATTGTGATAAGAAATGAGTATTACTGACAGTATATATATATATAGATAATTATATATTATATATATATATATGTGTGTGTGTGTGTGTGTGTGTGTGTGTATGCAAGTTTATGTACCTCAATATGTATATAGTGGCTAATTAAAAGAAATGCTGATACAAAGTGTTTGCAAAGTAAGTTTCAGCAAAGATGGATGTAGTTGGTGATAATTTTACTTGCAATTACACTTTCACAAAGTATCAGAAAAACATGGCTCTGATAGCATGGAGTGTTACTGGTTTGTTATCTTTGATTATGAGTTCAATTGCTGTCTCCTTAGTATTCTGTCTGAGGTTGTACAAGTACTTCACTTACAGACTAGCTATGTATCAAGTCCTGTCTTCGCTATGTCTTAGTGCAGTCGAATCATCTTTTCTAGCTCTTCTTAATTATGATGATGACACCTACCACCAGATCGCATGCAAGACTATTGCTTTTCTTCTGGAATACTTTTTGTGGATAAAGCTATTATTTACAATATGCCTTGTTTTTCACTTGTTTTGTTTGGCTGTTTGGTTAAAAAACTTTCAAAAGTTAGAAATAGGTTATGTTCTGTTTTCTATATTGTTCCCTTTACTTCATTCATGGATTCCTTTCATCCATAATTCATATGGTGTTTCTGGAGCCTGGTGTTGGATAAGAGACTGGAAAAATGATTGTGCTACTGAAAAATATCTTCAAGGTATTATCGAACAGTTTGTACTGTGGTTTGTACCACTCTTTGTCTCTATGACTGTAACAGTTGTAGCTGTTTTTATTATAATAATTGTACTTGCTAAAAGAGCATATGCACACAATAGTTCAGAAAATGAGTGTCTTTATGAAAGCAATCAAAACAAGAAAGCTATAAAGGAGCTCCTACCCTTGTTAGCATATCCAGTGATATTTTATATCCTCTCCTTGTTCCCTATTATTGACCGGATTTATAGTGCTACATCTACTAATAATAATGTGGGATTTGCTGTGGCACATGCTTTAAGTGAAGGTTTATGGGGGTTTTTTTCAAGTTGGGCACTCATCATACACATTCTTGTAATGCGACAACTAAAAGTGAAGAAACGTGTTGAAATGAAGGAGTGTTTAGTTTCTACTAAACCATATAAGGTTAAAGGTGTTATTTATACCAAATACACTGATGGATCTACTAATGCAAGGACCAAGTATTCTATACCTGCTGAAAGTGATATAGACAACAATATTTGAATATTTATATGTATTCAAATATCTTAATTCAATGTGTGGTCTACTGTATGTCTTATTGTCAGTGCATGTTACATTTTTTTATCATTTTATTACTTTAGCTATTACCAAATAAGATACTGTGAATGTTGTGTGAATTTTTATCTTCATTGAAGTTTTGGCACCAGTTTATAATTTGTTATATATAATTATATATAATTTATAATACATATAATAACAACGTGGTAACAGGTTATGTACGTATAATAATATAATTACTCGTTTATATCTTCCCAGTTTCCTGGCATAGTGGCAGTTGCCGTAACTATGGTAATAGTGTTATGTACATGCATGCAGGCTATAAATCGCTTACAGAATCCAAGTCTGCCAGTAGCTCGTTTGAGGCGCCAATGTTCCTAGTTTTCTCCAAATTTTGCGAACACACAGTGATTACCATACCCTTAATTACTATTCCTTGTAGGTGGAGTTGTTGATCAAAGATGGATGTATTTAGTGAGAATTCTACAATCTCTGAGTGTAATGATACTTATACCAAAGATCAGAAAAACTATATTCTGTTAGTATGGGGTGGTACTGGTTTTATATCTTTCATTATGTGTTTGATTGCAGTCTCCTTAGTGTTCTGTATGAGGTTGCACAAGTACTTTACTTATAGGCTAGCCATGTATCAAATCTTGTCTTCACTATGTCTTAGTTTAGTTGAAATGTCTTTCCTATCTCTTCTGAATTATGATGGTGATGTTGTCTACTACCAGGTTGCATGTAAGACTACTTCTTTTCTTATTGAATACTTTACATGGATAAAGCTATTGTTTACAACATCTCTCGTCTTCCACTTGTTTTGTTTGGCTGTTTGTTTAAAAAACTTTCAAAAGTTAGAAATAGTTTATGTTCTGTTGCCTATATTATTCCCTTGTCTTTTTTCATGGATTCCTTTCATTCATAATTCATATGGTGTTGCTGGAGCCTGGTGTTGGATAAGAGACTGGAAAGATAATTGTGCTACTGAAAAGTATGTTGAAGGGATTATCGAACAGTTTGTATTGTGGTATGGACCGTTCACTATCTCCCTCACTTTAAGTGTTGTAGCTGTTTTTATTATACTAATTGTACTTGCATGGAGAACATATGCAAGCAGGAATAAAGAATATGAGCATCTTATTGAAAATCATGAACGTAACCAAAACAAGAAAGCTATGAAGGAGCTCCTACCTTTGTTAGCATATCCAGTGATATTTTATGTCCTCTGCTTGTTCCCTCTTATTGATCGAGTTTATAATGCCATTTCATCAAATGCTCAATTTGAATTAAGCTTTGGACATGCTTTAACTGAATCTTTATGGGGTTTCTGTTCAAGTTGGGCACTCATCATACACATTCTAGTAATGAAGAAAAAAAAGCGTATTCATATAAAGGAACATGTAAGTCTTACGAAAGTAGCTGTAAACACAGATCTTATTTATACCACCTATACTGAGGGATCTACTAATGCTAGAACCAAATACTCTATACCTGATGAAAGCTATATAGACAATGAGCAATAGATTCTCATATTGACTTGTGTTGCTTTATTTACATTATCAAATTTTAGTTAGAGGCTTTTTTTTTTAAAAAAAGTCGTTTTTATTAGCTGTACTTTCTTAAGAATAATAGTTATTTTAGTTATTGTATGTTGTTTGTCATGATTTAGTATTGAATAATTCTATGCAAGGGGAAAATATTGTATACCCGCTGAAACCAATATGGAACCATCAACAAACAATAATAAATCATTACACATTTTGAATTTGATGTAATATAAATTCAGTTTTCTAGTGTTTGTGGTACTTTGCAGTGACATGCAATTTTATTATTAGTTAAAACTTCCTTTGCATTACTCTATGAACTGTTAATGAAGTCAAACAGTTATTATACTAATGTGATAGAGTAGATTATGTGCATGTACATGTACATACATACATGTACATGCACATACATACATACTGTAATACATACTGTATACATATGTATATATGTACATACATACATACATACATAGTATGTATGTATATATATATATATATATATATAATATATATATATAATTATATAAAATTATATATATAATTATATAATTATATACATACACATGTATGTATACAGTATGTATTACAGTATGTGTTTATGTGCATGTATGTAATTTATGTATGTATGATATACATACATATACATACGTACATACTGTAATATTATATGTGTGTATGTGTGTACACATATATAGTATATACATACTTACATACTAACTTTAGGTACAGTTTTTCCTTTGTTATAATGTCCCCCAACAGGATTAGCAGCTGCTAATATAAATGCTCTAGCTGGTAATGTGCACACTATACCATACTCTGTTGTTCCATAGCTTCTAATAGTGCTTGTGAACCCATCTTGTCAAATTCATCAATACAACAACAACCTGTAAGGAATGTGTGTACATGTACATGTACATGTATATGAACACATCTTCATCAATACAACAATTGAATTGATGCATTAATGGATAGATGAATGGAAAGATAGATGGATGGATAGATCAATGGATGGATAGATTGAATAATGGATAGATCAATGGAAAGATTGATGGACAAATGAATAGATGAAGGGAAACATGAATGGATGCATAGATCAATGGATGGATAGATTGATTAATGGATAGACGAATGGAAAAATGAATGGATAGATTGATGGATGAATAGATGAATTAACGGATGGATGAATCAATGTGTTGATGAATGGATGGATAGATAAATGCATTGGATGGATGGATGGATGGATGAATGAACAGATAGATAGATGGATGGATGGATGGATAAATGGATGGATGGATGGATGGATGAAGGAATGTATGAATTGATGGACAGTAGAATGGACGAGTGGATGGATAAACGACGAGATGGATTGATGAATACATGTAAACTGTAGATGCATAGATAAATGGTCGACAGACAAATGAATGGATAAGTGAAGAGATTAATGAATAATTGAATGGAATGGATGAATGAATTAATGGATGGACAGATGACATTCATTATTAACAGTTTTACCTAACTCTCTGCCAATCTATTGTCTCATGCAGTAAGAGAAGATCGTCTTTAAGGAATGAATGTTCTACTTCTACACTCTTCAGTAAGACATTAAATAATGTAATATGAATGTCATACATCTAATTACACAAGTGACATACATACATGTAATTATACATGTATTTGTAATTGTAAATGTGTACATGTAATCTTTACATGCATGGAAAATCACGTGCTCAGCGAGCTAGCACAGAGGAAACATGTAATTATGCATGTATATGTAATTTTGCTGTCATGATTATTTGCCTCGCTATCACTTGGAAATAATATTTAAAACATTTTTGCTCAAATGTACTGTACAAGATCAAAAAGGACTTCCAGTAAAGTGTCTAATAAGCAATGTTTGGGGGTCTACTGCAGACTACAGACATGTTTGAATGAATACTTCAGCAACGAAAAGCTATCGATGTTGTTTTAGTTGGTGACCCTAAAGCATCACATCTAGTATTTCATTGGCAAGATGCTGATATGCTTGAATCTATAAGTGCAGCACTGGCCCCTCTAAGGGATATAACTGATCTTCTCTTCGGAGAGAAACGAGTGAGTGTCTCTCTTATTAAACCAATGCTACAACATGTATATAAGCAGCTTTCTTCTACAGAGGAATATACAGTGCTAACTTCTGAGGTAAAAGCTAAGATTAAGGCTGATCTAGAACAACAGTATGAAGCACAGTCAGAAGTTGATGAGTTTCTGGACTTTTGTTCATTTCTAGACCCAAGATTTAAGCAGAAATATTCATCTGATCAAGTTGTTATAGATAGAGTTTTTGAGAAAATGGTACTCTGTGCTGCTTCTCCAGTGGATCCTGTGGATGATGGTGTTGTCTCTCACTCTTCAGGTTTGTAGCCTCCTTCAAAGAAATGAGCAGGTTGCTTGAGTCAGATTTTGGGTAGCAGAATCACGTCATGTTCCACAAATGATTTGTCAGATGATGATAAGGCTCGGAGAATTGAAAAAGTATCTACAGCAATATCCAATCCTAGATATTGACTCCTGTCCATTAAAGTGGTAAAAAGAAGAACGAAAGCATCTCCCTCTTCTTTCAGCACTAGCATCAAAATACTTATCTGTTTGTGCCACAAGTGTCTCTTCGAAAGAGAGCATTTAGTAGTGGAGGCCATATAGTTAATTGTAAGCGATCATGTCTTAAGCCAGATGAAGTGAACCAACTAGTCTTCTCATCAAAAACCTATAGGTATTACTTCTTCATTTTCTTCTCTGTTTTAATATTTTTCATCATAATTTGTATTCATTATTTTTTTTTTCCAAAAAAATATAGAAAGTTAACTGTTTGTTAGAGAATAACTAAAAAAATCTAAATAATGTTATAGAACTGCATAATACATCATACATTGTCCTAAAGACAAAAAATCCAATAATTTATTAATGTATGTCAATATATAGCAATACCGTGATATTTACATTGAGATATACACTTTTTCAATACTGCTAAGCCCCAATCACAATATCAGTATATTCCATGCACTATTACAAACATATACATATATATATTTGTATGTGTGTATGTACACCATATAAATGTGTACACATATGTACATGTATATCATTTTATATATAATCACATGGGTACATATATGTATATGACTGGCAAAATCTTCATTATTACTATTACTCTTATTACTCTTATTATTCAATTTCGGTCAAATCATTTTTGTTTGTTGACCTATCACAGTGATTCTAGCAAGATTCCAATTCATTTATGTATACATGTATGTGTGTGTATGTACATTTACTAGTTTCTCTAGATACATTGTGTAGTAACCAGAATGTATTTGTGGTTGTGTGCATGTATGCGTATACACTTGTGTGTGTGTATGTTATGTGTTGCATGTGTAAATGTCTGTCAATATACATGTATGTGTCTCTATGTATTAATTTGCAATCAACAGGAATCATTAGAAATCCATCTTTACCTTGATCTCCTAGTACTAATGCTCCAGCTTTTAATGAATATTTACTATTACCAGATTCTTTTGTAAATGTAACAGTTAGTCCAGTGGATTTACTAGTATTACCACACACATATACCCCATGAAGTGATACGTAGGAAACTGCTTGTAACATCTGAATGAATAAGTAGATGGATGGATGGAGGGATGGATGGAGGGATGGATGGATGGATGGATGAATGGATGGATAGATGGATAGATTGATGGATGGAGAAAAGGGTGGATGGATGGATAGATGGAGAAATGAATGGATGGATGGATGGATAGATAAATGGATGGATACATGGATAGAGGAATTGATGAATGGATGAATAGAGGATGAATGAATAGGTAAATGTTATTTTGAAGAGGCCTTTGTGGCTAGGTAGAGACATCAGTATTATTGAATTATTGTCTTACTCACTTTTGAAAGAAAAAGAAGAAATGAGCTGACGTTTAAATACGTTAGCAATGAAGTCCACAGAAAAACAGACACTCTCTTTCCAGAGAAACAACACGACTGCAGCTGAACTCGAACCACTGACTATTTGATCAAGAGGCTCAAGCTCTAACCACTAAGCCATGCTGCCTCCTAAAAAATACATGTCTTCATCGGGGCATAAAATGAAACCAGCGACAACACTTTATATTGAAACAAGTAGGAGGAGACAAGGGGATAATCAATTATAATAATCATCTATCCATTCTACACTCTTCTTTTGTACTACAATACCCTTCATTATTATTATTATGTTTTGTTTATTTATTACCTTCTTGTCTCCTCCTACTTGTATCTATATAAAGTCCTAACACTGGTGTAACAATGGACATTGTTATGAATAGAACTAATAGATTGCATGTTCTACATGATCATTGTTAATTTTTGTAATCTTATATAATGTTGTCCGGTTAATTGTCTCTTCTTCTATGTCTATTTGAATCATTATTCTGCAGTTAATATCTGCACTCTAATCAAGTTTTGTTACATTGGTGGCAGCGGTGGGATGGCAATTCAAGCATATATCAAGGCTCCAAAACCTTATGCTGTTGGAAGTGACTTTTCCCTCTGGGTGAAGTGGTTTGAGTCTTGTGCCAAGGCTGTTAAGATTGCAGATGAGCAGATATCAGATGCTCTGTTGGCCTTACTAGATGATGCTGCCTTCCAAGCCTTTGACTTGTTAGGTCTAACTGAAAGACAAGTTAGAGTTTTATAAGCAGCTAGCGGGAGCATTGGCAAAATGATTTGCCCCAACTACCGGTGAAGCTGAACTCCGCTTTCAGTTTGGACAGAGGTGACAAAAACCTTCTGAATCATTTGATGAGTTTGTCGATGCAATCATTGATTTTTTAAACTGTGCGTATCCTGAAATGGAAGCTGGAACACCGATGAACTTAGTCAGAGATCGCTTCATTGCAGGCGTAAGAAATGATTTCATCTAAGAAAGACTATTAGAACTAGCCCCTAATTCTCCAGATGAAACACACCGAAAAGCAAAGGAGTTGGATGCTGCAAGATCTGCCAGAAAACGCATGCAGACTTCCGCTACAAGAATATACAATCTATATACATCTACATCCAAGGATCAAGAGATTCAACCGAGTGAAGTAGCAGTCATATCTACCAAGAGTTGAATCAATTGATATCTACACCAGTCATGGTTGCAAATGGTCAGCCCTCTAAACATCCTTGGAGTAATTCCAGTAAACGTATCAATTGCTGGAATAAAATGTAACCATGAAGTAATGATCATTGATGATATTGCTCATGACTGTTTATTAGGAACTGATTCCACATGACTGTACTATTGATCTAGTAATTTATGACACAAAGAAGAAAAGTTGCTATAGCTGGTGAAGTTCGTCACCCACTCCCATTTTCATTCAGTGCAGTGGGCCCAGTGTGGTCCACTGGTCCCCCATTCTGTGAGGGTGTGGTCTATGACGTCTATGCAATCAGTAATCATTTTACGAAGCCATGTAGTCAACTACAAGAACAAACGCACATGTAGCAAAATGGTCCTTGTATCCTTGGAGTTGCAGAATCCTCTTCCTCCTCTTCCTCCTCCTCCTCCTTTTCCTATTTTAGAACTTCTTGGGTTAGGTGCCGTAATTGCAAGTGGTATTGGAGCATTTTATTTGTGGAAAAGGACACATAGATTACCAGACGGGAATGTTGAACCACAGGAAGATGGTACTGTTGAGAGTAACAGTAGTACAGTAGAGACTGAACCACAACTTCCTGTAAGTTATAATATATATATATATATATTATATATATATTATATACATTAGTAGACTAATAGTTTATTTGTAATAGGGTAAGTCTTTAGATAAAGCATTAGAAACTGAACATCAAGGGGATGAGTATTTTAAACAAAAGAATTTTGATGAAGCTATCAAGTGTTATAAAGAAGCTATTGAATGGTGTCCGATGGATAAACATAAAGAACATGTTAGATTTCATTGCAGTATAGCAGAATCTCATGAAGAGGTAGTAATAATAATAATACCTGTTTATTAATGATTACTGATTTTAAAATTTTGTTTCAGATAACCAGGAAACAGAAGTAGAAGCCGGTCCACCTTAGGCCGTACAAGCCATGCAAACTTAATTTTTAAATGAAATTTCACTTTCAAACAAAATATTTTGAAATTACATAACCACTCCTCCAATAAAATGGTGCACGACTGGCCGAAAGAGACAGCTCCAGTCACAGTATATTATATAATATATATATATACATGTAACATTTATATAATATATATATATATATATAATATATATATATATAATATATATATATATAATATATACATGTATATATATAATACATAAATGTAACCCATCCTTAGACCTTATACTTAATAGCTATCTTAATTTAGATAGCTGCAATACAACTATAAAATAAGGTGGGACCAACAAGCCACTATCTGATGGGAGGTGGGAACTTGCATGGGATAATATTCCTTTTGGATTGTACTTGGTGTTGTTTTAGTGTGACAAATTGATCTTTTAGTATGTCTAGCTTAATGGCAAATTTAGGTTAGTTTACAAAATAGTCTCTTTTAGTTATAATTATAGTATGTCTAGTTTCTTAAACTTTTAGTTTAGTTATATTTAATTAATTGAACAGTTTTAGGCTTACTAAAAGGGTTTTGTTTTAGTTAACTAACTAAAAGTGTCCATTTTTCATTTTAGAATTGTGTAATTTAATTGAGGTTCAATTGACTAAAAGTCACAATGTCTGGCTTACTAAAACAGACTAAAACACTATAGCACTTACCAGGCCTTCATTTAGAAGTTGATCCTAGCGGTGAAATGAGTATTTAGGAAAAAGAGGGGGAGGGAGATAGGGGGGTTTAGACTCTCTGAGACTGCTCTGGTATATTCTAGGGCATGAAGGAATGGGGAATTTACTAAAACGAATGTTCTGTCTATTGAACGAACGAACATTCTCTATTTTTCAATTACTATCACCATTGAAAATAAAATATTTAATATTTCCATTCAAAAACCAAAACATAATAAATAATACACTTATATATAAAGCCCTAATCAATATGATTTGCTAGTAGTTAATTAGCGTTTAGGAAGATCAAAGCATGCTTAAAACCACGTGTTGACAAAAGATATGTGTAGGTGTGGCTCGCTTCACTTCTTTCAAAAGACTATCTAACGCTGTATCAAAACTTTTAAAACTTCATCTATATAATAAACAACATTAGTCCTACTGCTGCAAGAAATTTCAAGTTGTTGCTACTATTTTTGAAAGTTGTAGATGTTTCAAGAAGAACGAAATAGTACAGGCGACGCCCATCTTTTGCAGAGGTGACAGTTTGGCTATTTTTTGGTAAGTTATAGATATAATAGTCTGTACTGAGCTGGACAAGTCTCTTAGCTTTAACATATGATGTCATCACTTTTGGACTAAACATAAGTTGAAAATAGTTTTCTATTATAATTGAACTCAATCAAACAATGGTGGGGTAACTGTAGATGCTCTCTGAGAAAGATCGGAGTTTGGTAGTGTCTAGAAAGGTAAATTTTATGGTTTCAGTGAAAAGCTACAGAATTCAGCTTTCTTCAGCCTCTTGTAACTTTAAAAGTAAAATGAATTTGCAGAAAACGGCTTCGTAACTTTTCTGAAAATACATTGTACTTGGTGCACGCCATGTATGGTGGGCGTGGCTTTTGTACTTATGTTAATTGGAAAAATGGCAATATTTCTTCAATTCAGGACAATATAAAGCTGATCGGAAGATTTGAAGGTTGCTATTACACCAGGTTAGAGTCATATTATATAATATTCTATTTTGAAACTGATTGGAGTCGCATCCGCCCACTCCCTAGTACCACCTTAAATTGACATAATTTTAAGCTATGATTTAGAAAGTTCTAAGCACATGTACAACATGATTAAGGTTGTAGTCTTTTCCGTGGGCGGATGCTACTCCAATCAGTTTCTAGTCTTGCCAGCTTCTTGCTGCATACAATCTTGTTCAATTCTGTATCTTTTGGAAGCCACACCCACCCGGGGGTATAATTATTGGGCCTAAATGATTTTACAGAAACAAACCTAAACACGCCCCACGGGTGAAGAATAGGACGGGTGGGATACAATGACGGGGTAACTGTAGTTGGTCTCTGAGAAAGATCGGAGTTTGATAGTGTCTAGAAAGGTAAATTTTATGGTTTCAGTGAAAAGCTACAGAATTCAGCGCAGCCTCTTGTAACTATAAAAGTAAAATGAATTTGCAGAAAACGGCTCTATTTGTTTTCTCAAAATGCATTGTACTTGATGCCCGCCATGATTGGTGGGCGTGGCTTTCTTGGTTTTGTACTTATTACGAATGCAAAAATGGACACTTTTCCAACACTCCCACTCTTGCAGAGAAGTATAAAGATCATCAGAAGATATGAAGGTTGCTATTGCTATTATTTAGGATACGTAAAAGAAGATTATAATGGATGATGTATAGACTTGCATTCTAGCTAGTTCTATTGAGGGAAAAGGGATGTTGAGAGAATAAGTGGAAAATACTGTTCGCTTGCAGACTTGAGTGGATGCTGTGCTTGCAGTAAGCAAGGTTGAGGTGAGTGTTAGATTGCTCCAGGAGGTCCAGAAAGTGGCAATCTGTGATGCTGAGCCACACCTCACCATTATCGAGGTGGGTGTGGTTATAATAATTTCGTAAAAAGATACGTGCAGCATATAAGAAATCGGCCGACAACGATAATGAAGACGCTAACGTATTGAGATCTATTGTTATTTTGTAAGTTGTTGCATTCTGATCACTTAACAAGTAAGAAATCCCTACACGGGAGGGATGTATGTGAATAGTCTTGGTTTATTCATAAACATGTACTGTTGTAATGCTATAATTTCTCTATACCGTAATTCGGGAAAATTTCGTACTATATATAAAAATTTTCGTATAACAGTATGCGTACGAAATTTAAAAATTCGAAAATTAACGGGTATATGGAAATAAACGGTATTCGTAAATAATAACGTACGCACGTACGAAAATTTATACATACGAAACATAAAAATTCGAAATATTTTAGAGACGAAATATTCCCGATTTACGGTATAATATATACATAAATAAGATGTAGTCTACAGACAGCTAGCAGTCCTCACAACTGCTTTAAGAGGAATGGTGTTCATAACTACATAAGCCTCATGACATTTCATTTAACATGAAATGGAGATACAGTCAGAGTAGTAGTCGAGCGTAGCCAGCCTTTCCCACTCTAGCTAACAGTACTGCAGTACAATGATATTACATGGGGAACTTAGAATTGTATGGCCAATTGTCATTAAAACACGTGCAAAGTCCCTCCAAATTCTTATAACTTCACTTTCAAAATGAGAGTAAGCATAATCTGACCTGCATATAACTATTTTGACCCCAATAGAGGTATATCGCGAGGGGGCGTGTCCATAGAAACGGTCGCTATCCACCATCTTTGAGGGCAGCTAATGGAGACTAAATCAGAGTATTTTTCTAATCTCTCCGCTGATTCTAAAGTGAGATACGAGAGTAAAGTTACTTATACTGGATTGACAAAAGATCCCTATGCTATAAACCAGTCAGGATGGACGGACAGTCCTGAAACTGTTCCAGAAGTTTACTGGAGCGACATGATGCTCCGTATGATTGCAACTCCCAGTCCATATACTAGACAGGAAATTAGGGTAAGTTTCTAAGATAAACGTCAATGAAAGAACCAGCCATGTTTTGCCTTAGGCTTAGAAGGGAATGCTTGATGGTGGTAATTTTCTCAAGGCAGGATGGGTCCATGGAATGAAACTGCATAAGTTTGATTGCAGTCTGGGCAGTGAAACTCCAATCAAAGACCAAAAAGTCAAAAAAGTAACTACATTAGTATCACTAAAAAGTAAAAACTTATTATTATCAATTTTATGTAAAAACTTTTATCATTTTTTAAAATTTTACTGCATTATTCTTGGGGAATTACCGAAGGTCATAAATTAACACACACACAACACACTTGAACTATTTTGTCAATTGTAGACTTTGAGTCCTTATAGTCAGGAATAAGGGTTATTGGAAGTATGCTTTGGAGAATTGTGTACTTTTGTTTGAGAACACCAATTACTCGTTCAACATGAATTCTGACAGTAGACAATTCCCGACTCCAGTCTATGTCTAATTTCTCCAGCTGTTTTTTTCCCTTTTGTGTACCACATTCTGCCACAAAAACTGTCACTTGACATCCTACTCCACTTTCCTGTTCCTCAACTTCATTCTGGGTGTTGCTCAGTCTTCTCCTTTTCCTATTTTCAAGGCGAACATATCTTTGTTGGTCAGGTGCTTCACTAGAATTGTAACCCATTTCTTTTGTAGGAACCCAGTCAGGATTTGTAGATTCATATAGAAGTGCAGGTTTGCCTATGTGAATCAATGTGTATTATTGTTGTTTAGTAGTAAAACACTGTAGCTTACCAGTAATAAAATGTTTGGAACACACACGAGAATGTTTTGAAGGATTCCAATCTTTCCTATTAATGCTGGACAACCAGCCATTACAACGTTTTGAAGATAGTTCTTGAGTTTTTAAACCTTGCTTGGTAATTATTGAAGGGATCAGATAGAAAGAAATGCCTTCATCTCGACCACCGCACAAATGGCAGCCAACAACACAGCACCATTATAATAAGTAGGTAACCTCAATCAATGCCGCTGGCCCTCCAAGATGGCCGATGCGTCAAGTCACGTGAGTCCTGACATCACACGCAAAACCTCTGCACTCCATACACCAGAGCTTTTTTTGAACTAGGCTCCCAGAAAAAAATTACGGCTTTTATTTTACTGTATTTCTAGTCTATTAAAGTTTCATAAAGAATAGAATTGAAAATTACTCTGATGAATCCCTGAAGAATTTTGGTAGCTGCAAGTTTGGTAGTTCTGAGATCTTCCAAAGTTGAGATATTTGGCGAACAAATTGTGAAAGATCTGGTGATGGTAGGTTATTTTTTTTTGCACAATGTCCATAATTTTTGCTGTCCAATGAAGCATGTGTATGGTTAGTCTCTTCATTGACTCTCATCCTCAATTATCCTGTAATTTTCAAGTTGCATAATAAATAGTGCAACTATTTAATTAAGGCAGCAGGTAATGCATAAATTATTTTTAAACACAATGACTATTTTGATTTTATCTTGTTTATAAAAAGATAACATTTCTACACTTACACTTTGGCTAAAAGGTAGTCAAATGTTCTGTAAAAAGATAGGATCTTTCTGACAGTTTAAAAGCAGGCGACATTGGCTGGACATTGTAGATCTAAGAAATGCTATTTTATGAAAACTACAAAGAATTATTATTTCAAATTTATTCTGGAGGTAGGTAGGTCCATCCTACAAGGGGTACGGAGAATTTGGATGATGCAGTACACCATGAGATAGCAATGTTTGATTAGTCACTTTTTCGGCAGTACAAGTTTGCTAATTTGCTCGTCATTTATCAGCAAGTATCCTTTAAATAATTCTTAAAACCACTAACTGGGACTGGATTTCCAACTGCATGTTCAGTTTATACTTTCTTTCACTTTGTATAATGTTAATAACATGCATCGTGTGTTTCATATGGAGCTATTGTTCAAACAATAATTAACAGATTTAAAGAGTTCAACAGAGAAAAAAAAGGATCGCAATTCTGCAACCCCAAAATCATCCAAACCTGAAAAAAGTCGTTCCACACAGCACATGATGAAGAAATGGTTTGTCGAATTACCACACATTCCCATAGGAGAAGACACCGTATCGTTTGGGTGCCAAAACGTCAAGATCAAATCTGAGTGGAAGAAAAGTAAGGTAAACAAAATAGCTTTTACAAAAACAAGTTATGATGGATTTGATCTTAAGGTAAACAAGACTGTTCTATAGAAACCAGCTGATACTTCATTTGCAATGAGGAGGTGGGTATATTTTGGAAAGTACGTCACATACTTTGCAGAGTATTTATGCTGACTATCCCTTTCTGAAGAATGTTGAACAGGTATAATATTTAGTTTGTTGGGAAAGCACTTAACAGAACTAATTACACTACAGGTTAATTATTATTCTGTAACTATACATACACCCACATGTATTTAGGGTTTTTCCCTTTTCATGCTTTTTGATTATATATATACGTTTGAATTCTGATTTTTTGTGGTAATGAGGTTCTTAGTAAAAGATCGTTTAATCAACGTTTGGAATAATTTTCTTCATAGTTTTTGTATAAAAACATGATTTTTGTGTCTGTAAAAAAGTTGTTTCTGAGAAAAGTCAATGTAAGGCTCCATTTGACTTCTTTACGGGCATTAGAATCCTATAGGTATAGATTGACATAATCATAGATAATACACAGAACAAACTGAAAACTCACAGGACACATATACATTCATATCATTGGAGATCTGGAGAATATGGAGAGTGCTTTTTTGGTTAATGATTCTCAAGTTAGATATGAAGTGGAAATAGAAGACTTTGTATTATTTTAGTTTGTTGTCAACCTTTTTTGTTTTCAATATATGTTAGCATAAGTCATTCTGCTTGACAAAAAACCTAAATCATCTCATTCAGTCAGCCATTTTCTTACAGTTTGATTTCGCTCTCCTTGATCTTTTTTTTCTTTTCATGCTGTATCATTATACTCGTACAGCTTTGAACTGCATGTAGGAAAGGGAGTATATGTAGTGTGTTATACACACATTATTTAGTGGCTCTAGAACACTTAATTGGTGTTTTTAGCACACTTATTATTGTGTGGCATGGCATGGCATAGCATGCACATTGCTCAGTTGGTGTGTTATACACAATGTATGAAGTGGGCAAGGCTGGAGAAATTTCACACACCATATTTTGTGTGCATAGTCCACTAGATCATACACTGACATGTGTAGTGCATCTCAAATTTATTTGCATGTGCTAACATCCTTGCCCATTCAACAGGCAATGGTGTGTTAAACATTTACAACACAAATTGATTATTACAATGAGAAAAACTACAAACAAGCCATCTTTTGTACACCTAGGAACCACACCAAATTTTGCTGAGTACTATGATGAAACTAAAAGGAACTGGCTGAATTTTGATTTCCTTTCACTGTGAAAGTATAAATGCTTTGTATGACAATTTACGTTTGAAATCAATACATTTGGGGAGTTTTCAAATCATCAAACCCACTTGTATATTATATCACTTGTGTAATTATATCCCCATTCAACCAAGTTGTATATCATATCACTTTTAGTCAGCCAATTGTATGCTAGCAAAAATTTGTTTCTTTATTCTTAGAATAAATAGCATTCATACACACAGTAAATGATGGTATTTCTTTTAATCCAGTAATGATTGGTTTCCCATATACAGCATGTATGGCTAATGATTTGGTGTTGTTGCTAACTTTATTGAGTGCATATATATTTATCTAATATATTTACAATGTAAATGACCAATTCCGTGCATTTTCAATTATATATTCAAATCAAGCAGTATGCTGATTTTTCAAGAGAAAGTTTTATTGTATACCAGATCTCACCAGACCAATGTCGGAGGAGGTTTGGACCACCCCAAAGACCCTAGGAAATTTGGACCCACTATCCAATAATACTAGATTTTTCTTGGACCCCTGTCTCAGTCTTTGGATCCTGGCTGTAATTTCGGCTTATGTGCTGAGTCAGACTTATGGATAATTTCAAGGAGAGTTTTGATTACTTAAGTGAAGGTAGATTAGCTACTTATCCTGATGGATTCACGAAAGACCAAAAAAGAATTTTAGGTACAGTTATAGTATTAACTTACAGTAGCACGTTGGGACTGCTATATTCATCATTTCTACATCAATGTGATTTCTCTTAATAAAACTGAATAACACAAAATGCATCTTCTGCTCTTTTTCAGATCTGGATCCAAATTCAACAGGAGGGAGGGAGTCCAAATTCTCTAGGATATTTGTACTGGGGGTCCAAAAATCTAGCTTTTTTGGACCCTCAGGTCCATTCAAAGGGGGGTCCATCCACCCTACAACAACTGGTACTGCATGCATCCACATCTCCTGTAAGTTAGTTTTAAAATTAATTATTTATAAACTAATTCTTTACATCATTGAATGGAATAGTTTTTCTCATAAGATAAATTACAATTATCATTCTTCTGAGAGAGACACTGGTATTTATAGTCTATTAGATATAGTGTATAACATTAGAGTAAGAATGTTTTTTTTAATGCTGGGTAATATAATAGGCATATGCCAGCCTGTATGAGGGTCTGACACTGGCAGATTTTGATGTGTAAGATTTTATGATTTCAAACAGAATTTCTGACATTTAAGGATTTTTGCAGCAAATTTTACTGTAAAGAACTGAGATTTTTATGAAGATTTCAAGATTTCAGCCTCATGTTGGACTCCTCCAGTCTGTATCTAGGAGGGCCTGAAATAACAGTCTGGTGACTCGTTGCATGACAAATAAGGATGCAATAATTGGTATGTGTTCCCAAAAACTGCAAATTAAATTATAAAACTCACAAAAACATCTTTTCCCTACAAAAAGCTCTGTAATGCTTCTTTGTGTTTGGGCCTCAGTTCTGATTGAAATAGGACTGAGCTTGTTTTTCAAATTCTTCCCATTTCCAACATTGGCGACTCTATTGCATATATTTTGGCCATCGTTCACTTTCTCTAGCCCAAACTTGGCTCCTTTTCCGACACGAACTACTACTTCTCTTACCGGGACTTGAAAGTCCCTGAATGTTTTGTAGGATTAAATCAAATGCAGGGCTCTCTCTCCTTACACCCCCCTTTGAAATTACCCCCGTAGTCGTTATTTAGGCCCAAGGGTGGCCAAAAAACCATCAACTTCTTTAGCCATTTTCATGGGCTTGTGCTTGACACCAATTACAAGCATTTGGAGAGCTTTGTAATGCTAGGAACACATTCCGAACCACGTAGGGGTGAAATGTCACATATATGTGACATCAGTCTTCTAAAGGTTAACTATATATGATCTTTTACATTTACAAACTTCGGTATTTTCATCATTCAATTCTCATAAGGCAACACACTCTTTAAACACTTCCTATTTTGTAGAGGAAGTCAAGAAAATTGGTTAGCCCAAAAGAACACTTGTTAGTCTAAAGAAAGAATTAATGTTGTAGTGACAATATAATCATAACTGGGCCATCTGACCCAAAGAAAGAATTTTACACTACCAAACAAGCTCTGTTGGCCAATGGTGTGCCATATGAAATGTATCTACATGTATGTATGAAAAGTTATAATAATAATTGTAATTATCAATTCAATTAGACATTCAATAGTTTGCCATGATATGTACATATGCATGTTTCTGTCTATCTGTATGTATGTTTATGTACAGAGCCATGAACTAGGGCTGTGACAAAATTTGCAAAACAAGATTTGAATCTTTGTCAGCAAAAACAAACGAATATATTTGAAGGTTCGCACATGTTTTTATCAGTGTTGCTCTTACCTTGATGGCTATAGTATGCCTCCAAAACTGGATTATTGCTTTATAACAAGTAATAGTCTTGTTCGTGTTGCTGTTTCTGTTTAGATTTAGCATTACTAGACTGAGAAATGAGACAGAACCAGCTAACTGGAACACACCCACATTATTGACCACACTAACGTTAGGATTGATCTAAAATCAAACAAAAGGTTCGAAAATTCAAATCTTTTTCTCGTGAACGTGTGATTATTCACATTTGCTTACTTTCCTGTACAAACAAATCAGAGAAGAAATGAAAGAATTGTTTAATTATTATTAATATCATTTCACTTTGTATCTTTGAGTTAATGAATCACTACTTCAATGTTACTAATATGTGATGTTTAGCTTGCTAAAACAAAACTTAGATTTAATTATAAATTTTCTGTTTTTCTTTTTTATGTATACTTTCTAAAGTATTGTAGGTTCAATTATGGTTTTGGAATTATAATAATAAAATGAATGCACTGAAGTGCAGAACCCTCGCTGTAAAAATTTAACATTTAAAGTTCTTCATTCTTCTCAACTCAGCTTAGATTCATATCACATACATGCACAACAAACCGATCTGTCACACAATTTTTTATCCCCCGCAATATTTTGTACAATAAAGGAGAATGGCGAGTGACAACTAGTATCGAATAAAACATCAGTTAAATGGAGTTGATTTCAATAGTGTAGCAGTGATGAAGTTAGAACTGGATACCAAATGTTGAGAAATGATTTAGAGGATTGAGAAGGTACGAAGTAAGCACACGAGGCAAAACTATATACACCAATGTGCATGCGCAACGTACAGAGTGAGTGAAAATGGCGACTGAGGAAAGTCTATTGATTCCATGAAAGCTGGAGATCGTCATTTCATTTGTCAACGAGATTATCACAAATCGTTTAAATCTCGGAATTATCAGACTCTAGTGTTTGGAAAGCAGTGTCAGTGAACCAGTAACACCTGGTATTTGCAAAAATTACGTGGTAACACACAGACAGACAGACACACACACACACAAACCGATTACTATAACCCTCCGCCTACGCGCTCGGGTTAATAACAAATT
This sequence comes from Petrosia ficiformis, assembly GCA_947044365.1. Lineage (NCBI taxonomy): Eukaryota > Metazoa > Porifera > Demospongiae > Haplosclerida > Petrosiidae > Petrosia > Petrosia ficiformis. The sequence goes on from OX345636.1 coordinate 5,384,271, forward strand.
ATGATTTTAACTTGTTTTCTTATGCTTCTAAGTCTTGTTGTTTTGTTTCTATATTGATTCTATAATTCTGTTTAATCAATTCAACTCTACTCTCTTGTGAGTTTGGGTGAGGTCATAAATTTACATAGCTATAAGAAATTGTACATGACATAGGGTGCGTGTTGGTTAGGTAACTGTGCAAACAGATTGTCAATGGAAATAATGGCCGTAATCAATACTTCTGGGAGTGTCATGGCCTCTGGAGTTGTCACATGATTACCCTTAGCATCATTTAGAAATGTGAAAAATGAGCTTAATTTCAGCTGCATATTATTACATGCCTATACCTCTCTACCTGGTTACCCCCTGCCTTAATCCACTGACAATTATCTGGAAATCGTTGTGCAGAAATTAAGCTAATGAGTAAATTTAAATTTACACAGTACAAATGAACCAGTTATTTTAACACTTATTTGGTTATACAGGACAATAAATTATTGTAAATTCTCATTCAGTTATCTGTAGAGAACAAAGTTATTTGATGACAAATTCCACAACTTTGTACTTATAATAACAAATAACAAATTAAAATATTTGCGTATGTATATTATATTATACACAAATGCTTTTAAAAGTCTATTTTTTATTTATTATTTGTTATGGATCAGATAGGATCAAATGATATTAAAGGTCATTCACATTCGTCATGACCTCATTAGTTTGGAGTGACTAACAATCTTTTTACCTACACCATTTTCATGTAATAGTCCTTACTGTTCTTTTTTATGTATATCAAACTTCAATCCAATGCTTCATTATTGAGTTACAATATAATCGTGTATTAACTTTATGTCATTAAACTATACATTATATTGCATATAACATCACATCATAATGAATGTGAACAGACTATAGTATTAGTAAATATTATCTGCACAACCAACTAAATTGCCTACATAGTCAGCTTCACAAAAGATCACTCACTGTAGGATCAAAATTCAATAAAATTGTCTGTGCACTATGAATATAAAATTATTAAAATTATGGTTGCAAAGATAGTGTAAATTGTCATACAGTGTAAATAGTACCAATTACTGTTCAACTAGGACACTGTAAAAATGGCTGATTCTAAAACGCGAAACGGAATGCAAAATGGAACGAAAACAGAATGATATATCAGGATTCTGTCCGGATCCGGGCGAGTATATTAACGAGTCGCGGGTACATTAACGGATCCCGAGCAGGATCCGATGTCATGCCTGTCAACAGATCAACCTTCTGGGCCACCATAATCGGGGCGTGACACGTTGTATTGGCACATTGTATTGTCATGCTGCATGTGCTATGGACATCGACACCAAGTGACAACTCGCCACTGTCTAAAAGGACGAAGACGAGCCTTTTCAGGTAACTAAATAACTAGAAATTACTTTAAATAATTTAATTTTAATATTATGTACATTGTACTATATAGTAATATTTTGACTCTTTAATTAAAAGAAGTGGTGAGATTTATGATCCAGTTGTTTTATCCTCTTCTGATGAAGAAGATACTGAGAATGACCAGTCGATGTGCCTGACTGAAAAATTAGTGTAGGACAAACTTGCATTTTCTGTGACATTTCAACTAAAACCACTATACAATTAAAATGCTCACACACAAAATAGTTGTGCTGGTATACACAATTAATATACTAAAGAAATCTGGGGGTTGTATGATTTCTTTAGTATATTAATTGTGTATACCAGCACAACTATTTTGTGTGTGAGCGTTTTAATTGTATAGTGGTTTTATTTCCTTTTCTTTTTTCTGTTAGTACAAATAATGAGAATGATGTTTATGTGAAGGAAGGAGAAACAAGAGTGAGCAGTGAAAGACATTACTACCATCCCTTTACAGAATATCTTCAATTCAGGTATCCATATTTCACCAAAGATAAGCTTCAAATTAACTCAGATATTCTTGATGACTTGACCAATGAAAACTAAGAATTGTTAAATGCCATAACTTGACATTCTTCACTTATCTCCCTTTTTTTATGCAATATAATTATTTGGGTTTGGTTAGTAAATAATGAATGGAAAATACAGCCCACTTATTTATAGAATTGTATGAAACAGTCATGACTAGAGACATTGAATGAGTAGACTACTGTAACCATAGCTGAATGCACACACTTCAAAAGGTATATATTAGATTACTAATTAAAAGAATAATAAAAAAACATTTTAAAAAATGAAAGAATATGTAGGGATATATATCAAAACCGAAAAGCACAGAAACAAGATTTACAAACACCCGTTGTGTGATTGAATCATGGTACATTAACAGTCTCCCAGGAATCATCAACAGAGAAAAAGGACTAATGCCTGACATCTATAACAGTTTATTAATGACACCATGCTCACAACATCGTAGTAATTGACATTTTGCTATATAAGTAGTTGGAATTACATGTATGTGTTATTGTACCACTGATAAAAATAGCTGAATAGCTGTCGAAACGTTTGATTGTTTTTTAAAATTTATTAGAGAATTAAAGAAATAATGTCTAGGTGAAATAGTACATAGCAAAATTCTATTTTTCTTGGCCACTTATACAACAATGAGTGGAACACTGAATTGTTATGAAACATGTATGAATCAATTGCGGAACGAAATGCAAAACGGAACGGAAACGAAATGATATATCGGGACGTGGCACGTTGGTGCATCCTGCTTGCATTTTCTGTAGAAGTGTGTCCATGGTCTAGTTAGGACGAAAATCTACACAATCATACTGTAAATTAAGGATTGCTGATTCTTGTGCTAAACCACAGTTACCAGATGTAATGATAATTACTCACAGTTTTTTTTTAAACTTTAGAAATCGACTGTAGTCCTTGAAGACTGGAGATAGCTTGCTAAGGAAGTATGATGAAGAGGTTGTTACCAGAACTACAACTAATTGTTATAGCATGCTTAAATCATTATAATTATTAATTCATTACTAATTAAAGGGTCAAAGTTCAATAAAACTCTGACTGTAATAAATGTACTTTCATGGTAAAGGTATAATTACTGTGCCAAGAACTATGTGCAAGTAAAGTAATCATGTCATGCTCAAGGACTTTGCAATAGTATAAACATCTTCTAAACACACACATGCATACATTCATAGTACACGCAATGGCTATCGTTCTTGGGTGCATACATTCAAGTATATGCAATCTCTACAATACTTGTGGTAGATATAAATGGTTTTCTATTAGCTTCAAATACTTACTGACTTCTCCTTAGCAATTTAAAATGACAGATGGACCCCATGCATGCATGCATGCATGATTACAATTGTAGTTTATAGCTATTATATTATCAAATGAAAATACATAAATTCATATTCAATGAATGAAAAAATCATACAACTTGCTTTACTGCAGTGTAGATTACAGGCATAATGGGATCATCAGGGGAGAGCTGTGTTTTAAATTCTGAAACAACCCTCTTGATATTAATAAATTTGGCTTTCTCTAATGCTCTTATGATCATTTCTTTGGAGAGACGAATATCGCGAAAAAACTCGTTTCCTACTGGATACATACACGGATCAGATATCTCTGTATTTCGTTCCAAGCCATAGATAAAGATTTTTCCTCCTGCTTTTAACAATTGAGAAAATCTTTTTATTGCAGCATTATAGTCATCTAGACTGTAGCAGGCACTGTCTAAGCAGAGAGTTGAAGTGATTACGTCATATTCTCCCATAAACTCTGTAGGTAGTAATGGGTCTTTATTAACATCACATGGTACAATAGCTTTAATGCTTGATCGAAGCTTCTTTTCTCGTGCAGTAATATCTTTCTCCTCACCTCCCTCAACATCAATGACTACATATTTGAAAAATTTTGTAAAGTCATGCGCTTTAGGATGTTTCTCCAACCATTGCCTTAAAGCCTGACGATTATTTTCAGTGTACTCAGACAGAACAATCTCTGAAGCAAAAGGAGCAGCACTAATCAAATTTATAATAGAAGGACCTGTTCCAACATCTAAAATCTTCAAATTTTTTTCAGAAGCGAAAGATTGATAGAACTGGTGAATAAACGGGAGAGGAATCAAATGAATTTCGCTTGAAAGTTTGTCAAGGTAGGCCTTTGTACTAAATTTATCATGGTAATCCTCACCAAATCGAATGATCTTTTCCATTATGATTGTCACTTGTAGACAAGATGGGCAGCACTAAAACACGGAATGCAGAATACGGAATGGAAACGGAAACCGAAAAAGGTGGAGTTTTATGACCACGTGGGCAGCTGCTTGCTGCTATAGCTATGGATGTCAGTGTAGTCAGAAATTCCGATAAAGTAAGTTTTCTAATACTATGTAATTGGCTACTGTATACAGATATTGACAGAATGAAAGTATTAATGACAATATACGTCAAGCTATTGCTTTCATTTTTTCATTATACTGGTGTTATACACTGCAGCTCTGTTTGTTTTAATATGTTAACTTTCTTAATTAATGATACTGCTAAGTTTAACTGTTAAGGTGGTACTAGGGAGTGGGCGGATGCGACTCCAATCAGTTTCAAAAGAGAATATTATATAATATGACTCTAACCTGGTGTAATGGTAACCTTCATATCTTCTAATCACCTTTATAGGGTCCTGGAATTGATAAAACATATATAAAATGTCCATTTTTGTAATCGCAATAAGTACAAAACGGAGAAAGCCACGCCCACCAATCATGGCGTGCACCAAGTACAATGCATTTAAAGAAAACAAATAGAGCCGTTTTCTGGAAATTCATTTTACTTTTATAGTTACAAGAGGCTGAAGAAAGCTGAATTCTGTAGCTTTTCACTGAAACCATAAAATCTACCTTTCTAGGCACTATCAAACTCCGATCTTTCTCAGAGACCAACTACAGTTACCTGCCATTGTTTCCCACCCACCGCCCCCTCCACCACCCGTGGGGCGTGTTTAGCTTTGTTTCTGAAAATAAACTATCAGTCAAAACATTTAGGCCCAATAATTATACCCCCGGGTGGGTGTGGCTTCCAAAAAATACAGAATGGAACCAGATTGTATGCAACAAGAAGCTTGCAAGACTAGAAACTGATTGGAGTAGCATCCGCCCACGGAAAAGACTACAACCTTAATTCATGATAAATTAATGATGAGTGTACTAAAAGTACTGGGTATTAAGGTGTGAATTGGAATAGGTGCTAATTTATTTATTAATAATAATAAATTAATGAGTATACTAAAGTAAATACAAAGTCAAAGTTTTAGTTTAGTTTTAGTTTTAGTGTCAAACAGATTTTTAGTATTAGTTTCAGTTTTAGTTTACTAAAAGTAAATTGCCTTACTAAAAGTACTTTTAGTTTTAGCATACTGAAACAACACTGATTTTGAGAAAATGAATAGAGCCGTTTTCTAAAAATTCATTTTACTTTTATAAATACAAGAGGCAGAAGAAAGCTTAATTCTTTAGCATTTCAGTGAAACCATAAAATTTACTATTCTAGGCCTATCAAACTCTGATCTTTCTCAGAGCAACTACAGTTACCCTGCCAGAGTATATACATAATATATATATATATATGTATATATATCTATATGTATACGTTATAACACGCCTACGAGTGCTATATCAGATTCATAATCACCGAGCACACAGGCCATAGGCCCGAGGGCGAGGTGATTATAAATCTGATAAAGCACAAGTAGGCGTGTTATAATTAATATATTTCACGGATCAAGTATAATGGGCAGAGCAACGTAGCGATCTAATGAAGCCACAAGAGTATTTTACAAGTGTTCCACCCACCATTTGCGGATAGGTGTGGTGTTATTTAATCCCACTGTTTGACATTTACGCTGGGCCGATAGGCCCAGCGCTGTTCCTGAAAAACAGGGGGGGGTCTGGGGGGCGCAGCCCCCCCAGTTTAGGCCTCTTGTCGGTAGGGATATCATCAGCATGTTAACGAGCAATATGCAATGTTACAACCTGCCACACCTATCGTGCATAATTAATAAGGTGACGAATCCGGAAGTGGTGGGTGGAACACTTGTAACACTCTTGTGGCTTCATTAGATCGCTACGTTGCTCTGCCCGTATATTATACTTGATCCAAGGTAAGTGTTGTTTTCTTGTAGTCTGTTTTGACGGCAGGTTTTATAATTTATAATCTCACCACAAGATACTATATCTGATTTATAAACCTGTGGTTTACTTTGATGTTTCGCCGTATCGGGATATATATATATATATATATATATATATATATATAGATGTATATACATACAAATATGTTAAGGTTGTAGTCTTTTCCGTGGGCGGATGCTACTCCAATCAGTTTCTAGTCTTGCAAGCTTCTTGCTGCCTACAATCTGGTTCAATTCTGTATCTTTTGGAAGCCACACCCACCCGGGGGTATAATTATCTAAATGTTTTCACTGATTATTTTCAGAAACAAACACCCTACGGGTGGTGGAGGGGGCTGTGGGTGGGAAACCCTGGCAGGGTAACTGTAGTTGCTCTCTGAGAAAGATCGGAGTTTGATAGTGCCTAGAAAGGTAGATTTTATGGTTTCAGTGAAAAGCTACAGAATTCAGCTTTCTTCAGCCTCTTGTAACTATAAAAGTAAAATGAATTTCCAGAAAACGGCTCTATTTGTTTTCTTTGTACTTGGTGCATGCCATGATTGGTGGGCGTGGCTTTCTCCGTTTTGTACTTATTGCGATTACAAAAATGGACATTTTATATATGTTTTATCACTTCCAGGACCCTATAAAGGTGATTAGAAGATATGAAGGTTGCCATTACACCAGGTTAGAGTCATATTATATAATATTCTATTTTGAAACTGATTGGAGTCGCATCCGCCCACTCCCTAGTACCACCTTAACAGTTAAACTTAGCAGTATCATTAATTAAGAAAGTTAACATATTAACAGTTAAACTTAGCAGTATCATTAATTAAGAAAGTTAACATATTAAATCAATTAAATTAGCAGCTGTTTAAATTCACACCTTAGTGACCTTACTGACCTTAGTGAGTACAGAACAAAAAGTATTTACATTTTGTATAGTAAAAATAATATTAATTTGTTTTCTTTCAACTCTTTCGTTATTCAACTGTATTAATTAATTAAATCATATACTCGTTTTTTGAAAACTAAAACTAAAACTAAAATGATTTAGGTGAACTAAAACTAAAAGAAATTATAGAGTCTACATAACTAAAACTAAAACTAAAACAAATTGGGTTTAAATAATACTAATACTAATAATAACTCATGGCCATACCAAAACAACACTGCTCAAAATGCATTGTACTTACGCCATGTTTTCTGGGCGTGGCTCATGGTTTTGTAATTACTGTAATTGGAAAAAATGGAGATTTTAGCAGATACATTTCTTCACTTACAGGACAATATAAAGCATTCTTTGAGAGATATTACCATGCTTTTAAAGTGTATCCTTCCTCCAATATTGTAGTATATAAACATTATCAATTTTGTGATTACTACCATCTACATCTTTGTAAATCTTATAGCACAAATCACGCATTTGCATGTACGTCGACGTATTTATAAATACTGAAATGTATTTATATACACTGCAATATATGTGTTATGAATACATACGTCTCGGTATTTGCAAATACTTTATATTATAGGCAGATCATAATTGAGGCGATCGTCACTCTCTGTCCCTCTTGTAGATGCTCTGCTTCCCTGCCCACGCAAAAAAAATCAGACTGCTGTTTCAGGCAATAGTACACATTCATTTATAATACATGCATGTATTGATTTGATGTATATAGTTATGCAATATCATACAAACATAGTACATAAAACACATACCTACCTGTTGAAGAAATCGAAGTCAAAGAAAGCTGAAGTTAAATTTGTGTTTGTTTATGCAAGAAACATCATACAATTACAACAAAAATTGGGAACAACAGAAATCAAAAATTGTCAACGAAAACAGTTTGTTCTAGGTAGTAGTTAAAAGTCATGGTTTATAACCAGAGTGTTTTTTTTTTTCCTTGTGCCATCAAGAATGTACCTGTAAATTCCTTTATGTTTGATAGGCCTGAGCACATTATGCTCAAGTTTTCACTCCTTATGCTTTTGAGGAATTCCTAGAAAACATTCGTATTATATTCCTTGCCCCAGATTGACTGACTGCTAACAATTTTAAAGGCAAATTTAAATGAACATCAACTCATGCATATTAATGTACATTTATTCAACAATATAATTGTCGATTCATGGACAGAGAGGATTTCACTACATGTGTTTTGGGGCAATAACTAACCTAACCTTAATTAATAATTTCAAATTTAATTATGTTTGACTCTTCCTTATTACATCAGCATAATTCTCAAAGCTTTAATCCACAAATTATGATGACATAATGTGCTCAGGTGTAACAGTTGACACTTTTTGGATTCTGTACTACAAGTTTAGATAAAGTACATTGCAAAAACAAAATAGTTAAAATAACTATTTTATTGGTCAGTATAGCTGCAAGGATTTAACAATTAGTGGATTGTTCATGATCAGGATACATATATCTTATGCTATACCTAATATATATGCAATAAGTATTCAATTCATTGAAACATATAGTGCTTCAATGATATATAATTATATAATTTTAGGGTGGTGTCTACTTATAGCCAACATGCATAAAGTACATGTAATTGATCTGGCTATCAAAAAGGTTTGGAAACATGCACTTAGAGCATATTACGTCATAGTAACATCATGCATGTAGCCACAATATCAATTCGCAAACTAAATTGAAATTCATGCTCTTTCTTGCAACTGCACTAACCAATAAAATAGTTATTTTAATGATTTAATTTTTGCATTGTACAATATTAATTATTTGTTAAATTTTGTCGTTCATACATTGAATCTATACCACACCACTAGTAATTAAATGTTTATTTGCAAACTGAAATGAATACAATTGATCAGTAAAATTAATAATAATCTGTGAAAAGCAATTTTACAAGTTCAACTACTGGTTCTCCTTTGATACCAAGTTTTGTTAGCTTCCTATACAAAATCACTGAATAAGAAACATCTGTTAAACATCCAAATGTTTGTAATTACGTATTTTAACATTGTAACTCACCAATAATATTAAAAAATGTGAAGGGAGTTGATCCCTCTGGTGTCCAAGCTCTACAAGCATATTGTCTAGCCAAATCTTCCTCCACAGTGAGTGCAAATGCTATAGTTAGACTTTCTTGCTGATTAGTACTTATAATTCTACTAAAAATAACTTGATCCTCTTTATAAATGGAAATGTTAACTTGGGAAATGCATGTCTCCACTTGGCATGCAATTATGATGGAGTCTCCAACTGTTTGATCTGTTATATTAATATCTGGAATCTCAGAAATGATCTCAACTGGATCTGTAAATGGGAGTACAATTATGTATACATATATATACATGTATATATATATATATGTGTGTGTGTGTGTGTGTGTTTGTATGTATATACATATACACGTGTATATAACTGCTCACCTCATTATGTTTTTATATATTTTTTAATGCTTTTTGGTTTTTTTATATGCTTTTTAATATGCGTTTTATATGAATTTTGAATTTATGAATTTGCTACTAAAATTTTCAACGTTTTGCATCTTTTCCTACTGATAGTTAGTGTGCTACGATGTTCTAGGTTTCATACAATGTCAAAGTAGAAGTGACTGTTAGATGGATAGGTGAATGGATGAATGGACAAATGGATGGATGTATTAGCAAATGGATGAATGACAGATAAAAGAATGAATGAATGGTTGATGAATAGACAGATGGATGTATAAATGAATGGATGGATAGGAAGATGGGGGTATGAACAAATGAATGGATGTATAGATGGATGTATGTATGAAGGATGATGAACTCTAATAGTCACCTGGATACACCATTACTTTAACAGCTACATTAGTGTTAACATCACCAAGAATTTGACATACATAAATGCTTTCATGATTGGTCTCTGCAGGCAAGGTAGCTGTACTCACATTTTGGCCCTCCACATAAGTAAATACTGATTTCTGTAGAGAAATGAAATTAAACACAACAATACAGAATTTAAAAGATTTATATATAGATTACATAACAGCACATACATATGTACTATAACTATGACTAAAACCCTTTTGGTAAAGCATTTAATTTGAGTTTAAGTCAACTATAACTAAATTACAGGTCTACTGCAATGCATATAACTGTAACTATGAAAATTGGGTACTTTTATTTAGTTTACTAAAACTCTGTTAGTAAGTGTAATATTATTTCAGTTAATTAAACTACAACTAAACTAAATGTTTGAGAACTAGGTATATTATAACTATAACTAAAAGTGGTCATCACTGTCAAACTATAACAACACTAATATAAACATACATACATACATAGTTACATACATACATATAAAGACAATAAAAAAGAGTAAAAAGCTCGAGCATACATACATTATATATTATTATTTCGGAATTACAGTAGTGAATCTTGTGTCAGAATCTATAAAAGGGTCAGTCGAATCGACTGTTCTCCAAAACACCTCATCACCAACTCCTGTGCATTCTAGTTTGGTCGTGCAAAATGCACGAGTGAAAAATTCCCCTTCTTTGGTGATGAAAATGAGATTTGAATCTGTAAAAGTTGAAGAATACAATGTAAACTACATCATACAATATATAATACAATATCTTAATACGACAATACTTCAAAGTAACATACATGTGTCCCAACCTGTCCTATCATTTGTTGGGATGTCCTTTTAATTTTGGGATTGCCCGAATTTTTCCTATTGTTCCTAAAATATTAAGTATTTCAGGATGTATATAGGACATCCCAGGTAGTTTCAAATGAGATGAACCCATTGATTCTGGAATAATAACAGGGAAGGAGGCAGCTAAGTAATAATGGTTGGGGAGTGGGGGCAGTGGCATATCTAGAACACTGGGTTCAGTAGGGCACGAAGAACTAAGCGGCGAGCGAAGCAAGCCGAAAATTTTTTTAGACCTCATTAATTAATCATAAGGGGTGTGGTTTTACGAATATAAATGACCTTAAAGTCAGCTGTTTACTCATGGTGGTGTTAATTATTACGAGTTAAAAAATTATTTAATAACTAGCTAGATCTAGTCTATTAAAAGCTAATTTTAACCCGTTGTAGATAGTTTGCTAACTTGCTGTGATCATAGATGAGCCTGGTCAGGTCAGAGAAATTTAGTAACTACTCACAGGTCAGTACTTTCTAAAATACTACCTGCCTTGTAAAGAAAGAATCACTGGCACTAAGTATTATAGATAGGACCTCAGGACCTGTGCCCTGCTAGACATGGGCCCTAAATATTTTTGGCAGGGCCTGTGCCCTGCCAGGCCCTGCTGTAGATACGCCACTGGTGGGGGGGCTTGGGTTGGGGGGTGGGGGGAGGGTGGGTTGAAGACCATCTGTTGGGGTACAGGATGCACCGACATGTATTCATGCCTGTGCCCTTTTAGGGAGGTTGAGGGACATCCACCCCAGGAAAATTTTTAATTTGAATTTTAGAGCCCCTTTGCACACCTGTTTACTCCTCCCTGGAATAAGTATTCCAGTTTAACTGGGACATCCCAGGAAGTCCCAAATGAGGGGAACCACTGAACTGGAATACTGAGTATCCTAGGATACCTTACGACATCCCAGGTAGCCCCATGCGAGTGGAACCCACTGATTCTGGAATACTGTGTATCTCAGGGATACCTAGGACATTCAAGGGAGTCCCAAGTGAGGGGAACCCATTGATTCTCAAATACTTAGTATCCGGGGATACCTATATAAGTATTCTGGGATCCTATATATGTAGTCCAAATTAAAAGGAACCCAGTGGCAGATCTAGAAATTTAAGAAGGAGGTTTCTAAAAATAATAGTGCACAAAGCGTGCCAATTCTTTAGCTCATTAATTATTCATGAGCAGTGTTAATGATTTCGTAATTACAAATTCCTCTTTCGGGCACTAATTAGCCTGATGTCACACTTAGGAAAAGTATGCTATAATTAATAACTTAGCACTAGCTATCATGATTTATTATACTAAATGTTTGATGAAACACAAGCATCGGATTCACAACCAGACCATAGATATCAGAGAGTACGGTAGTACTCTCTATGTAGGGATGGCACGGAACAACTTAGGACCCAAAATTAAACAAACCACTTCCATATAACCCTACATAATTACAGCTCTTTGTACAGAGGTGTAAGCACTTATGTAGGGTTATATGGAAGTGGTTTGTTTAATTTTGGGTCCTAAGTTAGCTTCCCAACCTTGTTTGCTTGCTTTTTGGGTTTTGACATCCCTACATCTTCTTTCCTTTTTATTGAAAATGTTTTTTATTATTCTTGTAATCTCTATGATCAGACTGAGTGTGAGAAGAAACTAAACTTCAGTAATGCAGTCCTAATTACTACTGCTATTGGTAATCATCTGTTTTAGATTCAGGTACATCAGACTTTTGCAGACTATAGCAACATCATTACTAAAGTACACATGTAGTATAATAATTGTAGGTAGCTATCGCTGCAAAAAAAATGAACTTTCCTGAACCCTCTGTCAAACCAGAATCTGCAGTCTGTCACATGTCTGGCAGTTATTGGCAGGAGGAATGTGAACTTCTTGGCACTGGCAGATATATGCACATTCTGGTAACTGGAATGTAATTACAATTAATTGATTTGCATTAGCAATTTAGCATAATAATTATTTATTGCCTAATTATTACAATTTTGGTGCTATTTACTTGTTAAAATATTGTAATTCAATGTATTGCATTGATTAGCACAGTTTAAAGAATTATTAATTTTTATTGAGGTTACCACCTTAACCTCAATAAAAATTAATAATTCTTTAAACTGTGGAGTGGGCGGATGCGACTCCAATCAGTTTCAAAATAGAATATTATATAATATGACTCTAACCTGGTGTAATAGCAACCTTCATACCTTCTGATCATCTTTATATTTGTCTGGAAGACAGAGAGTGTTGGAAAAATCTCCATTTTTGCAATCACAATAAGTACAAAACCAAGAAAGCCACGCCCACCAATCATGGCGTGCACCAAGTACCATGCATTTTGAGAAAACAAATACATAGGCGTCTGTGCTGGTAGGGCATTTGCCCTACCAAATTAAATTAACAGTATAAATTATTGCAAAAATAATGGGTGTGACTAACATTCCTTAACACGTGTGCTCTTCTTAAGCTGAAAGGTCAATTTAACTTAAAAGTATTAGTTATTGTATGACAGTATATAAATAAATTTTATTATAAATACAAAAACTGATAATGAAACCAATCGCACTCCTGTGAACACCAATACAGAGGAAGTTGCAAGCCAGTGAACTAGGCATACACAATCAAGCTAGCCATCCTTCAACAGTCTTTCCTGTTGAAAAGAACCAAACTCCAAGTAGCTTCACTTTTCCCAACAATGAGCCAGGAGAGATTGAACCATTTTAATGCTCCATGTTCACAAATACTTGACGGACAAATTGAACTTGATGTCAATAGCGAAGAATTCGTGTCTGTAAACGGACTATGCAGAAGTATTAATATTAATCGACTGCACCCCTCATGAATAAATAATGAGTCAAAATTTTTTCGCACGCTTTGCGCGCCAAATTTTACTACTTTCTGCCCTACCTACTTGTCTTTGCTTGCGACGCCCCTGAAATAGAGCCGTTTTCTGAAAATTCATTTTACTTTTAGAGTTACAAGAGGCTGAAGAAAGCTGAATTCTGTAGCTTTTCACTGAAACCATAAAATCTACCTTTCTAGGCACTATCAAACTCCGATCTTTCTCAGAGAGGAACTACAGTTACCCCGCCATTGTTTCCACACCCACCGCCCCCTCCACCACCCGTGGGGCGTGTTTAGGTTTGTTTCTGAAAACATTTAGGCCCAATAATTATACCCCCGGGTGGGTGTGGCTTCCAAAAGACACAGAATTGAACCAGATTGTATGCAGCAAGAAGGTGGCAAGACTAGAAACTGATTGGAGTAGCAACCGCCAACGGAAAAGACTACAACCTAAATTAATTTCTAGCTACATTACGTTTTGCAAAATCTAACCTAGAAACGGAGTAATGAAAATGGAACTGTTAATGTATTTTGTGTTCAAATTAACTAATATGCGAGACTATACTAATGTAATAATGGACTATAGATCACGACTACACTATTCAATGAAAGTATCAGACAGGCATACAGTTTACAGTAATTAGATCTTCTGAAAAACCTTCACCAACATTCTTCCACATTGAAGAGTATGAGACCTCCACATTTTACAGAGCTTATTTTTCTTATGCATATCGCCTTGCAAGTTTTCTTTCCTGTATTTCCAAAGATAGTTTCAGAACCCATGCTAGTTGTTCACACCTGTAGTGACTAATATAATTTCATGTGTCATACCAAAATTATGTACAAAAAAAAGGGATACTGTTTTTTGCTATGTTTTTATAACCACAATTCTGACAAATGTATACATAATACTCAGTTCAACTGTCAGTAAAATTTGGTCACATTATTGAGCGGCGAAGAATGTCTCCGGCACGGGTTTGCCCTTCCACCAGTAAACTCTGATGGCATTTTTCTCACTGTAAGATTTTATCTCTAGATCATGATACTTCTGTTTCATCAGTTCATAAGCATCTCTGTAAGTTCTTGCACTTGCATGTGCTTTTTCAGTGTCCTGTTTCAGCTTATGATGATATGCAGCCAGATCAACTTTGTCTATAGCACTCAAAGTTGAAGAAGACAAAGGCGGTTCTGCAATTCAACAAAACAAGGAGAATGATCTTTATAAGAAAAATGTTTCCTTTTCAGTTGTTCCAGTATTTAACCTCCCTTTCTACAGCAATCTTTTTGTCAATAAAAAGTTCATCAAAACAATGATCACCGGGAAGTGATTCTGGAGCCAACTCTTTAATATCAAAAATGTTTCTACTGGATTCTTTTATTTCATTTCTGCTAGGAATAGAATATACATCATTAGTGACATGACATTCCAACCAAGAATTCACTTTGCAGTGCCACGGTGGACTTTCCAACACTCAATGGAACGAGCTGATTCAAATGATGGAGTCACTGATGGAGTAATAGGCATGCTAAAATCTTCGACTGATGATTTCCCTTCTCTTTTCACAATACGAATCTTCTCCCTAAATTTCTTTTTCTGAAGACGTCTCTTCCTTGTGACATTTTCTAATTTTCCTCCCCAATATTCATATATTAAAAGTGTACGTTTTGGGAAATCAACCGGTTAAGAGGACCGGATACGTATACCGAATACCAGATAATTTTTAACCCATACAACACTCTCCTATTCACACACCGGATATCGCATCTGTACATAACAATTCACGAAGTTTCAAAGCTATCGACCTGATTCGCATTACATAATAGGAAAGTTAGTGATTGTGATAGTCAGTGTAGATAAATATATACTTGCCAGAGTTTCAGAGCTTTCAGAACTTGTATTTCAGTAATAACTATTATTATACTGACAATTATATAACGTATTATGTGCTTATGGAGTAAGGAACAGATTCATCATACATCAATTATGAGTAAATTGTCTTTGTTGTTTTTCAATTCAATTGAAGTGTTTCAACAGGTGTTCCATCTAATATAATAACTAGTCTCTTTGACTTTCAATGTTGTCACAATATGTACTTAAATTTCTTTACAATACATGAAGTTGGAAAACTATGGACCGGATTGGTATACATCACATTAGATATAGGAAAGTTAGTGATTTCAATTATTTGTATAAAGAACAGTATAATTAAATACTTGCCAGAGTTTCAGAGCTTTCAGACTTGTATTCCAGTAATAACTATTATACTGGCAATTGTGTAACGTACTATGTGCTTATGGAGTAAGGATCGGATTCAATTATGACTAAATTGTCTTTGTTGTCTTTGAATTGATTTGATGTGTTTTAAGTGGTGTTCAATCTAATACAATAACTACTCTCCATGACTTTCAATGGTGTCACAATAATATTATGTACTTAAATTTCATTACACTAAATGAAGTATGTTTGTATTCCATCACATTAGATATAAGAAAGTTAGTGTTTGCAATTATTATTAGTAATTACATTTATATGTATAATGATCAGTAGAGGTAAATGTACTTTCCAGAGATTCAAAGTTGTCGAGATTTGTATTTCGATATATATAACTATATGATTAGAGACAATTATGTGTAATCGTGGACCAGATTCTATTGTGAATATTTCTTTCTCGTATTTAAATTTATTTGAAGGGTTTCAAGTGCTTTTTAATATAATGTAATAGCTACTCTCTCTGACTTTCAATGTGGTCAATATCTTAAATTTCTATAGCACACAAAACTGAAAATCTGCGGACCATATTGACATTATATCACATTAGATATACCAAAGTTAGTATACTGGAATGGTATGTACTTGTGACAGGTTCAGTGATGTCTATGCTAAAAGTGAAAAAAAGTAGCATGGTATTACAAAATTTATACTGATGAAAACCATCTCTAAACCAATTTATGAAAAAGAAAACTGAAAATCAATCTACTAGACACAACATTACATAATCATTATCAATATTATAATAGAGATATATTATAGTAAAAATGCAGTGTTTTACTTTTCCTTTTACTTAGACTATGCATTTCTCATCTCCTAGAGATATTAATTTTGGTTTTAATGCTGTTCTTCATTTCATTGTACTTCCTAATTTCCAATATTATCTAAGTATCTCAAACTTGTAAAGGGAAAATAAGTTTAATATAGCAGTAGTTATTAATAGCACTGGCAATCTTCAATTTCATTCAATACTAGAGTGCTCCTGACTGTAAAGGAATACAGAAACATGATCACAGCTAAAAGTACACCATTCACATTCTATCTATTAGTATAATAATTATCTCTAAAATAAATATCGTCCATAGGAATTTTTGTTTTTATACTCAATAATTATTTAATTATCTCTTATATTATGACATGCTTATTGTAAGTCAATTCTTCTAGCTAGTTGCCAAGGCTAATGATCACATAACTTCTGATTTGGAGACTGCTAAGTGCTTAATGAAGATAATTAAAAAAAAAATAAATTATGCTTTGCAAGAATAATTAATTATGATTAGTTATTAAGTTTATAATAATGGCTGAAAGAATTAAGAAAGAAAAAAAAGTTCTAACTCCTCTAGAAAAGGTATTTATTTTCTATTTATGCTTTAATCTTATCTCAATGATTTAATTGTGAAATAAAATAGTTTAGAGAAGAATTGTTTGTTTGAATACTATGTATAATAATGGCAATACATGAGTTTACAACTATTGTGATTGCAATGAAATCTCATAAACTAACTACTTTGTAATTACCTTAATGCATGGTTTTCAGGGTTATCCTGCTCGGCTTATACCAAGACACATAGAGTTGACTTGGAAGGAAGTTAGAAGGGCTGGAGAATATAAATACAATTTCAGTAACAAAAATCTAAAAAGACAAAGGCAAAGTAAGAATTATGTACTGTTTCAAAAATTAATAATTGCGCAAATGATATTCTTAGGTGGGGAGACATCTTTAGAAAGTTACGCTAAAAGGCCTACGTATACTCAACATTCCACGGGAAAGGTAAAATATTTGATTTTTGTATGGGTATTATTGCCACCATATTTGTTACCATACATATTATTTTAGCAATACTCGTCAAGACTTCACAACAGTGATATATCTGATGATTCATTGTTCTCTGAAGGTTATAATATACAATCTATAGGTGGTACAAGTGAAGTAGATAAGGAATGGGATTCAAATGTGAGGACAGCATATATAATAGGTGTAAGATTTGTCTGTAATTACAAATTAAATCATTAGGTGAAGAAAAAAGATGAAGTTGGATTCATTACAGACAGTGAGATGTACTATTACGAATTAAAAGCTCACTTGCTTTGTGTGACAGCACATTAAGGAACTTTCTTGTACAAGATTTTTCTTCTATAACTTATTCACTTATAGTAAGACTCTGGAGTAATAAGCTTGAATTATAGTGATGTTCATGATCCTTTTCTATATTAATTCCCAAAATAGCTCAAAGACATCTAGTTTGATATATGTATAATAGTAGTATAGTATGATTATGCAGTACTACAGGTGTTTATTCAATTCTGCATCCATTCAATTTTAAATATCTATAGCCACACAGATATTCATTTGTATCACGTTGTGGAAAGTGCTTTCTTGGTGATTGTTTTTGGATGTACTGGTGCAGTTGTAATAACAGACGAAAAGAGTATCTATTGGGGCTCAACACATATATAGGTAACAATTTCACAGAAGTTAACAATACCTATCCTGAATGTTATCATATTGAAGCTGTCAAGCATTTTGCTTGTGAATGTATTGATGGACTTCATGGTATATCAGCAGAGTATGACTTGAAAGGTGCTTATCAATTATGTCTTTACAGGTGAACTTTACTGTTTATACTCTTTTTACAGATCATTCTTATTCTGCCTTTGATTTTCCAGTTTCTGAGTTAAATTTGGAGGAATCATCAATTGTATGTCATCCCCTCATTGATAATGCTAAAGATATTTCTTTATTCTTAGGAATTTCCCACTTATAATGAAGTTGGTAGTGAAGGAGCCATATGTGTAATGGCAGGTGAAAGCTTTGGAATTGTGTACAGTGGTGAAAAAGAACTACTATGTTCCACCTGTTAATATGGAAGGACTGCGTGTGCGAAATCACTAACTTTCCTATATCTAATGTGATGTAATAACAATCCTGCAAATAAATTTCAGCCTTTATGTATTCTAAAAATGGTGAAGGTGACAACATTGGAAGTCAAAAATAGTAGTTATTATACCAGATTGATCACCACTTGAAACAATTCAAATTAAATTAAAAACAACAAAACAAAATGAGTCGTGGATAATGAATCTGGTCCTTAATCCATAAGTACACTATGTGATATATTATTACCAGTAATAATAATGGTAATATAAAAGTAGAAATTCTGGCAAGTATTTATCTTTATACGTATAATTGAAATCCCTAACTTTCCTATATCATATGTGAAGTAATACTAATCTGGTCCATAGCTTTCCAATTTCATGTATTTTAATGAAATTTAAATATATACAGATTGTGACAATATTGAAAGTCAAAGAGAAAGGTTATTGTATTAGATTGAACACCTACTGAAACACTTCAAATAAGCTTAAAGGTGAAAAGATAATTTACTCATCAGTGATGGATAACGAATCTGGTCCATACTCTTTAAGTGATATGTATTTATCCTTATATTAATAGTTTTTACTGAAATACAAGTCCTGAAATCTCTGAAACTGTGGCAAGTATTTATCTACACTGTTCATTACACATAATAATTGAAATTACTAACTTTCCTACATCTAATGCTATGGAACACCAATCTAGTCCATAGATTTCAAATTTCCTAATTACTAAAAACATTTGAGTAGAGATTGTGAAAACATTAAAGAAAGTATTGGATTGAAACTCCTCAAATAAGCTTAAATATGACAATGATCAATTAATACCCATAACAGATTGAAAATAATCCATATGCTTGTATTATATTTTGTAATATAAATAGTTGTATTTGAAATACAAATCTGAAACTCTGCCAAGTATTTATCTATACTGATAATTATACATAATAGTTGAAATCACTAGCATTCCTAATGTGATCTAGTACAAATCCGGTCCAAATTCAAGAAATTTAAGTACAGATTGTGACAACATTTAAGGAGGAGTTATTTGATTAGATTGAACACCTATTGAAATACTTCAAATAAGCTTAAAGACGACAAAGATGAATTACTCATAATAGATGCAAAAATGAATGTATTCTAAAAATTATTATATGTGGAGGTATAGGTTGAACATCAGACAGAGTAGTTATTCAAACACTTCCAATAAACAAAATGAAAATTAACTCATAAGAGATGGAAAAATGAATCCACTCCTTAATCCATATACATTTTGTATTAGATTTAATTAACACTAATATCAATAGTTATACTTGAAATACATATCTGAAACTCTGGAAAGTATTTATTTATACCCATCTGTCGCAATCACTAACTTTCCTATGAAAATTTAATACAAATCCGGTCCATAGCTTTCAACTTCAGGTATTCTAAAAATAATTATAGGTAGAGGTATAGATAATATTGAAAGTCATACAAATCCCGTACATAGCTTTCCAACTTCAGAAATTCTATATAGTACAGATTGTGACAACATGGGAAGTCAAAGAGTAGTTATTGTATTTGATTGAACACCTACAGAAACACTTTAAATGAGCTTAAAGGTCAAAAGATGATTTACTCATTAGTGATGGATAAGGAATCCAGTCCTTACTCCATAATTACATAGTACATTATTTAGTTATTAGTATAATAATAGCTTGCAAGTCCTGAAAGCTCTGAACCTCTGGCAAGTATTTATTTATACTTTTCATTGTACATATAATTGAAATCACTAACTTTCCTATATCTAATATGTAATGCAATACCGATCCGGTCAATAGCTTTCCAACTTCAGCACAAATTGTGATGACACTGAAGGAGTAGTTATTTTATGAGATTGAGCTTATTATAGAAACACTTCAAATAAACTTGAAGACAACAAATATAATTTATTCATAAGGGATGGTAAACGATCCCAGTCCTTTATCCATATGTACACTATGTGTTCTGTAATTACCAGTAATAATAATGGTAATATAGACATTCTGGCAAGTATTTATCTATACTGTTCATTATACATATAATTGAAATCTCTAGCTTTCCCATATCAAATGTGATGTAATACCAATCCAGTCCAAAGTTCATGTATTGTAAAGAAACATTAATTGAAGAATAGATTGTGACAATATTGAAAGTCAGAGAGAGGTTACTTTATTAGATTGAACAACTATTAAAACACTTCAAATAACAGATAGTTTACTCATCAGTGATGAATAATGAATCCAGTCCTTACTCTAGAAGAACATACTAGTATAATAATAATTTTTACTGAAATACAAGTCCTGAAATCTCTGCAACTCTAGCAAGTATTCATCTATACTGATCATTATACATATTAGTTGAAGTCACTAACATTCCTATATCTAATGTGATGTAGTATATATTCAAAAAATCCCATTGTAACAACATTGAAGGAGTAGTAATTGTATCATCACAACTTGAAATAAACATCTCAAATTAATTTAAAAGTGACAAATATAATTTACTCATAATGCACGGATAATCAATCCAGTCCTTACTCCATAAGTACACAGTAAGTTATTGTAATTACCAGCAATAACAATGGTAATATAAATGTAGAAAATCTAGCAAGTATTTATAACTTTCCTATATCATATGTGAAGTAAGACCAATCCGGTCCATCGCTTTCCAATTTCATGGACTCTAAAGTAATTTAAGCACAGATTGTGATGACAATAAAGGAGTAGTTATTGTAATAGATTGAATACGTATTGAAACACTTGAAATAAGCTTAAAGACGACTAACATAATTTACTCATAAAGAATGGAAAACGAACCCAGTCCTTAATCCATAAGTACACTATAATGGTAATATATATGTAGAAATTAATCCGGTCCATAGCTTCCCAACTTCATGTACTTTAAAGTAATTTAAATAAAAATTGTGAAAACATTGAAAGTCAAAGAGAGTTGTTATTTTATTAGATTGAACACCTATTAAAACACTTGAAATAAGCTTAAAGACGACAAATATAATTTACTCATAAGGAATGGAAAACGAACCCAGTCCTTAATCCATAAGTACACTATGAGATATATTATTACCAGTAGTAATATATATGAAGAAATTCAGGCAAGTATTTATCTAAACTGTTCCTTATACTATTAATTGAAATTACTAACTTTCCTATATGATATGTGAAGTAATACCAATCCATAGCTTTCCAACTTCATGTACTCTAAAGTAATTTAAGCACAGAATGTGACGACATTAAAGAGTAGTTATTGTATTAGATTGAATACCTATTGAAGCACTTCCAAATAAGCTTAAAAACGACAAATATAATTTACTCATAAGGAATGGAAAAAGACCCCACTCCTTAATCCATAAGTACACTATGTGATATATTATTACCAGTAAGTAATATATAATTATGTAGAAATTCTGGCAAGTATTTATCTAAACTGTTCCTTATACATATAATTGAAATTACTAACTTTCCTATATCATATGTGAAGTAATACCAATCCAGTCCATAGTTTTCCAATTACATGGACTCTAAAGTGCACAGATTGTGACAACATTATAGGAGTAGTTATCAGTAATAATAATGGTAGCTAATACACATATATGTAGAAATTATGGCAAGTATTTCATTCATGTGTTCTTTATATGTATAATTGAAATTACTAACTTTCTTATATAATATGTGAAGTAATACCAATCCGGTCCATAGCTTTCCAAGTTCATGGACTCTAAAGTAATTTAAGCACAGATTGTGACAACATTAAAGAGTAGTTATTGTATTAGATTGAATACCTATTGAAACACTTCCAAATAAGCTTAAAGACAATTAATATAATTTACTCATAAGGAATGGAAAACGAGCCCAATCCTTAATCCATAAGTACACTATGTGATATATTATTACCAGTAATAATAATGGTAATATATATGTAAATATTGTAATACAAATGTAGGCATTACGAAAACCAAGGTAAATGCTTACCTAAGTGATGTCGTAAGCTGGAAAACTATGGACTGCTTTAATAATATATCATATTAGATTTACAAAAGTTAGTATCATTGAAATTATAATACAGTTGCACATACAACCTCTGCAGAGTACATATGTGTAGATCTACAAGTTAAAATTTATTTACATATTTTATAAAATTGTTTAATGAATGCAATCATAGGGATATGAAAGAGGGGCTATTGCCCCACTCTGTTCTTTGCAGATGGTGGGCTTAGTTATTATTTACAGCATTATTATCTTCAAACTGATAACTTATTTCAACCAAACAACATTATAAACAGTCTAGATGACTATAATGCTGCAATAAAAAGATTTTCTCAATTGTTAAAACCAGGAAGAAAGATATTTATCTTTGGCTTGGAACGAAATACAGAGATATCCGATCCAGGTATGTATCCAGTAGGAAACGAGTTTTTTCACAATATTCGTCTCTCCAAAGAAATGATCATAAGAGCATTGGAGAATGCGAAATCTATTAATATCAAGAGGGTTGTTTCAGAATTTAAAACACAGCTCTTTCCTGATGGTCCCCGTATGCCTGTAATCTACACTGCAGTTAAGCAAGTTGCATGATTTTTTCAAAACTTTGACATAATTATGTTTTTCAAGTTTTTCAATTATTAATACAATAATTATGATAATTTTAAATACAATTATAATCATAAATGCATGGGGCCCAAAGGAGAAGTAGACTGAGTGATGATGACTTCCATTTGAAGCTAATGGAAATACCTTTACAACAGCCAGAAGAATTATAGGCATGAATGTGTTTAAAAGATGTTCAAACTATTAAGTCATTTTTGGCATTATTGTAAAACAATCCCTCAACATGCACATAATGCTGCACATGGTAATTATATTTTTTCCATGAAAATACAATTATTTGATAGGATTTATGATTCCTCCATGCTGATTTATTTACAAGTATTGATTTTGATCTATACTGACTAGTATATAAAGTACAAGTCATAATAATGCATAGTGACAAAAACAGTAATACAGCATTATAGGTATGATCTGTGTATTATTATCATTCTCATTCTAGTTCATCTAAAAACAACGGATGGTACTTACTCATTTCAGAGTAACATGAATTTACATGTACATGCTAATCTGTTGTACCTAAATTACTATGAAATTTTCCATTCTTTATTATTGCAAACATTTTATAATTATAATAATCAATATAGATATGTGAGTATAAACTCTCAATATTTATTTATAACATACTGGATTAGCTACTCTATAAAAATTAATTATTATTAATTATGTACATAATTATGATTCAATGGTCTCTAGCCACAAATAGCTTCCTACACTATTAGTTAATGAGCCAAATGTATTCTTTGTGAATGATTGAATTCATTTACTAATGACTTAATGATGTAAATCATTGTTCATGTCTGAATAATTTACTAGCTGGTTGGGGTAACTGTGGGTACATTCCCTCATAGCAAGAATATATACTTTATACTTTATGTTTGATATTTAATATAAATATTTCAGTGTATTTTAAATGAATGTCAAGACTACAAATAATGATATAGTTATATACTCTAGGTGACATAGTACACAACAAAATTTTTATTGGTCACTCATATTCAGCATTGAATGGAACACTGAATTGTTATAAGACTTATAACCAATAAAATAAGATTGAAATAAAAATCAATTTTTATAGCGTACTAGTTGAACAAGTAATTGGCATTATTTCAAAAATGTAGACTGTATGACAATTTACAGTACTTCAATCATTTGACCATTTGCAAAGTCTATCAACTTTGTGTTGAACAAGGGCCACTCAGATTTTTAGCATTGGTGTAGAATGCCTGAGGAGGGGAGCCTAGGCCTACATCCTCATGAAGTTGTCTCAGTGTACATTCAGCAAAAACCTGGGACTTATATTTTGTGAACCAGGTGTGAAAGCCAGGTTAAAACGATGGGACTTTAAAGCAATTCTTCTCACTCACATCCCAACTTGGGTTGAGACGTTTCTCATGGAATTCTAATGGAATATAGCAGTCCACCAGACATTCATGATACACATCATCCACTCGATAGCCAAATATCTCTTGGATATATTCATTACTGATATTTTTAGGTATCTTCTTATCGGATCTGGATAGATGATCTTCAATATTTTGGTAAAGATGTCTAAAGCAACGAACATGTGCTGCAAAAGGAAAGTGACATGAAAGTGCATCTGATAAGTTCTCTCTCCATCAGTGCCAAATGCACATAAATTTTGTAGTTTCTTATTCAGGTCTATCAAAGAGCTGAAAAAATAGCTAAAAGCAGCATAGTCTTTGGTTTGATGGACCAACATTGGACCAATAAATACAGGTGGCCGGTAGTTATTATTTTTTCTCTCTACGAGTAGGTGGCTGTATGCATAGGCGTATCTAGGCCCAGGCATACCAGGGTAATGCCCTGGTAAACTGTTGCAGAAGACATACTTAAGACA
The DNA here is from genome assembly GCA_947044365.1 of Petrosia ficiformis. Classification (NCBI taxonomy): domain Eukaryota; kingdom Metazoa; phylum Porifera; class Demospongiae; order Haplosclerida; family Petrosiidae; genus Petrosia; species Petrosia ficiformis. The sequence continues at coordinate 5,409,556 of OX345636.1, forward strand.
TACTTAAAATTCCACTATGACACAGCAAAGACTCGATAGTCTAGCTCTCCAGTATGTAGAGAAAGACCTCTCGTCCACGTTATGGAACTCATTGGAGGACTTAGTATTGCAGTTTGCACAGAAGCACAAGAACTCAAGGATAGCACTTTTGTAAATAGAACAGAGACTCTACCTTTCCTATTATATTATATTAATATTTATCGCGCAAGTTTTTGATTAACTATTAAAAATCGTTAATAATTATAATAACCTATAATAATTGATTAATAAAACAATGAATATTTAATTATGCCCTGGTTCTCGGATGACCATAGATACGCCTATGGCTGTATGTTGTCACAGTGACATAGAAAGATCCTAGATTAAATGTGGGGTCAACACCCAAAACGGTGAAGTTATCAGGACATGTACAGAATCGTGCAAGGTCATCAATCTGTCAGTTGAATGCCAAGACGGCCATTGGTAGTGGAGCGGCTTTTACATTTTGAATAACACCTTGTCGAATCACACTTTTAGCAAAACTCCAAATATGGTCAAAAGGATGGGTTTAAGATAAGTTAGGGTTTCCAATGTAAAAAATGAATTTTTCGAAAATTAAAAACTAAGCATGTAGTTATGCTTACCTTCATGGTAAGACAGTCCAGCTTTAAAATAAATTCGTTTGCAGCAGTTTCTGAGCTACAGCAACTCAAAATAACTTAATAATTAAAAAGAGGCGTGGATTACAGGACTAGTGCCTGCCTTCTGACTCGTGGTGCCATAATAAAGAATGGTAACAGAGGTTATACAATGTACATATATTTTATACATGCAAATCCCATAATGTACATTTATGATTGCATGTCAATGTAGTTTTTACTATAACTAACAAATCGTTTCTTCCTATGCATATTATCAATAACAGCCTCTTTATAAGGTAGTATGGTGTATATTGGTATGTACATTCCTGATTGCATGATAGGTGATAACAATTGTTTTTACTATAAGCAATAATTTGAAACAAATTGTTCCTTCCTATGCATATTACCTCATTTTGAAGTTATCAATTTATAATTATGGTAGTAGGGTGTATTCTAGTATATGCTTTTATGACTGTAGTCATAACATTCCTTTTACCATATAGCTAGTATAATAACAAGACTAAATGCTAATTATCCTCTTATTTCATGTTTCTAACTATATATACATATGCAACTGTGGTAACAACTGGTCTGTTAAAAAAATGTATTAATATGTTTGTTATCATATGCCTTGACATGTACTTTATAGCAGTATAGATCGAGATCTAACGAACTGTGACCTGTAAATATTAACTAGCTATAGCAGGAAAAATAAATCAGCATGATGGAATATACAATTGCATAGAAACTCCTGTAACCAACTGAAGGTTAAAACAACCTACTACTTTTTACAGTGTAAAAATTGATTCGTTGTTTTACTTAATTCAAACAGTATCACAATTAAGTTTTTGCTTCTGTCTGTTCGTGAACGTGAGTATACACTGCAAAAAGTTAAAATAACTAATTTAGTGGTTAGTGCAGTTGCAAGGATTTAACAATTAGTTGTTTGTTCAGTAGCAAGATGATATCTTCAGATACTATGAAAGAAGACAGATGATCTCGAATCGGACGCCATTTTCTTTCATCAAGCCACGTGTTATTTAATTGCGCATGGGCATTTGTATACTCAGAACATGGAAGCGGTGGATAGAAAACACGGACAACGGATCACGGATTACGGATCACTAAAGCTATGAATTTGTTTCAAGTCATATGCATGACACATGCAGTGTTCGAGCATGGCTGCAGTTGAGGATATTGTTCTCTCCTCTGACTCTGAGTCTGATGATGATGCCGATGGTCAGAACATTATTTACATCTCCTCTGACAACGACAGGTACTGACAGATTGAAGTACTGAAGTTAACATAATTTATTTTTCGCTGCAATTTTTAGGGATAGTGAACTATTTGAAAGTGCCGAAACGTTTATATTGAAGAAGGAGAGCCTTTACAGGTAGGTACAGATATTAGCTATAGATGTGATATATCCTCTGTGTTTAGATATAATCTCTGGCCATCGTTTTGTATAATTGATACTTATATCTTTATAGTGGTGATGAAGCTGGTTTGAGCTGTCAGGGTATAGAAAGTGATATGAGTGATAGGTAAGAATTTGTTAATTTAGAAATTGTAAATCAACCATCATTAGTTCAAAGAGAATTATTTGTGTCATTCTAACGTACAAATGTACATGTACATAATTATTACAACTGAGCCACAAAAATATGCTGTAACCATAATTATATCATGATTGTATAAATTAATGTTCAATGAGAAATGGCCCATCCTTCCTGATGTACATAACACCGATAGTACGTCGAATCTTGTATCCATTCTTCTTGGCCATGGTATTAATGATGAAACCATTTGCCAGACTGTTCCAAAGTGTGTAGATGTAAATGCCATATTTTTAGTCAACACTTCAGAATTCTCCAATCTTGATGATGTGAAATGTGACGACAATGGTTCATGGATAAACAATGGAGTTAGACAACTGTACCTTAGTGTTACAAATGAAGCAGACCAGAAATTGCTCAAAGTTACTACTATTCAACGAGGTGGCAAACCGCCTGAAGAGAAACACTGGTGTTTAATACGAACATACTTTTTGTGTAAAGCTTCCAAAGATTTCAAGAAAATGATTGTATCGCTTCAAGGTATGTTTTGACAAGTTCTTAATTATAATTAATAATTAATTATCAGCTATATTTTCCTTAGATAATTCTGGAGTATATGCCAAACTACATTTGATAAAGTATAATTTCAGTGAGGAAGCACACGCTCTCCCAAGAGTGTCTCACAGGAACTCAAATACCTTAACTCCGTACAAGCGACAGCCACCTAGTACAAGAGAATTACTACGAGATGCAGTCAAAACCTGTAAACCAAAGGAGGCATGCAAGAATGTTGAGGAACAATTAGGAGGGATTGAGAATCCAGCTGGTGTCAGTGCCTTACCCGTAACAAACAGCAGGCAGCAACCGTGAAACGTCAGCTTTTTCCCACAGCAAGTGATCCTATTATGGCTTTGGTTGACTTGCACAAAACAAAGATGTCCGGTTTTATCAGATCATTACAACTTTTACCCACTCCAATGTGTGTTCTTGCCACAGATGCAGAATTACATCAACTAGTTGTAAATTGTACAAACAGGAGTAAGTTTGCGATCATGCACCTTGACCCTACCTTCAACCTTGGCTCTTTTTTCGTCACCCCCATCGTCTTTCCATTAATTAAATATTTGCATTAAAAAAATAAAGGTTTCCAACTTTCATTGGCCCAGTCCTAATTCATCAGCAGATGCATCATGGTGTGTACAACTACTTCATGACTCAGCTGGTATTATTAAAGCCTGAAGTAAAGCAAATAAAGGCAGTGGGAACTGACGGTGAATTGGCATTATGCAATGCAGTGAAGGACAACTTTCCAGATGCAGTTCACCTGTGATGTCTCAAACATGTGAAGGATAGCATTGAGAATAAACTACCGGACTTACAGTTCAACAAAACGGGAATAAAAGAAATCATGTGCGATATTTTTGAGGTGATAGGTGATGGAGTGAAGGAGATTGGACTTGCTGATGCAGCTGACACTGATGACTTTTTCAAAAAGCTTATGCCTCTGGAGAAAAAATGGAATAACCTTGAAAGTGGTCATCGTTCTTTCCTGTTGAACCAAGAAAGAAAATGTGTGTTTTATGACTGGTTTTGTTTAAATTATAGCAACATCTTCACTGAAAGTGTGATATCATCAGTGAGAGTTAAAGCAGGCCTGGGTTCTCCACCAATTCCTTTTTATAACAACAGAAGTGAGTCGATGAATAAGTTACTTAAAATACATGTTAAGTACCAGAAAAATTGTCTGCCAGAGTTTATTCAACATCTTTATGATTTTGTCAATGAACAATTTAGTGAGAAGAAAAAAGCTGATGTGTCTGTTGGAGATTGGCGCAAAGAACAGGGTACATCTAAACCAGAACTATCCATGTCTTCTGAGAAGGTTATAGAGTCGATTGATGTTGATGAAACCATTTTAGATGCTGTGTGGAATAAGGCCGCAGAATTAGTGCATACAGAAGGTCAAATTGTACGAATTCCTGGAGATCCTTTCGGAAGGGGTAGAATAGTGGCAAGTACAACTTCTTCAATTCCTTATATGGTAACCTGTGGTAAAAAGAATGACACTATTTTCAATTGTGATAAGCATTGTCCCAGATATGCTGTGTATGGTTTTTGTAGCTATACTGTTGCTGTAGCAGAGGTAACTGGATGTCTTGAAAAGTTCATTCAGCAAATTGCCAAGAGGAAACGCAAAGCAAACTTGTCGTCACTAGTATACCATGGTTTACCAGATGGAGCTTGAGAAAAAGGTGGCAAACCAAAGCAGAAACGACGTCGTTTAACACCAAATGATGTAACTGATCTACCAATACTAGAAAGGTTGACAAAGACTACCTTGGCTTCACACCAGTCTGCCATCAATCTACATGTACATCTATTTCTGTTCAGCAATCACTTCCATCACCGTCATCCCAACCGTACTATTTCAAGATACTCACTCCTCAAATTAAGGTATGTGCTGGTTGCAGATTAGGGTATACTAACAGGGAACCCCCATATGATGTCTGTCTTGTTCATAAGGAAACCAGAATCCCCAAAACAAGCAGTATATGAACATTCCAGTTAATGCTCATTACCATGCGACGAAGTCATGTATCACGATCACCAACCCTACATTTTCAGTTTCTAACCAGCTGATTATTCCTGAGGGTCTGAAAGACAAACTGTCTGGGCCATTGTATCAGACTTTGATAGAACAAGAATTTGCCACTCCTTTTGGTTCCCTGCTATACTGACAATCTGACATCTAGTTAGCCATCTGCTTATTTCACCATCTGCTTAATACCCTTAATTAACTGATTATACTATTTGTGTTATTATAATAATAATAATTAAAACTGCAATTGGCTTCTCAATTCTCTAGATCTGCTGTCTTGCACCAAACATATTCCATTCTGTGATGAAAAAAGTATATGAATGGCATTTTTGGTCTGGCAGTGAGGCCCAACCCTTTGCAGGCATGTAATAAAGAACACCCAACAACCCTAATTCATAAGAACACTCTAATAAATTATCAATCATGGGCAGTGATTTATAGCTATAAGTCAACTATAAAGGCACAACCCAGCAGTCAGTTAAAAAGCTCCTATTAAAATAAACATTTTCATTAATTTTGAGCAACAACATAAATGGTAACAACTCACATACCTTTATGTTGAAATGCAGTCCTAGTCCACCTAAGCAAAACATCTTACATCTTACTCTTACACATCAAAAAGCACTATCAGTTCACCTTAGTCTCGCGTAGCCAGCCCTCCTCCCTAGGGAGGAGGGGTTGGCTACGCGAGACTAAGTTCTCTTGTGCATGTGATCAAAGCATATCATGCACTTGTCACATGATATCTGATCCGTAATCTGTGATCCGTGGTCCGTGTGAGGAATCCGAAATACATTCTTATAATAATGAATATCAGTAAAACTTATTAATTAATATTAAAGCCATTGTATAATAATTATGTAGTGGTGCAGTCTCACCACGTAACAGAATATTATTGACAGAGTTAAAGAGAGTTTAGAACTGTATTCAACAACCACGTTACTAAGAATTACATAACTTAAATAGAATATAGCAAACAAAAGAACAACTAACAAAAGTAAGGCTCTGTCTAACAAAGAGGTATAAGGTACAGATGATAAGATCTAGTTAACACATGAGTACAATTATGAGGTCTGTAAGGTAAGTTAACACTTAGAGTCCAATGATGAGGTCTATAAGTTGGCCTCATTACAATTATATTATATACTATGATAAGCATTGGAATAGTGAATTGTTGACACAGTGACTGACACTACTTCTTGTAGGACCCCTGACAGTTCTGTAAGTGAAATAGAGAAGAAACATCATCTGTAAGTGAAAGAGAATGATAATCAATTCATAAATAATTGATATATACAAAAGACTGACCTTCATTGATGAACAAACGTACACCAGTATTTCAGCAATCTATAAAAAATATTCACACCATTCAAGAAAAAAACAATGGAAACAAGAATAATAAAAAACATTTCCAATAAAAATGAAAGAAGATGTAGGGATGTCAAAACCCAAAAAGCATGCGAACAAGGTTAGGTGGGACCCAAAATTAAACAAACCACTTTCATATAACCCTACATAAGTACTTGAACCACTATAAAGCAAAATACAAAGACCTGTACTTATCAGGGCATAAACGAAGGTGATTTTTACACCTTCGAAGGTTTGTTTCAACTAGAACAAGAAGGTTCACGAAGGTGTAACACTATGAATGTGTTAACTTTGTACCTATACAAGTGTTTATCTAATGGGAGACCTCTTAATTCAGAAGATGGCAGATGAGATTCAGTACATTCTGGTTTTGAAAGTCCACACTCGTCCATGGTCTCTTCCCTCTCAGCCATTATCAATCTCCACGTGACAAATGTAATAATTAATTAAGAGTTATAAATAATTATTGCAGCAAATAATTAACCACGTGTTAATTGCGAACCTTTGTGGAATGGATTCTACCTTCGAAGGTAAGGAATTATAACGAACCTTCGAATGTTACCATCTTTGTTTATGCCCTGGTACTTATGTTATGTTATAGGGAAGTGGTTTGTTTACTTTTGAAATTCTATCAAACGGTATGCAGCATAAATTTTATACATGAGCATTTATTTCATCTCTCTCCAGGATGGATGCAATGTGATATTCTTTTCACCATTGATCAATTATGGCTTCGGTTTCCTGAGGTTTCTGGATTGTATGTTGATGAAAGATCTCTCATTATAATGCACTCAAGAGAACTGAATCTTAATGCCATTTTGAAATCTTCATCACCTTCTCAGGATTTGTTGTCACTGGATTCTCATACAAAGAAACTAAGTTCTTTTTCTGTCGTGGTATGCTATTTGACTTTACCACTTTTCTTACAGGTCTTATGTTAAACCACATCCTATGAAGGTGAAGACTGCTGGTCGACCTGTTGTTACTCTTCCGATAGTATTATTCACTGATGATACAAGTGGGAACAAAAGCAAAAAGTGGAATAAATTTGAATGGTGGGGTTTTGTGTTAGCTGGTCTGCCTAAAAAGGAAAGTAGAAAGCCCCACAATATCGAATTTGTTTCTTGTTCCTATATTCCAGCAACTGCAAATGGCAGAGGAGGGCTTTGAAGCTTTTGACAGTGGTTTGAATTGAGCAGTTTTTGTGACTGCTCCAATCCTCTTGATCAGTGCTGATAATGTTCGTCATTCAGAACTCCTCAGCCACATGGGTTCCTCAGCTAACAAATTTTGCAGATTTTGTATGGTAAATGTTATTGGTGAACAAAATTGATATTGCTTACTCTTTTAATCAATAGGTCGGAATTCAGCTACATGTATTGAAAGTTGCGTTGTCAGGAGAAATCTTAATATCAAATAATGGAAATTAGACAAAAAGTAACAGAAAAAGAGAAGAAGGAAACAAGAACATTATATGGGTTGAAGGAACATTACAATCCTATGTTCAATTTGAAAGTTGATTTGTTCAGGCAAGCTACATGTAACTAACAATTATGTATTGAAAAGTGCATTTACTAGTGAAATGTGCTTGTTTCTCTTATAGATCTACCCCAATTGAGACACTTCATACTGTTCTTTTGGGAACATGTAAATATCTACTTCAGGCAAGCTACATGTAACTATATTTAGTTAACAATTATGTATTGAAAAGTGCATTTACTAGTGAAATGTGTTTGTTTCTCTTATAGATCTACCCAATCGAGACACTTCATACTGTTCTTTTGGGAACATGTAATTATCTACTCAGATCTTTTTTGAGTGAAAGAAATAAAGCAGAGAAAGATGAGATTTTAGCCAGAATGTCTGCTTTTAATTCTTCTCAAATTTCAACCAAAATACATCGAAATGTATGTTTCTATTATCAGTCCTTTGTTGGCAGGGATTTTAAAGGCTGGATGTAAATGGCAGTCTATATAATATACCCTTACCTAACTGTTGATCAAAGAAAGGTTTGACTTCTACTGTCAAAGGTATGCAACATTGTACTAATAACTTTGTTTTCAACCTTTCTGTGGGGTGGGCTGCAACAGGTATTCCGAATCATCTACTGCCAACCTCTTTTACAAGAAAATATTGATGAGTACCGTGATATATGTCAAAACTTTGTCAATGAATTGACAATGAGCTACCCAGAACATGGACAAAAGGTTAAGGTGCATCTGCTGTTTCATCTAGCTGACAATATTATGGACTTCTCCCTTCCATCTTGCTATAACACAGAAAGGTTCAATTTCATTTAAATGTAAACCATAATCTCAGCATTATTTTTTTGTATTCAGATTTGAAGCTTTCAACTCATTTGTCAGAAGTCAAAACATCTATGGCAACCGCAGGGCACCAAGCAGAGACATCACACATAAACTTGCTCTAATCGAGTTCATCCGATTTTTCTGCTCTTGTATCAATGGAGCATATAGGTGAGTCATTCCTTTTTGATTTTCAGCCATTTATGAACAGATGTGGTGAAGGTCTGAAAGCTCTATTTTTAAGTCCACCAGTACAAAACTTTTTTAATTGCATTCCTATGCAAGAAATTGGTCATGATAAGGAGATATATCAACTTGGAGTTGTACGAAAGGTATGTATAGCATAATTTGACAATTTTTTAACACTCATTTGCATTTATAAAGAAAGTGCAAGATGCTGCTGTTGATTTGGTGGACATTAAAGTATCTACCATTGACTCCAGTGATTGTGTCAAAGTTCGGGCACTTATGAGGAATTCTTGCTACTCATTACACTTATCAGAGAGTGTTGCTTATGATGATAAAGTTACATTCCGAAATATAGCATTATCGGGTATTTCCTCTATTCTTCGAATCGCATGATTGCCTCAAACATGTGCACTTGATACGCACCATTGTCATCAATTACGTCACGTATCTGATTACAGATCTGTTAATCAATCACAATATTGGGTAGGGTTGGGCCAACTATTCATTTACTTTTACCTATTATTCTATTCCTTTATTCAAGGGAAAACCCTTATTATTCCCTTGCTTTGATCCTATTATTCACTTTTAAAAACATTAACAGACAAATACATGTAACAGTCAAAAGATAATATCATATCCCACTGTATTGCAACATTAAGCTCGTCTCAATTTAAGTCTTGTAAGCAGCGTTGTTGTTGATTATTGAAAGTATCGTTGAGAATAGAAAATAACTTTCTCTGATACTGCACTAGAGGGCTGAAGTAACAGAACTTTTTGATACACAGCAAACCACGTAGGTAACCTGTCCTTATGATTCAGCCAGAACTCTCCCACCTTCAGAGCCACTCCTATTATTCTCAAACTATTCATTATAAATTTTAAACCTATTATTCCAAAATTATTAATGAACATTTGGCCCAAGCCTAATATTGGGTGTGCAGTCTGATTTAACACCCACATGGGGTTGTTCCGTTAAAATCTTTATTACTTAGAGTATCCTCTGCCCTATGAAGTTTCCAGAGAACCATTGAAACTCTACTTCAGAAAATTCTTCGAACCATTGTTTTATCTTGATGATATTCTTGAATCAGGGATATTGCAAAAATTAGAAATTCAAGTCTTCTGGATTAAAACAGAAAAATAATAAATGTAAATTCATGGTTTCCTTCTATCTCTTGCCTAGGATACAAAATTCATGTCAAGAGGTACATCTCTTACCTGATAAAGTAGAAGCGATCCTGAATACTCCTGGTCCTACTTACATGATAGAGTTAATTTCTGGGTCTTTTGAACTACTATGGGAAACTATCGACTGTGCTGTATTCTCTTTATGATTTATTATGCAAATCAACCAGATAGAACTGGGATAATACTAAGAAACAAGCGTTTCCACAAGCAAAGCAACTATTAATTTCAAATAATATATTCGATCCTCAGAAAGATTGACACTTCTTCGTTGAAGCTGTACTCTCAAATCACTTTTCGATGGCTTTGAATGTCCGTATTTTATTTATTTTATCTCCTGCCGAATGTAATTGTAGCCAGGTTGAGGAAGAGACACTGTCTTCTGTGTTTGGAGTGAAGAAGTATCATTCATTTCTCTTTGGTTGTAAGTGTACTCTCACAACTGATCACAAACCATTACTCACATTACTGAATAAAAGTCATTATTATAACAAGCGCTGTCAGGACAGAACCCTCACCTATGCGGCAAAATAATATTACAAACAATACATAAATGTAATACACCAAAAGATTGTGTATTATGTACACATCGTTGGTCATTTTTATGGGTCTGAATAATATAATCATGAAAAGGTTAACTTCCCATTGTTTTAATACATACAAAAGGTATAAAGTAGCAAAACTGTGAAGGACTGAATTGATGCTATCAAATGAACTGGAAAGTACATGCATTTTAGCTCTGTAATAATTAAAGTCTTACATCTGTTTTATCACAAAAAGAAAAAAAGGTACTCTGTGAAGCGTTCAACAAAGACAGGTCCTCAGAAAATGCTTATACACGTGTGCGAATTATGTGCACGACACATGACTTAAAATAGGTGAAGCTACATATATATAGAAAGTAACTTTCTTAGCATGAATGCTTAGAGCCAGTGCTCAAGGTTGTAGCCAGGACTACTTCAATTGTGTTTGATTTGATTTGATGCAATGCTTTGCTAGTGATAGTCACTTATGTTTGGATTACGTCTAGATGTCCCGAAGAGTCTTCTGAAGTCAGGAAACAGTAACCTTGAGTGATACAAATTGTCATAACTTTGTAACCAAGAGGTCTTAGCAAAAGCCTCTTGTTCTTTATGTTTCTTTGTATAATTTGCAGTATCTCGTTTGAGCCACCAATATTCGTAGTTTTCCCATAAATGTGCAAAAAGACAGACAGACACACAATATGATTACCATGCATACTTTTCCACCTACACTTCGTGGCGAGGGTAGTTATTATAGATGAAGTCAATCCAACATCTAGTTCACAAAGAATTGTTATCAACAGAGGTTTTTAAAAAAAATTAGATACTATATAGTTATAAATGGTGATATTGAAATACCAAGATTGAATATGAGAAACCTATGGTTGACTTTCAAGTACAAAATATTGGGACTCCTTGGGACCAAAAAAAGTTATATGGATCTTAACAGATTTTATGGTAGTTAATTAGTATGTTATTATTGAAATTTAGTCAGTTACTAGACACAGCACTGCAAAATAGAACTTGTTAAAATAACAAATGCACAATTAGTTGGTTGTTCAGGATGCATACATCTAACACCATAGCTATACTAAATACCACCATGGATGCGAAAATCAGTCATTTTGCAAAAAATAATTTTTTCTAACGCTATATCCACAGTGCAGTAGGAAGATGAAAATAATTGGGGGGCCTGCATAATAGAGGGTCACAATGATCAGTAATGATTTAGGAAACTCCAAAAATTGGTTCCGGGGGTCCTCCCCTCAGAAAAAAATTTTGAAAATTAATAGGTGCATGCTGTTAGATGGGTTTTGAGCAATACAGGGTGTAATAGGGAGACTAAAGTATAGAGTCACCTAAATGTGCATGTACTTCATAATTATTTTAACATTCATTGCAAGATAGGATTATGGCTATTGGGGTGGCCTGCCCAACCCTCCCCCCCCCCCCCCCCTTCATTCAACTTTGAGGGGGCTTAGGACCCCCCTGCTCCCAATGTTCCTACTCCACTGATCCAGGAAGATACCAAAATAAGGTAGTACTAGCGAGTGGGCGGATGTGACTCCAATCACTTTCAAAATAGAATATTATATAATATGACTCTAACCTGGTCTAATAGCAACCTTCATATCTTCTGATCAGCTTTATATTGTCCTGTAATTGAAGAAATATGGTTAAAATCGCCATTTTTGCAATCGCAATAAGTACAAAACCACGAAAGCCACGCCCACCAATCATGGCGTGCACCAAGTACAATGTATTTTGAGAAAACAAATAGAGCCATTTTCTGAAAATTCATTTTACTTTTATACTTACAAGAGGCTGAAGAAAGCTGAATTCTGTAGCTTTTCGCTGAAACCATAAAATCTACCTTTCTAGACACTATCAAACTCCGATCTTTCTCAGAGAGCAACTACAGTTACCCTGCCAGGGTTTCCCACCTACCGCCCCCTCCACCACCCGAAGGGTGTGTTTAGCTTTCTTTCTGAAAATAAACTATCAGTGAAAACATTTAGGCCCAATAATTATACCCCCGGGTGGGTGTGGCTTCCAAAAGATACAGAATTGAACCAGATTGTATGCAGCAAGAAGCTGGCAAAACTAGAAACCGATTGGAGTTTCATATACCCCTCCCCCTAGTACAACCTTGAGTTAGTTGGTTATGTAAAATGGCCGAATAACGAAAATTTAAATGTAACCATTTCAGAAAATTTTTATTTGCCAAATGTCTGATTTTCACATCCACTGTCACATTTAATTACAATTTTCACCATTCTGTACTAGTTATTTTTAAAATTTAATTTTTGCAGTGATAACCATTAGTTACACCCCTCATAAATTATTAAGAATGATTAGCCAGACTCATAAATAATAAAGTGGGGTGTGTGTTGATAAAGTCTACAACTGTAGTAGTAAATTACAGTGTGGTGATTTATAGGCTGTGACATGGTTATGCCCACTAGCTCGTTCAAGCTGATCAAACACAAAGAACCACCACTGGATCCTCCCTGGTAAAATAAAAGTGATAAGTGTAGACATGCGGAAATAATGTTTGGGAGATGAACTTGAGTGAGTAGATGAGTAGGCAAATGAGACATAATCAAGGATTTTTAAATTGCTATGAGGATATTTGAAACAGTTGATGAAATAATTATACATTCATGATTGTCCATCAAATCAAACAATGCAGAAGCAACTTGGTTTTAAGAAAGCAATAGCTACATTTGCAAACTCAAATGAAAAATGTATACCTTGTAGCATGACACTGAATCTTTTCTAAGGCAAAAATGTCCTTAAAACGAAACATGGCCTCCAGAGTTGACAGCATCAGTATTCGTCTAACTATGATTAAATATTATTTATGTTTCTCACAATAAAATGTTGGAGAGATTGTTCCTTTTTATAGTCACAGTGAATGTGCCATATGTCATGTTTCCTAGTGATGTAATTTATCAGGCCGATATTGGCTTAGTCTCGTGCAGCCGACGTATTGCTAAAAAGATGAAATTGATGGGCAGAAAAATAAAGGGAATGATTAAGAAATGGGAGGATGATTATTGACAGATTGATTTCCAATTTATTAACACGGCATATTTTTATGCGAAGTCTCTAATAACAGGAATACAATCACAGGATAACAGTGCAATTAATTATAATTACACTCCTTATCAAAATATTTTCAAACTATAATATATACACTAGTGTTGTTTTGGTATACCAAAACTAAAACTAAAACCTATTTTAGTAAGGGGTCCACCATTTTAGTATACTAACTAACAAAATATAGTACTCCACCTTTACTAAAATTAAAACCAATTATTTTTTCATGCATGAACTAATCCTAGAACTAAAAATATTTTTTGGTGATGTTATTTTGATAATTTTAGGTTGAAACAAATGACACCTTTGCATATGTGCCAGCAAATGTCAAGGTCTGCTACACATGTGAAAATTTGAATAGTGAGTGTGATAAGATACCTGTATTCTATCATTTATCTTTTGTACCAAAACTAAACTAAAACTAGAAAAATTGTATTGTATCAAAACTATTATAAACTAAAAAGAAATCTGGAAACACAACTAAAACTAAAACGTAATACCCTAACCAAAACAACACTAATATACACATTACAACATTTCAACACTTACATAATCATAACTATAATTATAATTATTATGCAATGGACTACTTCACAAAAATTTCTATTATATCCAGAAGGATATCCTCATCATTTGTGCTCTGATTACTGCAATCCCTCAACTCGATGTTTTCAGTAATTGCTTCATTCAATGTCTTGATGGTTTGTTATGAATAGTACAACAAGGCTGTGTTTTATTACAAGTATTCACATCCCACAAATGATTGTCTGGATAAAGATTATTTTCAAATGTGAAGTCTGGTGAAGTTGAATAAAATTCACAGTAATAATCTGAACCTGCAAATACTGGGATATTAAGACATGGACAATCTTCACTGTGCTCACTCCATATTGCAGCATAAGTCCCAATATGTTGACGAGGAAGGTTATCATAAGTAATGGAAATACCATCAACATAGGGTGAATCTGTGTTTGATCCATCAAACCCATCGGGTGATCCGAACATGTACCCTCTGATTTGTCCACAAACGTTTTTGTACTTGATTGCATATGATGAAAACACAGCTGAGTTACAACTTCTCAAAGAAGACGTAAATCTACCACAAACACCATGGTCAATGTTGTCAAACTCTTGCATTATCAGTCCAGGTGGACATTTAGTGCCAGATTCACTCATATTGATGTAAGCCACTCTTGCCCATCCTCCCTCGTCATCACAATTGATCCCTTCCATGTCACAATAGACACTGACAGTACTTCCATTAGTCAGAGTTATGTTGTAATATCCTGACTTAACACTAAGATTAGTTTGATGTATATCGGCAGAGGAAAAGTTGTTATATAACAACAACCAAGAAGCTGGTAGCTCTGTGGGGCAAATTATATATGTAAGTTTCCATTTTTAAACTTGAAACTGTTTCTGATGTTGCTCATATTACAACAGTACTGTTCATAAATCGTATGTTGACGATGAGTGTTACAGTCACTCATACAGTAAGGATTACCATGACTTAACTCAAAGACAAAAACTGCAGAAATAAAAAACAAAATAAATAAATGCATGTCGATTACCTTATTTTGAATATAGCATGAATGATCTAGCATCGATCTTCAAACAAGTTATATATAATACAAATTTTGATTGTTCGTATTGTATAATCAATAGTATACCTTTCAATTGATGTAGTTTGTGTTATGTAAGAAAATGTGTATATATACACATTTTGTTTAGATAGGTGAATTATGATTTCCCTTCCAACGTACAACAGATGTTATTTGCTTATAATAACAAATATCATTTCCACACATATTTTGAGTAGGAATTATCATGTTCTGTATGCAATTACTATAGGATTTACATACTGTAATGCATGAGTACATTGTATCGTTTTCATCATCATTCTTTATTACGGCATGTAATAATCAATATAGATGATGATCAAAAGAAATAAATAATAATGATCATTACACAGCTTTGATTCATGTAGTTTCATGAGTATACTGTTAATTTTGTTTTGAAACTTGTAACCTTGCATCAATACAAGGTCCCAGATGTTTCACATGTATAATTAAACCACTGGAAAGTGTGGACACCTCTTTATTCCAGAATACTGACTGGATGAATATGCTATCCTGCTTTGCATGCTACAAACAATGATAAAATTGAACAAGAAAAACAGGCACCAAAACTTTTAAGTACAAATTAAATAGTGTTTGCATTGAAAGACTTATGTATCACTTAAAGCAGATCATAACTGAAAGTAGTTCTATATAGTGAACCTTTACACATTAAATATACAGGTTTTCAAGTTTCGTTTACCAAAATAGTAGGTACAGGCTAAATAAATGTAATTTTTACAGAATTAAATTAATATTTGCAGAGATACATTCATAATACAATGTTATTTGGAAATATTTATTCAAGTTCAGGAATTCAACTTTCATGGTTGCCAGTCACATTGGACTCATGTATAGGTCACTAGGGGGTGACACATATACATATTTATATACACATGATGAAAGAATCGAGAATGGCGAAACACAGACAGCATCTGATCCATCCAAAGGAGGGTTTATCTTGTTTGTCTGCTATCATATCTGCCAGTCTTTTATAAAATATTGTTCATTCTCTACCCATGCTACCAATGATGAGAACACCAAATGGATAAATCATCAACACCTTCATCTAAAGTATGCATTATTGTAATAATATTTATTATTATTGATTTATATTACTGTTAGATCCACAGAATCTTATAAATTCAGTTACTTTCATAGGATAATCAGCTTCAAGAGCCACAGCAAGATCCTCTTCACAGAATGCCTGATTATCAACAAATATCAGCAAAATTAAGCCCAGGAATTTTATGTTTGACAGGGAACATAGAGTGAGGATTCTAAGTTTCCAGTTTCTATCAACTGCATAGCACAAATGCATTCTAACTTTCATAATCAATAAGATTTATTTAGGAGTGATCATACACTATATAGCCATGTCTGACACATACTTTCTAGTGAGTTTGAATGTATGACCTCATGAGGTGTACATATTATTATAATATACATTTCCTCAAATATAGAATATTGTGATTTAAATGCTATGCCTGACTGAGGTATCATGAATCTCTGCAGTATTTTGTTGTTCCTTTAAAAAGTCAGTGCAGTAGTCGAAGTAAACATTTGTAAACCAGACCCAGACAATTGCAAAAACTTTTTTTTTGCCAAAGAAGGCTATATACAGCTATGTATATGTTGTATTTAGGATTGATAAAGAGAAGGGTCTGATACTGGCTGAAAATTACAAAAGGGGTCATTGTAGCCGGTAATAAACAAGCAACAGTTTGTCCATTTGAAGTGGTATTATAAACATTTATAGTTTATGTTAGTGTTATGTGTGTTTATATAGTAAATTTTCAAGCCACTTCACTGCAAGAAATTGACTTATGAGGTGGCATTATTATCTTCACAAGCATTAACTGTATAGGTGTGAGGGTCAAATGTCACATATATGTGAGTTGGAGTGTGTTCATAGCATTACGAGGCACTCCAAATGGTTGTTAGTGTTAGGAATAAGTCATGAAAATGGCTAAAAAAAAGTTGATGGTTTTTCGGCCACAATTTGTCCCGGATATCGAGCATGGGTTGTCACCCCGTTAAAAGGTAATTGAAGGGGGCAAAGCCCCTCATCGCCCACGCAATTTTGGGATTCAGTGACACCGCCCACGCAATCTGGTCTGTAGCTGAGACATTTCTCTTGCTGTGAAACCTGATATCACAGGTGTAGCTGATGTCAAAATGAAGTGGGGTCATTTCGTTTGCCCCAGTTGCAGTCAAAAGAGGGAAAACACTGCATTTGAATTAGTCCTAAAAAGCACTTGGGGACTTGCGAGTCCTGGTAAGCAAGTTGCTAGAAGTAGTACTCCCTGTCAAAAAAGGGGGCAAGTTTGGGGTACAGCAACCTAACAGTGCCCACTGTGGCCAAGATATCTGCAGCAGATATGCCAGTGTTGGAAATTTGAAGAATTTTGAAAAACACACTCAGTGGTCTAAGGGTTAATGCATCTCTGCATTAATGCACCAGTGCATCAATGCAACGAGTTAATGCATTGATGCACTGATTTTGTTTATTGGAAGTGTTTGAATAACTACTCTGTCTGATATTCAACCTATACCTCCACATATAATAATTTTTAGAATACATTCATTTTTGCATTTGGTTTGGACCGGATTTGTACTAGATCACATTAGGAATGCTAGTGATTTCAACTATTATGTATAATTATCAGTATAGATAAATACTTGGCAGAGTTTCAGATTTGTATTTCAAATACAACTATTTATATTACAAAATATAATACAAGCATATGGATTATTTTCAATCTGTTATGGGTATTAATTGATCATTGTCATATTTAAGCTTATTTGAGGAGTTTCAATCCAATACTTTCTTTAATGTTTTCACAATCTCTACTCAAATGTTTTTAGTAATTAGGAAATTTGAAATCTATGGACCAGATTGGTGTTCCATAGCATTAGATGTAGGAAAGTTAGTAATTTCAATTATTATGTGTAATGAACAGTGTAGATAAATACTTGCCACAGTTTCAGAGATTTCAGGACTTGTATTTCAGTAAAAACTATTAATATAAGGATAAATACATATCACTTAAAGAGTATGGACCAGATTCGTTATCCATCACTGATGAGTAAATTATCTTTTCACCTTTAAGCTTATTTGAAGTGTTTCAGTAGGTGTTCAATCTAATACAATAACCTTTCTCTTTGACTTTCAATATTGTCACAATCTGTATATATTTAAATTTCATTAAAATACATGAAATTGGAAAGCTATGGACCAGATTGGTATTACTTCACATATGATATAGGAAAGTTAGGGATTTCAATTATACGTATAAAGAACAGTATGGATAAATACTTGCCAGAATTTCTACTTTTATATTACCATTATTATTACTGGTAATAATATATCACATAGTGTACTTATGGATTAAGGACCAGATTCATTATCCATGACTCATTTTGTTTTGTTGTTTTTAATTTAATTTGAATTGTTTCAAGTGGTGATCAATCTGATATAATAACTACTATTTTTGACTTCCAATGTTGTCACCTTCACCATTTTTAGAATACATAAAGGCTGAAATTTATTTGCAGGATTGTTATTACATCACATTAGATATAGGAAAGTTAGCGATTTCGCACACGCAGTCCTTCCATATTTACAGGTGGAACATAGTAGTTCTTTTTCACCACTGTACACAATTCCAAAGCTTTCATCTGCCATTACACATATGGCTCCTTCACTACCAACTTCATTATAAGTGGGAAATTCCTAAGAATAAAGAAATATCTTTAGCATTATCAATGAGGGGATGACATACAATTGATGATTCCTCCAAATTTAACTCAGAAACTGGAAAATCAAAGGCAGAATAAGAATGATCTGTAAAAAGAGTATAAACAGTAAAGTTCACCTGTAAAGACATAATTGATAAGCACCTTTCAAGTCATACTCTGCTGATATACCATGAAGTCCATCAATACATTCACAAGCAAAATGCTTGACAGCTTCAATATGATAACATTCAGGATAGGTATTGTTAACTTCTGTGAAATTGTTATCTATATATGTGTTGAGCCCCAATAGATACTCTTTTCGTCTGTTATTACAACTGCACCAGTACATCCAAAAACAATCACCAAGAAAGCACTTTCCACAACGTGATACAAATGAATATCTGTGTGGCTATAGATATTTAAAATTGAATGGATGCAGAATTGAATAAACACCTGTAGTACTGCATAATCATACTATACTACTATTATACATATATCAAACTAGATGTCTTTGAGCTATTTTGGGAATTAATATAGAAAAGGATCATGAACATCACTATAATTCAAGCTTATTACTCCAGAGTCTTACTATAAGTGAATGAGTTATAGAAGAAAAATCTTGTACAAGAAAGTTCCTTAATGTGCTGTCACACAAAGCAAGTGAACTTTTAATTCGTAATAGTACATCTCACTGTCTGTAATGAATCCAACTTCATCTTTTTTCTTCACCTAATGATTTAATTTGTAATTACAGACAAATCTTACACCTATTATATATGCTGTCCTCACATTTGAATCCCATTCCTTATCTACTTCACTTGTACCACCTATAGATTGTATATTATAACCTTCAGAGAACAATGAATCATCAGATATATCACTGTTGTGAAGTCTTGACGAGTATTGCTAAAATAATATGTATGGTAACAAATATGGTGGCAATAATACCCATACAAAAATCAAATATTTTACCTTTCCCGTGGAATGTTGAGTATACGTAGGCCTTTTAGCGTAACTTTCTAAAGATGTCTCCCCACCTAAGAATATCATTTGCGCAATTATTAATTTTTGAAACAGTTCATAATTCTTACTTTGCCTTTGTCTTTTTAGATTTTTGTTACTGAAATTGTATTTATATTCTCCAGCCCTTCTAACTTCCTTCCAAGTCAACTCTATGTGTCTTGGTATAAGCCGAGCAGGATAACCCTGAAAACCATGCATTAAGGTAATTACAAAGTAGTTAGTTTATGAGATTTCATTGCAATCACAATAGTTGTAAACTCATGTATTGCCATTATTATACATAGTATTCAAACAAACAATTCTTCTCTAAACTATTATCTAAACTACTATTTCTCAATTAAATCATTGAGATAAGATTAAAGCATAAATAGAAAATAAATACCTTTTCTAGAAGAGTTTGAACTTTTTTTTCTTTCTTAATTCTTTCAGCCATTATTATAAACATAATAACTAATCATAATTAATTATTCTTGCAAAGCATAATTTATTTTTTAAAAAATTATCTTCATTAGGCACTTAGCAGTCTCCAAATCAGAAGTTAAGTAATAGCCTTAGCAACTAGCTAGAAGAATTGACTTACAATAAGCATGTCATAATATAAGAAATAATTAAATAATTATTGAGTATAAAAACAAAAATTCCTATGGACGATATTTATTTTAGAGATAATTATTATACTAATAGTTAGAATGTGAATGGTGTACTTTTAGCTATCATGTTTCTGTATTCCTTTACAGTCAGGAGCACTCTAGTATTGAATGAAATTGAAGATTGCCAGTGCTATTAATAACTACTGCTATATTAAACTCATTTCCCCTTTACAAGTTTGAGATACTTAGATAATATTGGAAATTAGGAAGTACAATGAAATGAAGAACAGCATTGAAACCAAAATTTAATATCTCTAGGAGATGAGAAATGCATAGTCTAAGTAAAAGGAAAAGTAAAACACTGCATTTTTACTATAATATATCTCTATTATAATATTGATAATGATTATGTAATGTTGTGTCTAGTAGATTGATTTTCAGTTTTCTTTTTCATAAATTGGTTTAGAGATGGTTTTCATCAGTATAAATTTTGTAATACCATGCTACTTTTTTTCACTTTTAGCATAGACATCACCGAACCTGTCACAAGTACATACCGTTCCAGTATACTAACTTTGGTATATCTAATGTGATATAATGTCAATATGGTCCGCAGATTTTCAGTTTTGTGTGCTATAGAAATTTAAGATATTGACCACAGTGAAAGTCAGAGAGAGTAGCTATTACATTCTATTAAAAAGCACTTGAAACCCTTCAAATAAATTTAAATACGAGAAAGAAATATTCACAATAGAATCTGGTCCATCATTACACATAATTGTCTCTAATCATATAGTTATATATATCGAAATACAAATCTCAACAACTTTGAATCTCTGGAAAGTACATTTACCTCTACTGATCATTATACATATAAATGTAAATACTAACTCTCCTATATCTAATGTGATGTAATATGCTTCCGGTCCTAGGTTTCCAACTTCATGAATTCTACAGACATCTAAGTACAGATAGTTAAGGAGTAGGTTATTGTATTTGATTGAACACCTATTGAAACACTTCAAATAAGCTTACTCATAATTGATAGATAATGAATCTGCTCCTTACTCTATAAGTACAAGTACATAGTACGTTATATAATTAACAGTATAATAATAATTATTGCTGAAATACAAGTCCAGGAAACTCTAAAAGTCTGTCAAGTATTTATCCATACATTTCATTACACATAATAATTATTATTGAAAACACTAACTTTCCTATTCAAGCAATTATTGTATCAGATTGATCACCACTTGAAAGCACTTTAAATTAATTTAAACACGACAAAGTTAACTTACTCATAGCAGATGGATAATGAAGCTTGTCCTTACTCCACAAGTACACTATGTGTTATAATAATTGCAAACACTATCTTTCTTGTATCTAATGCGATGGAATACAAACCAACTTCATTTAGTGTAATGAAATTTAAGTACATAATATTATTGTGACACCATTGAAAGTCATGGAGAGTAGTTATTGTATTAGATTGAACACCTCTTGAAACACTTCAAATTAATTTAAAGACAACAAAGACAATTTAGTCATAATTGATGTGTAATAAATCCGGTCCTTACTCCACATATAATTGAAATCACTAACTTTCCTATATCTAATGTGATGTAATGCCAATCCGGTCCATAGCTTTCCAACTTCATGTATTGTAAAGAAATTTAAGTACATATTGTGAGAACATTGAAAGTCAAATAGAGTTGTTATTGTA
Source organism: Petrosia ficiformis (assembly GCA_947044365.1). Classification (NCBI taxonomy): domain Eukaryota; kingdom Metazoa; phylum Porifera; class Demospongiae; order Haplosclerida; family Petrosiidae; genus Petrosia; species Petrosia ficiformis. Next base: position 5,431,702 of record OX345636.1, read on the forward strand.
TTAGATTGAACACCAGATGAAACACTTCAAATAAGCTAAAAGTTGAAAAAATAATTTGGTCATAATAATGGAAAATGAATCCGGTCCATACTCCATAAGCACATAGTACGTTATATAATTGTCAGTATAATGATAGTTATTACTCAAATGCAAGTTCTGAAAGCTCTGAAACTCTGGCAAGTATTTATTTATACTGTTCTTTATACATAATATTATAATTGAAATCACTAACTTTCCTATATCTAATGTGATGTAATGCCAATCCGGTCCATAGCTTTCCAACTTCATGTATTGTAAAGAAATTTAAGTACATACTGTGAGAACATTGAAAGTCAAAGAGAGTTGTTATTGTATTAGATTGAACACCAGATGAAACACTTCAAATAAACTAAAAGTTGAAAAAATAATTTGGTCATAATAATGGAAAATGAATCCAGTCCATACTCCATAAGCACATAGTACGTTATATAATTGTCAGTATAATAATAGTTATTACTGAAATGCAAGTTCTGAAAGCTCTGAAACTCTGGCAAGTATTTATTTATACTGTTCTTTATACATAATGTTATAATTGAAATCACTAACTTTCCTATATCTAATGTGATGTAATGCCAATCCGGTCCATAGCTTTCCAACTTCATGTATTGTAAAGAAATTTAAGTACATATTGTGACAAAATTGAATGTCAAAAAGACTAGTTATTATATTAGATGGAACACCTGTTGAAACACTTCAAATCAATTGCAAAACAACAAAGACAATTTAGTCATAAATTTTGGATAATGAATCCGGTCCTTACTCCATGAGCACATAGTACGTTATATAATTATCAGTAAAATAATCCTTAAATACAAGTTCTGAAAGCTTTGAAACTCTGGCAAGTATTTATTTATACTGTTCTTTATACATATAATTGAAATCACTATCTTTCCTATATCTAATGTGATGTAATGCCAATCCGGTCCATGGCTTTCCAACTTCATGTATTGTAAAGAAATTTAAGTACATATTGTGACAACATTGAAAGTCAAAGAGACTAGTTATTATATTAGATGAAACACCTGTTGAAACACTTTAAATCAATTGAAAAACAACAAAAACAATTTAGTCATAATTGATGTATGATGAATCTGGTCCTTACTCCATAAGCACATAATACGTTATGTAATTGTCAGTACAATAATAATTATTACTGAAATACAAGTTCTGAAAGCTCTGAAACTCTGGCAAGTATATATTTATCCACACTGACTATCGCAATCACTAACTTTCCTGTTATGTACAGATGCGATATCCGGTGCGTGTGTTGTATGGGTTAAAATGTATCTGGTATTCGGTACGTGGTATACGTATCCGGTCCTCTTAACCGGTTGATTTCCCAAAACGTACACTTTTAATATATGCAAATGCTGAGCGCACGAGACTATAGCCAGGACTACTTCAATTGTGTTTGATTTGATGCAGTACTTTGCTATCAATAGTCATGATATATAGTAGCATTTATGTTTAGACGTCTAGATATCCCCAGGAATCTTTTTAAGTCTGGAAATAGTAACTGTGAGTGATAAAATTGTCATAACCTTTTATTCTAGCAAAAGCTTATGTTCTTTTTATAATTTGCAGTCTGCCAGTAGCTCGTTTGAGCTGCCAATGTCCGTAGGTTTCCAAAAAATTTGCGAACAGACGGACACACATACAGGCACACATGCAATATGATTACCATACCCTTCCGCCTACTCTTTGCTGCGAGGGTAATTAGAAAGATTTACAAATCAATCCATCATCTGGTCCACAAAGAATTGTTATCAACAGAGGTATAAAAAAATGAGATACTATATATACAGCTATAAACGCTAATATTGAGAAACCTTTGCTTGGTATTTATCTTTCAAGCAAAAGCAGTGGGAGGAGAAGTAGCACAAAAATTGGATCAAAGAAAGATATACAGTTTACCTGGTAGTTAATTAATATTTTGAAATTAATTTTAGTCAGTTACTAAACTTGCACCACATACACAACACTGCAAAGTGGAATTGTTAAAATAACAAATGTATTGGTTAGTACAGTTGCAAGGATTTAACAATTAGTTGGTTGTTCAGCATACTAATGCTGTAACTATATATATTTTGTATAAAATATGTAAAAATATATGTACATAATTACTCAACTACATTTGTTGTTTATGCAGATGTTAGAATGGCAATACTAATAATACACCACGGGTTGTATATACAATTATATGCTATATTATATAGCTGCAATATTGGATGGATATATAATTATGCTTGTTACCATATGTGACCCGATGTGAGAAAATAGGGCTTCTGTCGCAAAATTTGAAAATTGAGTTTTTATCATACCTGAATAGAGCGTTAAGTTAGCTTTCCTTTGGTATATCATACGTCCTGAACAAATATAATACGAAGGAACAGCAAGCGCTTAAACCGTTGGCACTAAAAATCTACCATTTTGAGAAAAACGCAATTGAAGTATAACATGTAGTAACATCATTAACTCCGTAAATTACCTTTGTTTATAAATGCACGTGACATTTTCCACGTGTTTGAACAGAACAAAATGGAGGATCATCAGTATCTTTCAGAAATCTTCTTCAATCGTCATGTAAGTAACTCATTATACATGTTATAATCATTCATTATACTTTAATGAAACATTAGTTAATATTAGAATAAAATATGAAGCAGGGTTTCTTGTATGCAATCTGTTTTCTTCTGTGATAACTCTCCTATAGTGATGTAGAAAGAAATAATATTTTTCATGTAATTTAGGGACTTACCTAGCCTTTTAGTGACCCTCTTCATCTTTAGCTGAAACATATACCTACATACAAAAAGTATATTTACTGTTAATGTCTTATTTAACAGGTCAAGTTTATTTTCAGGACCCACAAATTTCAAGAATTATCTGTATACAAAACACAACTAGTATTCATGAATAATTATTTCCCATTCATGTCTTTATTTCCATCATTCACTGTTGTATATGCTTATTGATTAATAAATTTTAATTGTTTTGATATAATTATAATGTATTAACTTTAATTGTCAACTCACAGTTTCATGATCACTGATATGGTAGGTATGTCCTTCAACTTCTTGATTAGTTCATCTTGCTCCCTTTCTTCATAGTTTTACAGAGTATACCAGCAGAATTATGTTGCCATGTTTTCCATTGCTAGGGGGTGTGGCAGCATATGCCCGTATACATTTCCGTGTAATTATTCGCGCTACGGTGAAGATGAAGTTCGATAGGGGTTGCTTTAACGGATGCTAGGGAAGCTTATGGAGCTCTCCAAGCCTCATTAAAGATATCATTTGGAAGGTTATACATTATTAATGCATTTTAAGCCAAAAAACCGTGATCGCCCATGTAACATGTAACTACACATTTTCACTCATATCTCAAATTTATAATTTGCGACATAAGCCCTATTTTCTCACATCCGGTCACATATGACATGTACTTCATAGTAGCCAATATAGATCAAGATGAAATGAATATTTTATCATTTATCTTTTGTACCAAAACTAAACTAAAACTAGAAAAATTGTATTGTATCAAAACTAAACTAAAAAGAAATCTGGAAATAAAACTAAAACTAAACTAAAAATTGATTGGCTACCAAAACTAAAACTAACTGAAACTACTTTTGCCTTTCAAAATTAAAACTAAACTAAAACAAAAATGTAATACCCTAACCAAAACAACCCTAATATACACATTATAATATTTCAACACTTACATAATCATAACTAACTATAATTATTATAATATTTATGCAATGGACTATTTCACAAAAATTTCTATTATGTCCAGAAGGGTATCCTCATCCTTTGCTTTCTGATTACTGCAAACCCTCAACTCGATGTTTTCAGTAATTGCTTTATTCAATGTCTTGATAAACCATGGCTTGTTATGAATAGTACAACAAGGCTGTGTTATATTACAAGTATTCATATCCCACAAAGTATTGTTTGTATAGAGAATTTGTTCGAAGTGAAACTCTGGTGAAGTTGAATAAAATTCACAGTAATAATCTGAACCTACAAATGCTGGGATATTAAGACATGGACAATATATGCTGTAATTACTCCATATTGCAGCATAAGTCCAGATATGTTGACGAGGAAGGCTATCATAAGTAATGGAAATACCATCAACATAGGGTGAATCTATGCTTGATCCACCAAACCCATCGGGTGATCCGAACATGTACCCTCTGATTTGTCCACAAATGTTTTTGTACTTGATTCCATATGAGGAAAACACAGTTGAGTTACAACTTCCTGAAGAAGATGTAGACCTACCACAAACACTACGGTCAATGTTGTCATACTCTTGCATTATCAGTCCAGGAGGACATGTAGTGCCAGATTCACTCATATTGATGTAAGCCACTCTTGTCCATCCTCCCTCACCATCGCAATTGATTCCTTCCATGTCACAATAGACACTGATAGTACTTCCATTAGTCAGAGTTATGTTGTAATATCCTGACTTAACACTAGGATTAGCTTTATGTATACCTGCACAGGAGAAGTTGTTATAGAACAGTAAGCAAGAAGCTGGTAGCTCTGTGGGGCAAATAATATATTTATGTACGTTTCCATCTTTAAACTTGAAACTGCTTCCGATGTTGCTCATATTACAACAGTACTGTTCATAAATGGAAGGTTGACGTTGAGTGTTACAGTCACTCATACAGTAAGGATTACCATGACTTAACTCAAAGTCAAAAACTGCAGTAATAAAAAACAAAATAAAAAAATTCATTTTTATTACCTTATTTTGAATACAGCATAGATGATCTAGCATCGACCTTTAGTATAATTTTTTAATCGAGAATAATTATGGGAGGGGCTGGAATATAAATGGTGGCGAACTTGGGGAAACAAAAGTACTACTAGTCTAGGGCCACAAAAAAAAAGAAGTACAGCATAAGTTATTTTTTTGTTTAAATTAAAGTATACTTACTTGCTGTATATATAGCAATAGTATAAAATGTAAGTATGAAATTGTAAGAACATCTTTTTTTGTGCAGGAAAAGGGGCTATTGCCCAATGCTTCTGTCTAATAGCGTCAACAGTATACCTTTCAATGATGTATTTTATATTTTTTTCTGTGTATATACATATTTTTGTTTAGATAGGTGAATTATTATTTCCATTCCAATGTCTGAAAACAACGAATGTTACAAATAACATCTCCACAGGTATTTTGAGTAGAAATTATCATGTTTCATTAGCAGTTACTATGGGATTTGCATATTACTGTAATGCATAAATACATTGTCATTCTTTATTATGCCATGTACTTCATAATTATAAAAAACGTTTTCAATAATTTCAATTGCGTGGGCGGTGAGGGGGCACAGCCCCTTTCCAACCCCCATTAACAGAGGACACCCCCTTTAAAATTCCCCCGTAGTCGTTATTTAGGCCAAAAGGGCGGCCTAAAAACCATCAACTTGCCCATTTAGCATTTGGAGAGCTTTGTAATGCTAGGAACCCACTCTGAACCACGTAGGGGTGAAATGTCACATATATGTGACATCAGTCTTCTAAGGGTTTACCCTCATTTGGTTACAGGAGTTTCAATGCTGTATGTAATAGTTAAAACACCTCTAGGAGGACTGTATCTAATTTACTGTCACCGATCTCGTGGGCACGTAGTGCCTGAATGGAAGGTCACTTTAAATCAGATACGGCTCAACTAGGCGTGTTATAAGTAATTTGTATCATAGTAATGACGCACATCAAAGTTACTAAGCAGTTCCCATAGAAATGAAGTGACATCATTGCAGAAACCACAAGCTCACATTTCACTATTTCTCTGATTTCAGGTAGCTTTGAATGTCTAGTCCTGTTCTCAAATGGTGAAAGTTATCTCTGAAGACACTAAAGAGCACCATAAAAGTTGATGAAAATGTGTTCATTTTTCATTGTAAAATTTCAGGGATTTCAAGAAATGAATGTTTGCTAATTTTTATATTAAAAAAAAATTGTAGCACATTCGTGGGCGAGTTGTATCACACATGTAGTCAGATAATTGTTCAGTTGTGGGCGGATTATAAAACGATTGTGGGTGTATGCATTTCCACCGAGTGAGGTCTTTGATGTGCATCATTACTATGACACAATGATAATAAATATTATGCTTCTGAATCATTCAATTATCTGTGGAGATCAAAGTTATTTATTGACAAATTCCGCAACTTTGTACTTACAATAACAAATAAATTTTTTACAAACATTTGTGTATATAAATATATGTTATATCTATATTATAGATATAATATATATCTATATATTTGTGTATATAGATAAATATTATGTCTATTATGATAGATATAATATATATCTATATACACAAATGTTTTTAAAAAAGTTTTTTGTTATTATAAGTACAAAGTCATGGAATGTGTCAACAAATAACTTTAATCTCCACAGATAATTGAATGAAATTTACTATAATAATTTACACCTCAGAAACATAATTATTATGAAACTCGTGTAACCAAGTGATGGTTAAAATAACCAGATCATTTTTACAGTGTATTTTAGCCTTTCCAACCTTGTTCACATGCTTTTTGGGTTTTTGTCCCTACATCTTTCATTTTATTGAAAACATTTTTTATTATTCTTGTTTCTATTGCTTTTTTTCCCTGAATGCAGTGAATATTTTGTGTAGATTGCAGAAATACTGGTGTAAGTTATATATCATATGAAATCACATGATTATAAATTCATTAAAGTTTGTTCATCAATAAAGGTCAGCCTTTTGTACATATCAATTATTTATGCATTGATTATCATTACTTACAGATGATGTCTATTCTTTATTTCACTTACAGCACTGTCAGCAATCCTACAAGAAGTAGTTTCAGTCACTGTTGACCATTCTGTATTCCAATACTTACAAGGCATTATTATGCTAGAAGTAGTACTCCTTGTCGAAAAATGGGACAAGTTTGAGGCAGCAGAGATGCCAGTGCCGAAAATGGGAAGAATTTTGAAAAACACACTCAATGGTCTTACAGTGCATCAATACATTAATGCATCAGTACATAATGCATCTGTGCATCTCTGCAATAATGCACCAGTGCATCAATGCTTCCAGGCATCAGTGCATCTGTGCAGCAATGTATAACTGCATACATGCAACAATACACAATGTATAAATGAATAATTGCAACATGTATAGGCCCATATAAGTATACACGATTAGATTTTGTTTTAGTCCATTTACTATATGTACATTGTATACTTTTATCTGTTCGGGTTTTATAATCAACAGTATACCTTTTAATTGATGTAGTTTGTATTATGTAAGAAAATGTGTATGTATACACTTTTTGTTTAGATATGTGAATTATGATTTCCATTCTAATGTCTGTGTAAGCAACAGATGTTATTTGCTTATAATAACAAATAACATTTCCACACATATTGTGAGTAGGAATTATCATGTTGGGTAGGCAATTACTATGGGATTTACATACTATAATACATAAGTACATTGTATTGTTTTCATTGTCATACTTTAGTATGGCATGTAGTTTAATTTATAATCAATATACGATATACTATCATCCATATTAGGCAATTTGTATTTATAATGCAAACATGTAGCCATGCCAATGTATGCAAGAGTAACCACCTCAAAACACAGAAGAAGTGATACATTGCTTTATCAATAAAAACAGTATCGGAGATTTCGACTAATCGTCTTTATTTTAGTTAGTTTCCCACCAAAAGCAACTCTTTCACAAGGATATAATTTATATAACCTGGCTTTGACACAGTATTTGACTTTGAGTCAATTAGTCAAACCTAATATCACATGTAGATCAGATGAAAATCAATGCATCCATGAATCAGTGCATCTCTGCATTAATGCATCAGTGCATCAAAGCATCAATGCATAAAGCATCAATGCATCAATACATGCAGGCATCAGTGGGTCAATGCATCAATGCATCAATGCATAACTGCCTACATGCAATTCATAAATGCATACATGCATCAATGTATAGGCCTATATAAGTAAAATACACGAATTTTTTTTGTTTTAGTCCATTTGCTATACCTACTTGGAGTATTGACTAGATGGTGTTTACTTCCTTGGTAATTACCCTCGCCGCGAAGCGTAGGCGGAAGGGTACAGTAATCATATTGTGTGTCTGTGTGTTCGCAAAATTTTGCAAAAACTACGAACACTGGTGGCTCGAACTAGATACGGGAAGACTTCAAATTATACAAGGATCAAAAGTAACAACAGGCTTTTGGTGAAACCCTTCCGTTTTAAAGTTATCACAATTTTTATACCTCACGGTTACTGTTTCCAGACTCGAGAAGACTCTTGGGAACATCTGGACACATTAAAACATAAATACTCCTGTATCATGACTATCGCTAGTAAAGCACTACATAAAAGAAAACAAAACTTGGGTAGTGGTTGGTACAACATCGAGCACTGGCTCCAAGAATTCTCTATTACTTTCAGGCTCCGCCTATTTAAAATTTTTAAGTCATGTGCTGTGCACGTGACTGGAACTTTCAGCAGTTTTGAGGACCTGTCTTAGTGCTCTAGGCTCTCTTTATAGCACATTTCACAAGACTAATTGAAGATCTTTCTTTCTTTTTTGAGATAAAACAGAGACTAAAATGTAAGACTTATAGTACAGACAAGGAAGAGACTGGTATAATCATACTAAAATCTTTCAGTTATAAAGTAATAAGTACTGACATGTTAGTTTATATAATTATATAACTATTATTGTATTATTATAAAAACTAACATGCCAGTGCAATTTTATTACTTTATAATTATGTTTTATATAAACCATCTGAAGTAAATGTTATTATTATATATAATTATACATAATTATAATCTTTTGACAATTATTTAAAAAAAAAAGATTATAGTTTGTATTACTTTGCCACGAAGGCGAGGGTCCCGTCCCGACGGCGCTCGTTATAAGATGCACCAGTGCATACATTCATCTGTGCAAAAATGTACTGATGCCATGCTGGCACTGGCTGACTACATTGCATCTGCATGCATCCTGATGCAAAATAGAAATTAAATAATTGTCATCACAAATTGTGGCCACATGTAGAAACTAAAAGTAACTAAAACTACCTTTGCCTTTCAAAAATAAAACTAAACTAAAACGTAATACCCTAACCAAAGCAACACTAATATGCACTTAAATTTCCAATCTATTGTTAAAAAAATGAAATAACAGGATAATTAGCATTTTGTGTGGTTATAATATAGCTATATGGGAAAAAGGAATGTTATGACTATATATAGTCATAAATGCATATACCCAAATACACCCTACTACCTATAAAGAGGCTGTTATTGATAACTTCAAAATGAGATATGAAACAATTTATTTCAAATTATTGGTTATAGTGAAAACTAATCATGCAATTAGGAATTTACATACCAGTATACACCCTACTACCATGCTGTTATTGATAGCTTAAAAAAGAGATAATATGAAACGATTTAATTTGTTGCAAATAATTGGTTATAGTAAAAACAATTGTTATCATTATGTACCCTACTGCCACATGTAGAATGTACAATCATGACTGTAGTCATAACATTCATTATTATTATGGAATAATTATTATAACCAAACAAAATGTTAATTGTAGTTCTATTTGATGTTTCTAACTATGTATTATAAATGTACATGTAACAACTGGTCTGTTAAAATAACAAATTCATTTTTACAGTGATGCATAATAATAACTATAATTATGATAATTATCCAATAGACTACTTCACAAATATTTCTATTATATCCACAAGGATATCCTCATCATTTGTGCTCTGATTACTGCAATCTCTTAACTCGATATTTTCAGTAATTGCTTTATTCAATGTCTTGATAAACCATGGCTTGTTATGAATAGTACAACAAGGCTGTGTTATATTACAAGTATTCATATCCCACAAAGTATTGTTTGTATAGAGAATTTGTTTGAAGTGAAACTCTGGTGAAGTTGAATAAAATTCACAGTAATAATCTGAACCTACAAATGCTGGGATATTAAGACATGGACAAGCTATGCTGTACTCACTCCATATTGCAGCATAAGTCCAGATATGTTGACGAGGAAGGCTATCATAAGTAATGGAAATACCATCAACATAGGGTGAATCTATGCTTGATCCACCAAACCCATCGGGTGTGCCAAACATGTACCCTCTGATTTGTCCACAAACATTTTTGTACTTAATTCCATATGATGAAAACACAGTTACAACCTCCCGAAGAAGATGTAGTAGATCTACCACAAACACCATGGTCAATGTTGTCATACTCGTGCATTATCAGTCCAGGAGGACATGTAGTGCCAAATTCACTCATATTGATGTAAGCCACTCTTGTCCATCCTCCCTCACCATCGCAATTGATTCCTTCCATGTCACAATAGACACGGACAGTACTTCCATTAGTCAGAGTTATGTTGTAATATCCTGACTTAACACTAGGATTAGCTTTATGTATATCTGCACAGGAGAAGTTGTTATATAACAGGAAGCAAGAAGCTGGTAGCTCTATGGGGCAAATAATATAGGTATGTAAGTTTCCATCTTTAAACTTGAAACTGTTTCCGATGTTGCTCGTATTACAACAATACTGTTCATAAATGGAAGGTTGACGTTGAGTGTTACAGTCACTCATACAGTAAGGATTACCATGACTTAACTCAAAGATAGCAACTGCAGAAATAAAAAAGGAAATAAATAATTGCATATCAATTACCTTTGTTTAAATGATCTATAGCATCGATCTTCAAACAAGTTATAATACAAATTTTGATTCTTTCGTCTGTTTGTGTTTTATAATCAACAGTATACATTTCAATTGATGTAGTTTGTATTCTGTAACATTATACGCATTTTTGTAACAATAATAATAAACACTTGCAAGTCGGTATACTTCTTCAATGTAATTTATAATGTGTGACTATAACTATACATACACTATTATAATTATTGTTCTTCAAAATCACCAAATATGGTCATAAAACAAATCTGGCCAGTCACATTACAGTTACAATGCCCACAAACAAAAGAGCTTGACATGTGACGTGAAAATATATGATATGTCACACCAGCATGGAATGTAGTCTCGATATTAGATGCCCACGCTAAAGGGCATCTGGGCAAATGCTCTCGAATTCTGGACTACATGACATTGCGTTTAGGAATTTCAGAACACCAATCAGATTAAGGAGTCCACGTTACGTTTTTTATGGCCCGTATGGACATCCTTATAATTGCTTTCCAAGGTGTTGAATCTATATATATATATATGCGTCACTATGCCACTAAGCGTCACATGGAATTAATGGGCGTGGCGCGTAAAAGAACGTGCGTTTGAGGCTTTGAGCTACAGACCAGCAGGAAGATTCATAAAAGATGTAAAACTGCTAATAACTGTCGTATACAGCAGAGAAACAGTATAAATATTATCCAAAAATGTTCAACAAGTAAGTATAATAAGTTGTTGAATTTCAGACATGAGGAAGTACACTGCAAAAAAAAAGTTAGTTTAATGGCTAGTACAGTTGCAAGGATTTAACGTTTAGTTGGTTGTTAAGAATACATACTTCTTATACCACAGATACTTTGTACAAATTATTTTTAATTATAGTTGAATCACTATAACTTTAGGGTGCTGTCTACTCCTATTTCATGTCAAAGATTTAATACTGAAGATCACGCAATTGTATCTGCATGTCTATCAAAAAGTTTTGTAAACCTGCAAACATATAATATACCTTCCAATACTTGGTGCACATTATGTTATAGAAACATACATGCATGTAGCCATTACCACTATATCTTCTATGATAATAGACAAACAAATTTGATACTCATGATATTCCAATTGCAACTGTACTAACCCAATAAAATGGTTATTTTAATGATTTATTTTTTGCAGTGTAATAATTTAAAACCTTGAAAGAGTACATCAGTGAGTTCATCAAAGATCTGTGTACTTAGACTGTAATCAGGCTTACACTTACTTCTTCAGGCCCCAGTTTTTGAGTACACAGAAAGGTAGAGACCTTAGTACCATCAGCATTAATTGATACATAGTCATCAATATATCTTGTTCAACTTGAAATTCAATGAATTGAAAAGGCATTAATAGACTTTTGACAAACATTATGCTGTAGTTTGCTATACTGCTGCTTACTTTCTTAGTTTTCAACTCAGTATTGGAATCACTTACCATGTAATTAAAAATATATGCTGTAATTTGGAAAACATAATCACAACTTGACCTTTTTTAGATAGGAACTGTTAATATCTCTCACACTGATCAAGTGTTCAAGATTCTGAAACTTACAAGTGAGATAATAATTATTATGCAATTGAAATAATTGTAACCAAATCACTTAAATAAATGTACTTTTTACAGAATTAAATTAATATTAGCAGAGATACATTCATAATACAATGTTATTAAGTTTGGAGATTTTTATGGCCCGCAGGGCCATCCCTATGATTGCTTTCCCACGGGTTCGATGTATGTTTATATATATATATATATATTTTCTTGTGTCCACTTACGCGAGTATGCGTTGTATACGTAGTTAAGGAAGTTACATCATTCCCGGGAGCTCGGTCAATTAATGGGCGTGGCGCGTAAAAGAACGCGCGATCATTGATCAAGCTCTACACAGCAGCAGAAAGAAATCTGTGTAGCTTACGTAGAAACTGGAACTAATAGCTAGCTATTCTGCCTGAAATATATTCCTAAAGTTCTACAAGGTCCTTTGAAAGGTCAGGAGAGTAGATAATCAAAATAATAAGCTGTTGTCTTTCATGCTTGATAAAGTCAGCCATGATTACCGAATGCTGGACACCACAAAGCAGTCATAGAGATACGTTTATCTTTACTTAAATTTGTAAAGCAATCATAGGGATGTTTTTTTTCTCTATATACACTTGTTATTCAAGTTCAGGAAGTACTCTACCTTTCGTGGTTGCCAGAGTCACATTGTAATCATTTATAGGTCATTAGGGGGTGACACATATATATATGTACACATGATGGAAGAACGGAGAATGGAGAAATACAGACAGCGTCTGATCCATCCCATCACTAAAGAGGAAGGTTTACCTTGTTTGTCCCATATCATATCTGCCAGTTTTTTATAAAATGTTGTTCATTCTCTACCCATGCTACCTGTTGATGAGAACACTAAATGGGTAAAAACACCATGCTCTACATCACGAACTCTCTGATTATACTCTCTTTTTTTCTGAGATGTCATTGAGCTTCTCAATTTGGTTTTGGTGAATATTTACACAAGCTGATAAATCATCAACACCTTCAACTAAAGTATGCATATTACTGTTAGCTCCACAGAATCTTATAAATTCAATTACTTTCGTAGGATATTCAGCTTCAAGTGCTACAGGAAGATGCTCTTCACAGAATGCCTGATTACCAACAAATATCAGCAAAATTAAGCCCAGGAATGTGGATGCAATGTTTGACAGGGAACATAGAGTGAGGATTCTAAGTTTTCGGTTTCTATCAACTGCATAGCATAAATGCATTCTAACTTTCATAATACATAAAATTTATTTAGGAGATGATCATACACTACACAGCCATGTTACCTCACCTTTTTCGGAACACTCTTCTGAATGTGTATACTGGTATGTAGATGACAACCTCTTAGCCTCAAAATGTTTCATAAACTGCATAATGTACTTCAATGTAAAGTCTATGTCTTTGTGTGTTCACTTCTCATCTTTTATATCTCCATGAAGAAAACATGTCTGACACATACTTTCTAGTGAGTTTGAATGTATGACCTCATGAGGTGTACATAATTATTATAATATACATTTCCTCAAATATAGAATATTGTAATTTATATGCTATGCCTGCCTGAGGTATCATGAATCTCTGCAGTATTTTGTTGTTCCTTTAAAAAGTCAGTGCAGCAGTCGAAGTAAACTTCTGTCAAACCAGACCTAGTGTATAAGTGTATTCAATAATTTAGCCACGTGGAATTAATTGCGCTCGCGCATTTGTGTCCTCAAAACATGAACGCTGTTTTCCAGAAACTGTGTAACCAGTTAGTTGGAATCATAAGCATAATAATAAAGTTTGTGACCAAATACATTCTTAAAATTTAATAATGAGCTTAATAATTATTAATATTAAAACCATGGTATACTGATAATATAATAAATATTATAACATTATGATAAACACTAGAACGCCGAATGGTTGATGCAGAGACTAGCAATACCTCTTGTGACAAAGCTGTGAATGAAATAGAAAACAGACAGCGTCATCTGTAAGTGAAATGAGAATGATAATCAATTCATAAATAATGGTATAAGTATACAAATGTCTGACCTTCAATGATGAACAAGCCTCATAGCAATCTACATAAAATACTCACAAATCATCTACCATTCAGAAAAATACAATGGAAACAAGAATCATAAAAACATTGTTATAAGTACAGCTCTTCTCTTTGTGTTTTGCTTTATAGCGGTGTAAGTACTTATGTAGGGTTATATGGAAGTGGTTTGTTTAATTTTAGGTCCTATGTTAACTTCCCGGCCTTGTTAGCATGCTTTTTGGGTTTTGACGTCACTACTTCTTCCTTCATTTTTATTGAAAATGTTTTTATGATTCTTGTAATTAGAATAATTATCCTATGGACTACTTCACAAAAATTTCTATTATATCCAGAAGGGTATCCTCATCATTTGTGCTCTGATTACTGTAATCCCTCAACTCGATGTTTTCAGTAATTGCATCATTCAATGCCTTGTTAAACCATGGGTTGTTATAAATAATACAACAAGGGTGGTGAAGTTGAATAAATTTCACTGTAATAATCTGAACTCACAAATGCTGGGATATTAAGACATGGACAATCTCTGCTGTAATTACTCCATATTGCAGCAGATATGTTGATGAGGAAGGCTATCATAAGCAATGGAAATACCGCGAATAATATATGCATGCAAGTTTCCATCTTTAATCTTGAAATCGTTTCCGATGTTGCTCATATTACAATAGTACTGTTCATAAATCGAAGGTTGACGTTGAGTGTTACAGTCACTCATACTTTACTATGACATAACTCAAAGACAAAAACTGCAGAAATATAAAACAAAATAAATAAATGCATGTTGATTACCTTATTTTGAATATAGCATAAATGATCTAGCATCGATCTGCAAACAAGTAATAATACAAATTTTGATCCATTAGCTATATAGTTTGATCTGTTTTTTTTTTATAATCAACAGTACACTTTTCAGTTGATGTAGTTTGTATATTGTAACATTATACACATTTTGTAACAATGTACACATTTGCAAGTCAGTATAACTTTTTGATCTATCCTATATTATGTGACTATAATAATACATAGGTACACTATTAAACTTATACTTCAAAATCACCAAATATGAGAGCTTGACAAGTGACGTAAACATATAGATATGTCACACAAGCAGTCCAGCATGGAATTATCGGAAGGGCTAGGAGGTGTGGCTTGAAAGTAAAATGGTGGCAGAACGTGAGTTAAGTGGAAAAAAACTACTATAATCTAGAGCCACAAGAAAAGAACTACAGCATAAGTTATTTTCTTGTTTCAACTACTGTATAGCAAGAATATAAAATATAAATATACAATTTTAAAAGCATTTTTTTTGCAAAAAGGAGGCTATATAAAGCTATGTACATGTTGTATTTAGAATTATTTAAGAGAAGGGTCTGATACTGGCTGAAAATTACAAAAGGGGTCACTGTAGCCAATATTAAACAAGCAACAGTTGGTCCATTTGAAGTGGTGTTATAAACATTTATAGTTTATGTTAGTGTTATGTGTGTTTATATAGTAAATTTTCAAGTCACTTCATCACTGCAAAAAATTGACTTATAAGGCATTATTATCTTTGCAAATATTAACTATACAGGTGTGAGGGTCAAATGTCACATAAATGTGACATTTGACTCCTTTCAGTTTGGAGTGTGTTCGTAGCATTACAAGGCACTCCAAATGTTTGTAATTAGTGTTAGGAATAAGTCATGAAAATGGCTAAGAAATTTGATGGTTTTTCGGCCACAGTTTGTTCCAGATATCAGGCATGGGTTGTCACCCCGTTAAAGGGTATTTCAAGGGGGCAAAGCCCCCTCACCGCCCAAGCAACTTGGAGATACAGTGACACTGCCCAAGCAATCTGGTGGGTAGCTGAGACATTTCTCTTGCTGTGAAACCTGATATCACATGTGTAGCTGATGCCAACATGCAGTGGGGTCATTTCATATGTCCCAGTTGCCATCAAAAGAGAGAGAACATTGCATTTGAATTAATCCTAAAGAGCGCTTGGGGGACTTGTGAGTCATGGTAAGCAAGCTGCTGGAAGTAGTACTCCCTGTCGAAAAAGGGGGAATGTTTGGGGTACAGAAAGCTAACAGCGCCAATTGTGGCCAAGATATCTGCAGCAGAGGTGCCAGTGTTGGAAATTTGAAGAATTTTGAAAAACACACTCAGTGGTCTAAGGTTTAATGCATCAGTGCATCTCTGCATTAATGCATCAGTGCATCAATGCATTAATGCATCAGTGCATCAATGCATTAATGCATCAGTGCATCAATGCATTAATACATCAGTGCAATTCTGCCTTAATGCATTAATACATCAATACATCCAGGCATCAGTGCATCTCTGCATCAATGCATATATGCAACAATACACAATATATAAATGAATAATTGCAACATGTATCATTTTTTTAGTCCATTTACTATACGTATATGGATTATTGAGTAGATGGTGTTTGCTTCCTTGGTAATTATAAAATGTACCAATGCATACATTCATCTGTGCAAAAATGCTCTAATGCCATGCTGGTAGTGGTTGACTCCAATGCATCTGCATGCCTCCTGATGCAAAATGAGGATTTAAATAATTGTCATCACAAATTTTGCAACATAAAAGTAACTAAAACTACATTTGCCTTTCAAAATTAAAACCAAACTAAAACTAAAACATAATACCCTAACCAAAACAACACTAATATACACATTACAACATTTCAACTCTTACATAATCATAACTATAATTATAATAATCATCCAATGGACTACTTCACAAATATTTCTATTATATCCAAAAGGATATTCTCATCCTTTGCTCTCTGATTACTGCAAACCCTCAACTCGATGTTTTCAGTAATTGCTTCATTCAATGTCTTGATAAACCATGGCTTGTTATGAATAGTACAACAAGGCTGTGTTATATTACAAGTATTCATATCCCACAAAGGATTGTCTGGATAAAGAATTCTTTGGAAGTGAAACTCTGGTGAAGTTGAATAAAATTCACAGTAATAATCTGAACCTACAAATGCTGGGATATTAAGACATGGACAATCTATGCTGTACTCACTCCATATTGCAGCATAAGTCCAGATATGTTGACGAGGAAGGCTATCATAAGTAATGGAAATACCATCAACATAGGGTGAATCTATGTTTGATCCACCGAACCCATCGGGTGAGCCAAACATGTACCCTCTGATTTGTCCACAAACATCTTTGTACTTAATTCCATATGATGAAAACACAGTTGAGTCACAACCTCCCGAAGAAGAAGATGTAATAGATCTACCACAAACACCATGGTCAATGTTGTCATACTTGTGCATTATCAGTTCATCAGGACATGTAGCGCCAGATTCACTCATATTGATGTAAGCCACTCTTGTCCATCCTCCCTCACCATCGCAATTGATTCCTTCCATGTCACAATAGACACTGACAGTACTTCCATTAGTCAGAGTTATGTTGTAATATCCTGACTTAACACTAGGATTAGTTTGATATATATCTGCACAGGAAAAGTTGTTATATAACAACAAGCAAGAAGCTGGTAGCTCTATGGGGCAAATAATATATTTATGCAAGTTTCCATCTTTAAACTTGAAACTGTTTCCGATGTTGCTCATATTACAACAGTACTGTTCATATATCGAAGGTTGACGTTCAGTGTTGCAGTCACTCATACAGTAAGGATTACCATGACTTAACTCAAAAACAGAAACTGCAGAAATATAAAACAAAGTAAATAAATGCATGTCGATGATTACCTTATTTTGAATACAGCATAAATGATCTAGCATCGATCTTCAAACAAATAATAATACAAATTTGGATCCATTATAACTGACTTTGATCTGTTTTTTTTTTATAATCAATAGTATACCTTTCAATTGATGTAGTTTGTATATCGTAACATTATACACATTTTGTAACAATATATATGCATTTGCAAGTCAGTATAATTTATTGATCTATTCTATATTATGTGACTATAGCTAATTATACATACACTGTTATAATTATACTTCAAAATCACCAAATATGGTCATAAGACAAATCTGGCCAATCAGTTTAAAGTGACAATGCCCACAAACAAGAGAGCTTGACATGTGACGTGAACATATAGATACATCACGCCAGCAGCCCAACATGGAATTATCAGAAGGTCTGGGAGGTGGGGCTTAAAATTAAAATGGTGGCAGAACCTGAGTTAAGTGGAAGAAACTACTATATAATCTAAAGCCACAAAAAAACAACTACCGCACAAGTTATTTTCTTGTTTAATTAAGTTGCTGTATAGCAAGAATATAAAATATAAATAATTATGCAATTGTAAAAACTTTTTTTTTGCAAAAAGGAGGCTATATAGATCTATGTACATGTTGTATTTAGGATTGATAAAGAGATGGGTCTGATACTGGCTGAAAATTACAAAAGGGGTCATTGTAGCCGATATTAAACAAGCAACAGTTTGTTCATTTGAAGTGGTATTATAAACATTTGTAGTTTATGTTAGTGTTATGTGCGTTTATATAGTAAATTAAGTGATTTCATCTCCGCAAGAAATTGACTTATAAGGCATTATTATCTTCACAACCATTAACTATATAGGTGTGAGTGTCAAATTTGACTCCTTGTAGTTTAGAGTGCATTTTTAGCATTATGAAACACTCCAAATGTTTGTAATCGGACTGAGGAATAAGTCCATGAAAATTGCTAAAAATGTTGATGGTTCTTTGGCCTCCATTTGCTCTAGATATTGAGGGGGGGGGGGGGGTTTGAAGAGCGCAGCTCCTATAACCTGCCATGCAATTTAGGGATACAGTGTCCCCGCCCACGCAATTTGGTGGGCAGCTGAGACATTGTTTTGCATGCAGTTGGGCCGTTTGCCATGTTGTGTTGCTATATAATCATCATGAATGAGGGGGGGGGGTGTTATTTAAGTTGTTGTAGAGGAGTATGAATGTTAATGAATTATTTTCGAGATTAAGGTGGTACTAGGGAGTGGGCGGATGCGACTCCTATCAGTTTCAAAATAGAATATTATATAATATGACTCTAACCTGGTGTAGTAGCAACCTTCATATCTTCTAATCACCTTTATAGGGTCCTGGAATTGATAAAACATATATAAAATGTCCATTTTTGCAATCTCAATAAGTACAAAACCGAGAAAGCCACGCCCACCAATCATGGCGTGCACCAAGTACAATGCATTTACAGAAAACAAATAGAGCCGTTTTCTGGAAATTCGTTTTACTTTTATAGTTACAAGAGGCTGAAGAAAGCTGAATTCTGTAGCTTTTCACTGAAACCATAAAATCTACCTTTCTAGGCACTATCAAACTCCGATCTTTCTCAGAGAGCAACTACAGTTACCCGCCATTGTTTCCCACCCACCGCCCCCTCTACCTCCCGTGGAGTCAAAACATTTAGGCCCAATAATTATACCCCCGGGTGGGTGTGGCTTCCAAAAAAAACAGAATGGAACCAGATTGTATGCAGCAAGAAGCTTGCAAGACTAGAAACTGATTGAAGTAGCATCCGCCCACGGAAAAGACTACAACCTTAATATATATTATCAGTAGTATTTATATATGGAACAGTAGTTTGTTTATTATCAGGAATACAATGACAAGATATAGTTTTTCTGACTGAAGGAGAAGATAAATATTTGTAAATTTTTGGGCTGAGTATCTTGAACTAGTAATACCAGGCTACTACATGATTCCATCTCAACTTAATGTGAGTATACTACAGATTTATTGAAGGTATTTGGTGTCTGTATCAAATTAAGCACATTTATTGTACGTTTGACTATCCCAACAGTACTGAAGTGGTAGTATTCAATGGAATGTTTACTTATGATTGAACAATAAACAGTTGCACTGGACCCGACCCCATATTACAGACTGATGAACAGCTTACACATACTGTACTATTGAGAGATGCAGATTCAGCAAGTCATAATAATATTTGATTATGGAGGTCTGTACAAATCTAGTACTAGGAGTATATAACACGAGCACATACAATGATAACTGTGAGTTACTGAATGACGAGCTGTGTAGTAATAGTATATAATATATCACTTCATTTTATAACTGGTCCTAAAGGAGGAGACATGACGTTATCCCTGATCTCTACACCTAGATATGTTGATCCACCTGTGTTCAACCTGAGCTTCAATGTCATGAATGGACCTCCTACTGATGTCACATACACCAAACACATTTGGTATTACTGAAGAAAGTGATGACTTGTCTCGTGAAGTAGGGAATGACAAAACTGCTACAGCATAAGTTATTTTCTTGTTTAAGTTAAAGTATACTTACTTGCTGTATAGCAAGAATATAAAATATAAATATACAATTGTAAAAACCTTTTTTTTGCAAAAAGGAGGCTATATAGAGCTATGTATATGTTGTTTTTATATACTAGGATTGATAAATAGAAGGGTCTGATACTGGCTGAAAATTACAAAACGGGTCACTGTAGCTGATATAAAACAAGCAACAGTTTGTCCATTTGAAGTGGTATTATAAACATTATTTTATAGTTTATGTTAGTGTTATGTGTGTTTATATATATAGTAAATTTTCAAGTCACTTCATCTCTGCAAGAAATTGACTTATAAGGCATTATTATCTCACAAACATTAACTGTATAGGTGTGAGGGTCAAATGTGTGACATTTGACTCCAATGCAGTTTGGAGTGTGTTTGTAGCACTTCCAAATGTTTGTAATTAGTGTTAGGAATAAGTTATGAAAATGGCTTTTGAAAGTTGAAGGTTTTTCAGCCACAATATGTCCCAGATACAATTTGTCCCGTTAAAGGGTATTTGAAGGGGGCATAGCCCCTCACCAACCACGCAGTTTGGAGATTCAGTGACACCGCCCACACAATTTGGTGGGTAGCTGAGACATTTCTCTCGCTGTGTAACCTGATATCACAAGTGTAGCTGATGCCAACATGCAGTGGGGTCATTTCATTTGCATGCCCCAGTTGCTTTTCCTAAAAAGCAATTGGAGACTAGCGAGTCCTGGTAAGCAAGCTGCTAGAAGTAGTACTCCCTGTTGAAAAAGAGGGAAAGTTTGGGGTACAGAAAGCTAACAGTGCCCATGCACTGTGGCCAAGATATTAGCAGACCAGTGTCAGAAATTTGAAGAATTTTGAAAAACACACTCAGTGGTCTAAGGGTTAATGCATCAGTGCATCTCTGCATTCATGCATCAGTGCATCTCTGCATTAATGCATCAGTGCATCAATGCATTAATGCATTAGTGCATCAATGCATTAGTGCATTGATGCATCAATACATAAAGGCATCAGTGCATCTCCGCATCAATGCATATATGCAACAATACACAATGCATAAATGAATAATTGCAACATGTATAAGCCTATATAATAATATAATACACGAATTGTCCGTTTGCTATACCTACTTGCAGTATTGAGTAGATGGTATTTACTTCCTTGGTAATTATAAAATGCACCAATGCACACATTCATCTGTGCAAAAATGCTCTGATGCCATGCTGGTACTGGTTGACTCCATTGCATCTGCATGCATCCTGATGCAAAATAGGAATTAAATAATTGTCATCACATATTTTGCAATATAAAAGTAACTAAAACTACGTTTGCCTTTCAAAATTAAAAACTAAAACATAATACCCTAACCAAAACAACACTAATATACACATTACAACATTTCAACTCTTACATAATCATAACTATAATTATAATAATCATCCAATGGACTACTTCACAGAATTTTCTATTATATCCAGAAGAGTATTCTCATCATTTGTGCTCTGATTACTGCAATACCTCAACTCGATGTTTTCAGTAATTGCTTCATTCAATGTCTTGATAAACCATGGCTTGTTATGAATAGCGACATATTCAAATCAATCTACACATACCAGATAATTATGAAAACCGCAAGGACATTCCTGTGAAATTGTCACCGAATAAGTCGATTAACATTGTTTTATGACAGCGATAGTAATATAGCGGTGTTGATCTGTATTTATGTGAGGTGAAGAAAGACTGCCTTTGTTATCTCAGTCAAGGTAACTTATCTGGCGACTAAGCCACACCTACAAACGTTCACGTGACACACCCACAATTGTCATGTGACTTTCGGTGGGCGTTTAAAGTACCCCACCCCCCAGAATAACGTTATCCCACTGTTTGACATTTACGTTGGGCCGATAGGCCCAGCGCTGTTCCTGACAAACCGGGGGGGTCTGGGGGGGGGGTGCAGCCCGCCCCCAGTTTAGGCCCCTTGTCGGTAGGGATATTATCAGCATGTTAGCGAGCAAAGTTACAACCTGCCACACCTATCGCGGCAAACTTTGCAATGTATTAAAACAGTGGACCCCACACCGGAAGTCACATGACAATTGTAAGTGTGTCACGTGAACGTTTGTAGGTGTGGCTTTGTCGCCAAATGCTGTAATCGCTCTTTTCAGTTCATCCAACTTAACTAACTGTATATAAAATTATATAAACTAACTGCATATATATAATTATAAAATTATGTGATTTAGTCAGCTATATTTATGTGTATGGACGCTATGGGGCTTAGAATCTATGTCCTGAAATTCTAGATCAAATAGTCTGGAGTGCTGTCCCTAGAAAACCATAATTTTTGTGATTATCTCAGAAAATGTAATATTTGTCCATATAGACGGAATTGTCTCAACTCCATCAAGTCACTTTTATATCACTTAGAGTACCCTCTATCTGAAAGTGACTTTTATAAATTGTGATTGTATTCGTAACTTTGTCAATATCGTAATTTATCCCAAAATTATTGCATTTGTCCATATTGACGGAATTAGGGGTGTGGTCTCAACTCAATCAAGTCACTTTTATACCACTTAGAGTACCCTCTATCTGAAAGTGACTTTTATAGATTGTGATTGTACTCGTAACTTCGTCAATATCGTAATTTATCCCAAAATTATTGCATTTGTCCATATTGACGGAATTAGGGGTGTGGTCTCAACTCCATCAAGTCACTTTTATATCACTTAGAGTACCCTCTATCTGAAAGTGACTTTTATAGATTGTGACTGTACTCGTAGCTTCGTCAATTTCGTAATTTATCCCAAAATAGTACTAGTAATATGATAAATTTTGTTTGTCAGTAAAGTTGCCAAGGTTTTGTATATGTCAGATTGCATCCCTTGTAGGTAATAAACTATTTCATCCACCTTAGAATAATTATAAGTATTATCGTAATGTTATTGTAGGCAAGGGCGTAGCCAGGAAGAATGAATAGCTCTTTCAGTTTTGCAACAGAGACATATTCGAAATTATTATAACCACACCCACCTTGATCAAGCATATAATGTGTGAGGTGTGGCTCAGCATCACAAATGCAGCTTCTTTGCAACTTTCTGGACCTCCTGGAGCAATCTAACATTCACTCAACCTTGCTTACCAATTACTGCAAGCACAGCATCCACTCAAGTCTGCAAGCGAACGGTATGTTTCACTTATTCTCCCAACATCCCTTTCTCTCTCACTAGAACCAGCTAGAAAGCAAGTCTATACATCAACATCCCATTCTGATCTCCTTTTACTTTTTTTTTTATTTTTTTAATTAAAGTACCCTAAGCTAACTTCAAAGTAACATCAAAGGGTGGACACTTGAATCAAAGCACCGCCCGACCACATCCAACAAAGCGTGGGCGTTTTTGACAATAGAATGCCGACATGCCGCCACCACATTGGCATACTCTCGTAATCTACAGTAATTTTGGGCGTGGCACATCCAAGATCCCGTGAATTGCAGTTTGAATTCAGTATTCTATTAAGTTGGATACACTTCCTCTCTGACAAGATGTTGTAAAATTACAACATTAAAAAACTGAAAGGGATAGGGTAGGCTAAAAGAAAATGGCGCGCGCAGCGCGCCGAAAATTTTAGCTAATTAATCATTCATGATGGGTGTGGTCAATTAATAATATTCGTAACAATTGACTAACCCAGCCTATTCGTTTAATATGGCGCTATAAAAGTGATCTCAGCTGTATTTACTGAAAAGAATCAAAAGTTGTCTGGAAAACAATTATATTTCCAACATATTTTTTATCCTGTAAGTATATAATTTATTTTAATTTTATTATATACAATATTTTGAGAAGTAATTAAGAAATAAGTTCAAAATCTCAGGGTAGGCTAAAGCCTACCCTAGCCTACTGCTAGCTACGCCCTTGATTGTAGGGATGTGACTGCACAATAATTCACCATATCCTGCTGATCAACTGGCCACATATTCAGGTGTATTGCCAGGCTACGAACATGTTTTCCCACCTCCGTATTGATGTAGGCACTAATACAATCACCAGAATACAACAGCCTAACAGTTGGCTACAAATCAAGTGATTATCAGTGACACATTTGTTAACCTATATAAAGCCATACCTCAAAACTCTTGATAGTAGTGCGTATAAAGTTTCTGTTAAATATTTCGTCCCTGCAGTATATGAGTATTTACTGTGTTTATTCTTGTGTAACATCAAGTTTGAAAACTTACTTATCTGATGGTCTGTTTAATTTAGGATAATGTTTTACATAAGTCTCTTCTTCCCATGGTACAGTAAACAGCTCATCCTCTTCATCAACAGGAGAAAATTTATTTTTAAATTTTGGAACCAGCAGTCCATCTCCCTCGGGATCAGCTTCAACTTCAGTTGGATTGGACATACAGACATGTTCATGTAAATCAAAATTATTGACATTAACATAAATTATTTACCTTGCCATAAATCATCGCAGTCAATATCATCAGAAAATTGTGATGATGTTGGTGATGGAGAAGAGTGTGAAGTGACTTGTTCTGCATAGATGATTGAAAATAATTTGTCTGATAGTGAAAGAGTTTACTTGTACTAACTGAGGTTACTAGTAAATGCTATTTTTTGCTCTAGTAATTCCTGCAGTATCTGTTTTCTTGCAGATTGAGTGTCAGACTGAATATTGAAAGGAAAGATTAAAGAATAAAAAAATTGATAATAAATGTACATGTACATAGATTAACCTGTGAGAATGTCATATTTGTACGAGTAGCAAAACATCTTGCAGCCTATAGTATAATAGAATGCAATTTCAAGAATTATGTCCACCAAAATCAGTATATAATTATGGTATGCCACCTTGCACAGCATTACTCCACAGTCATAACAATTTTTCTGTCTTGGCACATGGTGATATATACATGTATGAGATCAGTCCTGGTAACATTTTTGATTGGACAACTTACTGATGAATTGCAATACTGCCATTGAGACAAATCCAGTGTTACATTTTGTTTTATTGACTCCTGTTTCAAATAATAACTAGTAAGTGTGTAAGATAATCACAGGTTTCTTCAGCAGAGTTGTTTCATACCATATCCAATTAATTATATGTGGAGTGAATCCATATTTGGAATCAATGTAGAGGATGAACTTGTTTTGCATATCAACGACCTAATGTATGGTAATTGTAGTTCAATAGGTATTCAAATGTATTAAGTTACTGTTTATGCATACCATTAGAATCCAATGACTAGGTCTATGTATTGGAAAAAATAGAGCATCCTTTCTGAATATGTTTGTGTTCTAAAATTGTACATTTCAAATCTATCTCAACAGGTAAATTAGCCATTTGACCTTTGTAAACCTTTTCACTCCTTCATGGCTTTCACTTATTAGTTTTGGTAGAAATACTGGATCAAAGGTAAACAAATTTCTGCCTTCCTATAATTATACATGATACAGTCAATGACAGAATTTTAATATAACCTTAACAGTTGCACATAATTATAAATAATATTACTTTATTCATCTCTGAGCATCTAGCCACTGTCCTTCTTGCAGTGTTTTCAACTCGATAGTAACAGTGTCAAACTATACATGCACTAATAATTGTCATTAAACATTTGTACATTTGTACTCACATTGGGTGTTGCAGAGCTGTCACTTTCTGTGTAAGCCTCACACTGTATTTTGTAAAGATAAGCAATGAAAGCAACATGTAAAACACCAACTTACAGATGCCCATGACGTCATGGGGTGGTGTTGTGAACCACTGAAATGTGGTATAAACACCTATAGTGGCATTCATGATAATTATGATAGTACAGTAACACTGTTAGCCTTACATTTGACTGTCCTGATGAATATAAGGCAAGGGTTGCATTCATCTGCAAGGAAATTGTACTGTTTGTAGGGGTACATGTATGTGGAATTTATACTTGTTACCTCCACAAATTTATCCTTGACATAGTTTTCATTTCTTTCAGATACTACGCTATCATTGTAAACAGTCCAAGACTTGTTGTTCCAAGCTATTATAATATCTGAAATAATTAATTGTAATTATAAATCTTGTATGAATTACAAACTAAGCTTACAGTGTTCATTCTCTGCTTGATGAATCTACACATGTATATCAAGAATAAATCAAAATTTTATGACATTTTGAAGTACTTACCACTACAGCCATGAGAGTGAATTCTCTAATGAAATTCTGTCCAGAATGAGTTTCGGTTAGTGAAAAACGTCTATTGCATAATTGTAATTAAAATTAAAGTCATAATTATTCTATGCTTACATATCTAGCTGAACTGGAGTGTGCAATATATGATTTGTAGTAACTTTTCGTGGAATTGATACCACCATGAAATCGGGTAAATGAATAGTTTCTCCAGTAATACATACATGGACTTCCCCTGGACAAACTGGACAATATCTGAAACAGGTGTATAATAATTATGTGTGTACAAATTATGCCATAGTCTGTAAGATGTCACCTGTTAATATGTTCCGGTGTTTTACATAGAATTGTCATTTGACTAATAATCAAGGAAGACAATGTAGTCCTTCCTTTAGTAGCTGTTATATTCACATTTAGATTTGTATAACTAACCACTTCAATGTGCTGTAAAAAGGAAGTATTAGTAAGTTTGTACTTATACCATCCATGTGTAATGCATGTACATAGCTGCACTGTTGACATAAAGCATGTCTCTCAATATCGGTGTGAAATATTTTCTCTCCGAAACTTTCATTCTAAAGGATGAATTTTGAATAAGATGATATGAAAAAGACTTGTTACACTGACACCTTCAAATTATCTGTTAACAATGGAATCAGTTTAGTCATTGCTTCACAAACATCTTGATCTGTGTTTGGTGCTATTTCTAGTAAAGCAACCTGCATTATTATAGTTGTCATTATGTGGTTTCATGTATTTTGTAACATGACTAAGTAAAATCGTACTGTTAAGAGAGAGGAGTCTGCAATATGACCTTGTTGTAGATCTTGGTGAATATCAACCAACTCTTTCTGAATAGAATTCAGTGATGATGGATGTAATGCTATTATAAAAAAAATTATTAAGCTAGTATTATTTCTGTGGATAGTATTTATAATCTTAAGTACTTACTAATCAAATAATGAGGTAGCATTGTATCGTTTAGGATCTGTACTGCACAATTCATCCAGCACAATTCATGATCTTTCAAATTCAGAAGGCCTTTATTTTCCTTTGTTTTCAAAACTATTAATCTATGTTGCTAAAGTGCAAGAAAATGAAAGATTGTGGTTGAGAAACAAGTCATATCTTATTTACTTCTGATCCATGTTTAATGTTAGGACTAATGTAATAACAATACATAACACAGTTTACTATCATACATTCAGATTGCTTACAATTTCAATCTTTTAGCAGACTTATGTGATCCATTATCTTCTTGTGATCTCTGGTGAATTGCACATGGAGGAACTGATGGAGGAACTGATTTCACTATTAAATAATAATACCTTAACAGGTGTGCTTGATGTAAGATCAATAATATCAAATGAGAGGAGAGGTGAGTGTTCCCTTGACCTGCAAAACATTATTATGTAGATCCAA
This sequence comes from Petrosia ficiformis, assembly GCA_947044365.1. NCBI lineage: Eukaryota > Metazoa > Porifera > Demospongiae > Haplosclerida > Petrosiidae > Petrosia > Petrosia ficiformis. The sequence goes on from OX345636.1 coordinate 5,460,054, forward strand.
GTGTATTATGTAAAGTAATTCACATTAACTGAACATTGTCATCCCTAAGCTCTTGTTTCTATAAAATTACTGGTTGCTAAATAATGAAAACAATACTAACAAAATTCCATGATTATTTTTTTTATAACACAAGTAATTATAATTATGACCATTACTCATATACCTTGTCACATTCTTTTGCAGTGATTAAATTTGTCGTACATTGAGAAGAAACAGCATCGTTACTACCTTTTTGCATGTAGTATAAAAATGATTATTACAATTTAAGGAACATCAAATGTGTAGTTACAGGAGATCCAATTGAAATGGTGTATCGGGCGTTTACTGGTATTGACTTCTTTCGCCTCTCTTAAAAAATGATTTTTTCCGTTTTCTCCATTTTTCTTTTAGAGGTTTTGTAACCTCTTCTGGTTGTTTCTATATAAATTCAGGACTCGTATTAGTTGCAAAGCCGGTAACTTACTCAATAACACCAAAATAATTATGTACCTTTATTTTGCAACAGTCACGCTTGTTAATTGTATCAACAAAGGACATTTGACGTCCAATAAGAATTTCATAATGTTGTTTTATGAATAGATCCGGTATTAATCGATGTTTCGAATGGTCAGTGCACTTCACAATGAAGTTCCAGGCTTCAATTGTACCAGCTGTGCGCTCTGTTGCATCAAGTAAAACCTATAATTAGACGAAAAGCAGGCAATTTTATTTGAATTGTACTAAGCTTATGGACATGCCTTAATTAAGTTACTTTGACTGTCTTTTACTGCTTTTCCCCAGTTCCTATATCGAGCTGGATCACCTAATATAGAAATGTGTTCATACATGCAATGTATCTTATAGAACTCCACCTCTTAAGATGTTTGTCCAAAAAGGTACCATAGACAGCCACTTCTTTTTCAAAGTTTCAATAAATTGTGGTTGAAACATTGAATTAGTTGGGAAAGATTTGCTATTACATGTTGTGACATCTTTTGTTCGCTCCATAAGGTATGGTAGAAATGGCTTCTGTGAAGAAGAGTAAATTAATTTTTCTTCTGACTCCGGTAGATCATCATTGATGTCATCATCTTTATCCTGTAATTGATCTACCACCTTTGTCACAAACTCGACATCAGTTTCTCCAAGATGAGAGAACTTATCAGAAAAGCTTCTTCCACTGACTTGTTTACTGTTTTTGAACAGAAAACTATAATAATGTCACAAAGAGACTGAATAACGCTCTCAAGACTCCAAGCATTTACTAGTGTTGAAAATGTAAACATTGCATATCTGTAGCTGGCTTTTGAAGTGCTGTACATTATATACAGGAAAGAACAGATTAGAAATATGAAAATGTGCTACAGGCAATATAATAATTGTTATACATACAACAGCTACAATGAATGACAACTGACTGATTGAAATACTTACAACTGTTTCCTCAAGTCACGTTTAGCACTGTTCATAACATGGCTTATACAAGCATGTACAAACAGTTTATTAAAATCATCAGGATCTTCAGCACATCCCATGACAACACGAAAGCATCGATGTAAGTAGTCAGAGACTGTCTCAAAGTTATAAACTCTCAGAAAACTGAGAAGCAGTACAAGACTTCTATCAATAACAACATGTTTTGGAGTGATTACATTTTTATATCCATAGATGCAGGCTTCTGCCCGCCTAAAAGACTCTATGAAATGTGAAATAGCTAAGACAGAATGCTCTGCAGCTATGAATTCTGCTATGGCTACAGGAGCACCACCACATGGATGCTTGATCACTAGAGAGTAATATAAGGGTGTATCACCTTCGTACTGGGTTCCTTTTAATGATACGATTGTCCCAGTTGCATCACAGAATAAATTTTGTGACCTTCCTAAGTGACGGTAAATCCTGACTCCTTCTTCTGTAAAGAAGGTAACACTAAATGGAAAACAATTGATTCGCTGTATATATCCCTGTAAAGATTTTACAGTTGTTCGGTTACTTAAAGTCTCTCTTAAAGTGGAGAGGGGATGTTATTAAATCAAAATGAGGAAACAATTTTTTTCGACCTTCAGAAGATATTTTTCGAAGTACATATTCACTACTTCCAACCTTGTCTCTTTTACCACATTCTAGTTCAGTAGGAGTCAAACTTGCAAACTTCTTATTATAAACAGTTGATGGAGACTGCTGGCTTAGTAATTTTTCCATGTCCTCCCTTTTTTGTCCAGTAACATGTCTAGATCTCCTTTCACTTCTTTTGTGCTTAACTAAATTAGATGTAAATGTTACGAGCACTTCGAACTGTTTGGATAAATCTTGGTTGTTGATTTCGACACAGAATCGGACAGGACAGTCATCAAATTTGCATGAACCACGACAGCGAAAGCTAACTGGAGTTGACTTTCTAGATCTATTCTGTTTGCTCCATTTGTGATTGAACACAAAACAGCAGTAAGGGTTGCATTGACATAATATGTCTAATATAGCATCATGGTATCTACCAGTTTGTATTTCAGTCCAAACTGTGTGATTCATGTTTAATGTAGTAGACATAGGGACTGATGCAAAAAAGAAGCACTGTGATGTATCACTGTCATCATGATTAGTGTTTTCCTGTGTAATGAGTTATGTATAGTCCATTAAATTTAATACAATTAATTTACTTTCAGTTGATTTTCTGCCCAAATCACAGGAGATGAAAGTAAACTTGGTGCACTTAATTATAAGTACAATCTCACTTCTCTTCCTGTATCACAAACTAACAACTTCTGTAGCCTTTCCATTGCTTTTTCTAATATATAGTTGATTAACCAGTAAATGTATTTTTTGGATATCTAAAGTATATACTACCTTCTTCATACAGAAGATCAGTGTTACCATTAATTAAACACAATTGACACTTGTACGTTCTTATTGCCTTAATGCTACAACTGTCAATTCCAATACATTCTGTGTGGTAGAAATTACCACAGTAGTCACACATCACCATTGTATTGGGTGCCAAATGAGTCAAAATTGTTTTGTGTTGGCTGCTCCATTATTACCCCTTCTGATATACTATATCCGACATCCAATATCGCCCAGCTGCAGCACTAGTAACATCATGATTGATTACACTAATATCAATATTAATCTCTGTTGCAGGCTTTATTTAGAAGAATAAAATTATTTATGCTTGGTATTATACGAAGGACTTTAGTTATAACTTACTCTTTCTGCAGTGTTTGTAATACAACTTCCTACAGAAGTGTATTATTGATAATGATGAACAATATATTATTTTTGAATGTATTTAATAGTGGTGCTGTCAATAGTTTGTTTTTTCTCCTCTTCCACTTTACTAAAGTCTTCATTCGGGGTCTAGCATTACACAAGATAATTACATGGATACTGTGTGCTTATTAACTATGTGTCTACTATATATTATATTGTACACTCATCATTAATCTTTTCATCAATTGTGATGTCTATGTTTCCATGAAAATATATTCAGTATGCAATCAATCTAAAAACATGATAATCACCTGAAATGGGTCTTTCTGAGTTAAGTCCATTATCGTGCTGCACAATTATAAAAACTTCTTAATTAAGACGTGATCACAATGTGCAATACATGTATCTAACCATTATACTATCTTTGCCTTTATTTTCCAGTTATTCTAGTACTCTTCCCCTTACATTCTTCAAGTTCGAATGATAGTAGTTATACACTGCCTTTACAAAGGCAAAGGAAGGTCTCAGCCGCCCAGAAACTTCTCTAGCTATTACCACTCAATATCCATCTCTCTGTGTGAGAGATCCTTTTCTGTTTTTTGGTGGTAATCCATGGAATAATATTATTTCCACCAAAGTCTTTGGGCAAACTTTGAATTTTTTTCTTGGACCCTGAATGTATTTATCATTGTGCAGTGTGTTAACAACATTGCAGATTACAATGTTATTAATTATTATACAATATTTGATTAACTTTTCTTAGTAATAAAATTTATTGTATAAACTAACCATGATGTAGACTGATTGGAGGAGATATAAAATAGTAGTGAGCTCTACTGAAACTTGCTGAAAGGTGACCTGAACTTACCTTCACACATACTTAGTAAATAAGCTGGCTGATAGCAGGCTCCAAACAGCGCTGCGATATCTGCAGCTCCACCTGAATATCAAATTCATACAACACCCGCAAGAATGTTTGATGGGCCGTACTTTTGCAGACTTTGGAATGTGTCGCTGTGAATAAGTCGCTAACTTCACGACAGTTAAAACAGTACTGTTCATAAATTGAAGGTTGACAAGGATTACCGTGACTTAACTCAAAGACAAAAACTGCAGTAATAACAAACAAAATAAATAAATGCCTGTCGTTTACCTTATTTTGAATAGGCAGTCATTAATCACTGGACTGGACTGGACTACTACAAATATTTAAGTGGCCACACCTTCTTTAATCAATTGTACGCCACACCTTCATTAATTAATAATAAAGGATACTAACAGAATACAACGGTATAAATGTCAATAGCCTGTTATCTTCATTAACCCTTACAGCACTGTTTTTCTAATTACTTCCCATTTCCAACACTGGCGACTCTATTGCATATATTTTGGCCACCGTTCACTTTCTCTAACCCAAACATGGCTCCCTTTCCACCACTTCTACCAACTTGCTTACTGGGACTCGAAAGTCCCCAAGCGCTTTGTAGGATTAAATCAAATGCAGTGCTCTCCCTTTTTTGACTGGAACTGGGGCAAGCAAAATGACCCCACTGCATGTTGGTATCAGCTACACCTACGATTTCAGGTTTTACAGCAAGGGAAATGCCTCAGGTACCCACCAGAGCGCGTAGGTGGGGTCACTGAAACCACAATTTGCGTGGCCGCAAGCGGGGGTGTCTCCCTTCCAACCCCCTTCAACGGGGGGACACCCACCTTTAAAATTCCCCCCGTACTCATTATTTAGGCCAAATGGTGGCCGAAAAAGCAGCAACGTTTTTAGCCATTTTCATGGGCTTGTGCCTGACATCAATTACAAGGATTTGGAGGGCTTCGTAATGCTAGGAACACACTCCGAACCACGTAGGGATGAAACGTCACATATATGTGACATCAGTGTTCTAAGGGTTAGCTAATAATTAATATAAAATTTAACAGGATACTAACAGAAGACTACAGTATAAATGTCAATAGTCTGTTATCTTCAATAATAATCAGGATACTAACAGATTACTACAGTATAAATGTCAGTAGTCTGTTATCTTCATTAATAATTAATAATAATTTTAACAGGATACTAACAGATTACTACAGTATAAATGTCAATAGTCTGTTATGAGAACATCGATTAAGGAATAAACAGGCCTAGATTGAAATTTAGCAGATGCTTATGAACTGCTAGTAATTTACAATTTATGTCTTCAGGAACAACCACTGAAGCAGGAGAAAAGGAAGGCCGCGAGGATTGAAAACAAGCAGCACTGCAATGGTAATAGACATTACCGAGTCTTCTAAACTCACCATTCTTAATGCTGAAGGCAATTATTGTCAGGAGGACCAGATTTTTGATACCTGTTCTTACAACCATTGCAGACACTGATGTTACCTGATATAAAGTGGACTGGGAAAGGATGAAAAGATGAATCATCTAGTGAGGATGGTGAAGATGTACCAGAGTAATACCCCGGGTACATACTAGTAGGTGACTGAATTGGCCCAGCCTACACATAGCACCAGGCTGCTGGTATGTCAAACAGTAGGGCATTGGATAGTTATGACTAGTGTAATTACTGTTCAAAGCTGACGATCGTGTTGTACTGAGAGTGGGGGAAGTTTGATCTTCAGTTGTAATTTCATCTTGAGATGGGATGACTGTAGTTAGTTCTGCCCGGTGTTCAATTGGTGTTACTAGTCTTCGTTTAGGAGTTTTGTTCCCTTTTCGTCCTTTCCCTTTTGGCATACATGCAATTGCTAATTTTGTCAAGTTTGGTGTTGACTTTGCTGTGCTGTAAGAAGCAATTAAACTATCAAGTTTTCCATTTTACAGTGCAGCAGTAACAATATGAGAGCATAGCTTGGCAGATTTGTACTGAGGGCAGTCATCATCACAAAAGATACCTAGTGGGAGGGTACAAAAGGGGAAGTGGTATCACCAGCAGAAGAAGTACTTGCATGTCCTCCATAAGGTACGAAAGGGGTAGTGGTATCAGTATCACCAGAAGAAGTACTTGAATGTCCTTCATTTGTAACTACATGTAGCATGGTTTCCTCACTACGTTCACGTTCTGCAACAGGTAGAAGTTTCTCATAAGTGTTCAGAATCTTCAGTTGTTGTTTCCTTTGATCTTTTGACATTTGGAACCTTTTTTCTTCAGATATACCCAACCCCTGGGATGCAGAGTGTATTTTCCTGTACCAAGTAATGCTTTCTCTACTTCAAATTGTTGATCCTCAATGAGTTCACAAATCTTATTAACCAACACAGTCATTTCATTACGTTTGTAGTCCAATTTAACCTTCAAAACAAAATTAATACACTCACTGCTATTGGATCTGGTGGAAACCCAAGTCCGGCGTACCAAGGCATGCAAACCTTGTAGTTCTCTATTCTCTGTGACCAAGCAAGAAGCAAAGAGCTTGTAAGTAGTGAAAGTTTTCTTGTTATGTATCATTATTGGTCCAAGCATGACAGGGGGTTTGTTTGTTCTCTTGCTCAGTAGCATTAAATGTCTGTAAGTTGTTGGTGTCACATCAAAGTCACTTAGAGAGAAAGTGAGGTCAACAGTGAGAATTGAGAACTGTTCTGGATCACAACAATATCAAACAACTGCTGGTCAGTTGTGCCGTGCCAGTTAGTGATCGTGCTGGTTAGTGGATAAAAAAGCTAAAAAAACGTTGTGCCCCTGCCCACAATAATTATTAGTGTAATAACTACGACTGTAAAATGGCGACTTCCTGAAGATAGTACTGTTGTGACGAACGCTTGTAACAGAAAAAGATATTGAGGTACGATGTTACATATAGTAAAAACCAGAGTTCACTGTGAAATGGCGAAATATTTTTGACTTCCCCGAAGATAGTACTGTGGTGAAGAACTCTTGTAACAGAAAAAGATATTGAGGTATGATGTTTTCTATCCTATCCCCTACCTGATATAGTAAAAAGCTGAGTTCGCTACATGAATATGAACTCTTTTATTATATTGTATATATAAGATAACAATAAACATTATTTTGCCACTACAATCTTCACACTATCCAAAACAGGCAAAAAAAAAAAATTGCTGCATTATGAATTATGAAGTATACTTAAATATCTTTGAAACCAATTGGAGCTAGGGAATGTTCAAGATAACACTGCAGTGATTGAACTGTTGAAATTGAAAAAGTCTCTTGAAGTATTTTTATCATTGCCTATAGTAAAATTCAGGAGTGATAACAATAGCATATAATATAAAAATTACATAATACCTCTGGCCATAAAATCGATTTGACTAGCACTTTTGGAGGAATGGGTTTGTGTTTTGTTGATGTAGCCAACATCTCCAAGTAATAGAATACTTCATTCACCTATATATAATAATTATACATAGGTGATTTAAATTATATAAATGGTGTGTGAAAAGCTGAATTACCACTACTGGATGAGACAATGGCCATGTTATTGCTGGCAGTGTATCTTTATCACGAACTCTCTTTGTCCAAAGAACCTCAAAGAAAACACTTCTTTGAGGTGATGCAGCAATTTTCTGTAGTTCAATCTTTAAATTGTTTTATAATTATTATAATTCTAACTGTGATAATTGTTGTACCTCATTCCTTTTTAAAATATTAATCATCTTAACTCTCACAATGTGTCCATCCCTAATATGTTTTAGTTTCATAAATAAAAGTAATTATGTATTTACATTCACCTTTCTGGTGGTCTACTTTGGAGTACACTAGATCTGGCAATTGATCTCACATGATCTTTTGCACTACTGAAAAAAAGTAGTTCCGATGATTCTTCTGGGGTGTTTTCTTCTGTCATATCTGGCATCAGTATTGGAATATCATCTATGTCCGATTCTGTTGAACATGATGGATTGATATCAGCATTACTGAAGTTTAATAATTTTCCATGTTCACCTTCACCAGCACTTGTGAACTCTGTGATAGTATCAGGGCTGGTACAGCTGTCATCTGTGTTAAAGCATGTTCACATATCTCAACAAGTATAAGTGTACAGCTCTCACCATCATCATATTCTGTTGTCGATCCTTTTCTTTCTTCCCAATGCAAAAACTTAAATGATGCATATATAATTATAATTAACAGTATATAATTTATACACTCACTTCATTCTGAGCTACATCAACATCAGCTTTAGTGCATTCGATAGAAAGTGAGGTCCAATTATCAATTGATGGAGTATCAACATAAATTGATGTGAAGCTGTTATGGTGTATTTATTATGGAATGTTGCCACACATACAAGCTATAGATTTCACCTTGACATTATTTCCCTTGTCAGCCACTTCCTAAGATTAGCCAACTCTGACTGAAATTATTATATGTTATAAATGTAAAATAGGCAATTACAGTTCAGTTCTTTTTTGGGAATTAGTTTTAATTAATTTATATGTATTATAATATTAGCAGATTCACCTCAAATTGTAAGCCTTTGTAATCATTGTTGACTATCACAGCTGCATACTGATATTTTACTAATAATAAATGATTATACTAAAAATATCAATTCTACCTTGCAAACAAAGACCCCACAATCATTTCCATTTGTTTGGTGTGATTTTTCCTGAATTAACAAGTACTTAACAGGTAATTATTTACAATTAATGTATGTACCATTATCTTTTCAATGGACCATTTATGAATATCTCTCTTCTTTCCATTTCTCCAATACACTTTCTCAAGAAGTTTGCTAAATTATTAGAGTATTGAGAAGAATTATCTATAAATTATTCATAGGATTTCAATTGCAATATTTATTTAGTACGAGAGAAGCAAGTACCTGATAGGATAAATCATTGACTTCAAGTTAAATTTGATTGGTACATTTAAAGGATCATAGTACCGTACAGTTCTTTTACACAAATCTATTTCCTATAATAACAAAAATTAGCATTATAAATTATTAATACTATATAAAGCTCAATGCATACCACAAGTATCCAATGTTTTGCAGTATTAATAGGAATCAGCAGTCTTCTTAATTGACTTAGCTCTTCCTGGATGTAAAACATTTGTGTTGTAATATATATATATGCTCAAGTCACATTTTAAACAGAATTACATCAATATGACTTGCAGTTATCTCCCAAGATGTATTACCTCTACTGGACTGAAGAAGTGATGGATAAAAGAATGATGTCAAACATAATGTTTTACTTCTTCCAGACTGCTCATATTTGACAAAAAAAGAAGATAATATATAACTTATAGCTTTAAGTGTAACTCACAAGTACTGAGTGACTTTGCTCTACATTTAACAACTTCATCATATAATTGATAATCTGTGCATCGTGGTATAACAGACTATAATTATAATTATTATAGAAGCACTGAAAATATTTTCTGTGCTAAGAGATTCAAGCAATGTAACGATGGGTGCACAATTGCACATGTAATGTACCTATATATTACCTTGTCGTTCAACCATTCTTCAGATGAAAAAACGAGTCTTAGATCATAGGCAGTAAGTTTCACCTCTATGTTTCTTTCAGTCCTTAGTACCAATATAATTTCATCATCGTGGACTCCTAAATTCAATTAAACTTTCATGAATCTGCACCCAATGAATTATTTACTGCTTACTAGGTGAAGACAAAGATTTTGACTCTTGCACTTTCCTTTCTGTGGAAACTTCTGCTGCACATGTTAACTGTTTAGCTTTAAAAATCATAAACTGAATAAGTATAATAATACTAGTCTATTCTATACCTGATGGTCTTTCATTTGTGTTAGTACTGTTTATGTCTGGTGGTACCACAAAAGATGTAGCGGCTATGTGATTACTGTTATGTTGCTGTAGATGATAAATTGCTGAAAATTCACTGGAATCGCCAAATTGTCGTTTGAGATATTGGGATAACTGATGTACAGATATCCCCTTTGCCTTATTCTGTTTGGAATCCACCAGCCATATAATGTGTGGCTGACTTTCGATGTGAATGCATATGTAGTGATAATGCTTCTCTACTACAAGAAAGCTATTACGAAATTGTTGTTCACAATTGAGAATATCTAGTAGTTGATCTGTTGAACTTGTAGAGAGTCTACCATCAAGCAGTGATCTAATCTTAGGGGTGAGGCACACTAATGAATCTCCATTAATCTCTACCTCCTTATCTAAGACATGAAAAGCATAATCTCCTAATGTTGAACGCAGTGGTTGCACCCTGTCTGTTATTTTTAAGCCAACGTCAGAAAACTGCCTTAACCACATCTCATCAGCAATGTCATCCAGTTGATCAGTACAAGAAACGGTTTTACCATATAAATTATTCAAAGCACACAAACCACATAGATTTGACTGACCTTGAGTTTGCATCCATATTGGTGAATATAATATGTGGAGATGATTCTGAACATTTTTTGGTACTTGATGACCTATGACACATGCAGCATAGCGGATATTGGTTGAAAGATTGGTTTTCTCGGAGAAACGTAATTGTGACCAAAGTTGGAGGCTTTCTTTTGCACATGTAACTATTTGTTCTGGAATGTTTTGTTGCGTTAGACCACATACAAGTGAGGCAAGACGCTGTGTGGACAAAACAGCAAGGTTTGAAGTAGGGGACATAAAGAATAATTGCTCAGGAAATGTTGTAGTAGCTCTCAAGATCATTGAACTTTTATGCTTTCCATTTTGTTTTCCTTTTGCTCCCAACAACCTATGTGATGATTGTTTGCCAGGTCTCTTCATAGATAACATACAACTATGCTTTGATCTCTTTACTGGAGATTCAAAACTACATTCTTTATCTTCCTTCTGTCTCTTCCTTGTATTTTCACTACGTAATATTTCACTCCCCATATCTTCGGTATTTGGAGGATTATCACCTTTTGTTGTAACGAAGAATCCACAGGATTTTCCGGCTCTTTCATACCACTCCTTGCAGCATATATGTTGGCAAGGTTTCAGGAGTTGAATGCAATGTACACATGAATGTGATGCACCCAAAAAAAGATGGCAATTCTTTCCTGTGGATACAGAATGAGAAGATTTGGGTATTTTGAATCCGTGATTCTTCCCATATCTGTATTCCAGATAAATAATGCGAGAACTTCAACTCATTTAAAGCACCAACAATCGAAGAATATCTAATGGAACAATCATCTCGGAATGCCTTGTAAGAACTACCACTGCAATAGTAACTCAAAAAGCCAACATCACATGCCATTGAGAACATATCTATCAGAAAAGATGTATCATTGACTCTACTGTTCTGACCTGAAATTTGATTGAATATGTTCTCAGGACTGGTGGGCGTAGTGTTTTGAATACTCTGGATTGAGCCAGAATGTACTTGCTCACGTAATCTCAAACTGTATTCAGTGATGCTATCGGAGGCACTAGCAGTCACTGGCATTGGTTCGATGCAACTGCTATTAGTCGATGTTCTGCTTATCATCATTCCTCCATATTGAATACAAGAGCATGGGTCTCCAGCGCTATTTTTGTAATCAATTGCATAATATTCACATGGAAGGCACTGTTTCACTACACCTACAATATTAGCAAAAGTCACCAGGCCATATTTATCAGGCTTCTTGAAGTAGACTTCATCGCCAACATTGTATTTCCTTCCATCATACTTTTTGACTTGAGCAAAGTATTTCTTATAGTAACGCCATTCGGAATGCTCAAGCACATTCATGCGTAGCTCTGCTCTATTTCTATTCAATTGTGATAAGCTTGAGTTAAGCTCCTCTACATCTTCTAATGTAAGACGTTTCTCTGCCATTGCTGTGACATTGCTACTGTGAAGGTCTTCAGATTTCTCAACAGTCCAAAAATCGTGTGTATCTTGAAATTGCTGACTGCTCTTCAAGTCAGTGTCATTTGTACAGGAAGATCCTATATCCATGCTCACTGACATCCACATCAGGTATTTATCGGAGGGCAAGACCACCAATTGGCTTCCGTCTTTCTTGTTGGAGAATTGGTTGCATTTTCTTCCAAAGAAAGCTTCAAATGCAGTAATGTTTGTTGATGAATTCCAGGAACTATTAAGCCAAAATGCTACTTCTGGAAGGAGAAATGGCCAAACTAATGCTTGCTTTTCGAGAGGAAAGTCAAGTAGTCTGTGCTTGAGGACACTCTTTACTTGCCCATTTAAATTTTCAACCTGACCTTGTGTTTGGGGGTGATATGGTTGACCGTGTATAATGTTAACATTTAAACCATTACACAACTCTTTAATTATGTTACTAGTAAACTCACCACCATTGTCGCTTTGCAAAATTTCAGGGGAGCCAAATTGAATGAAAATATCATGAAGAGCAGTGACAACATGTAGAGTGTGTTTACTCGTCAAAGGTAATAACCAGCAATATTTTGAGAAGCAATCTTTTACGACAAGTACTAAGCGAAATCCATGTATCGACATAGATTTAAATTTACTTTGCGGACCATACATTTCAAAAAGATCTACCTGAATTCTCTCCATAACCCTGTGTGTACGGATTAATCGCGGTGAAGGATTTTTACACTTGATTACTTTCATGTTTTGACAAGTTCCATTGCATGTTTTTTTTACATCAATAACTATATCCTTTATGCCCTTGCAGTGGTATGTCAGTGAAAAGCGTTTCACCAGCATGTTCACTCCATCTTTGCGGCAAGCACCACCGGAAGGTCTGTGTAGATCAGCTACTATTGCCTTTGCTCGCTGACCAGACACAACGATTCTTTTTTCTGAGCCACACATCTTGTATAGGGTCTTACTATCTTCGTCAAAAGTGAACTTAGGCCTTGTCTGACAACTATTTTCATAAAGATAACTTAAGTTCGTTCGAGTAAACTCATCAACATCGTTACTACAATCAGGATTTCCTCTTACTGCACTACAAAGCAAATGGTAGCGTTCTTCAGTTAGAGAACCTCGATTATCAGAAGATCGAATTCTTTTTCCTATCATAAGTATAGTGTGATGAATGAAGTTAACAGACTTCAATATACAACAAAGAATTATTGCTTGCAAATCATTCTTAATGATGTTGACTTATAAGGAGACAATATAGCTATATTTAGCACAATTCATATAAAAAACTCTAATTTACAGAACACACAATAGTTATAATTATATTAACAACAAACCTAATTTTGCAGTCATGATCACTCTCCTCAATGTGGGTATATGTATATTAGTACTAGTGAACATATTTTAAATAAAACAATATACCATTTAGAATGAGAAATGTACTTACTATTTGGATCACAGAAGTTCAGAAGTGCAGATTCAGTAGGATTCTTCTCACAGGGAGTACATGTGCTCAAGTTGTAATACAGTGTGTTTTCAAGTAGGTGTTATAATCATGATTATATTAAATTGCTGTCACCTGTTCTGGTTAGTGACTAACTCAATATCACTAACTGGCATGGCTATTATCACATGTTCCAGTGTTCTGGTTAGTGACAAACTCAATATCACTAACTGGCATGGGTATTATTACATGTTCCAGTGTTCTGGTTAGTCAATATCACTAACTGGCATGGCTATTATTACATGTTCAAGTGTTCTGGTTAGTGACAAACTCAATATCACTAACTGGCATAGGTATTATTACATGTTCCAGTGTTCTGGTTAGTGACAAACTCAACATCACTAACTGGCATGGCTATTATTATATGTTCAAGTGTTCTGGTTAGTCAACATCACTAACTGGCATGGCTATTATCACATGTTCAAGTGTTCTGGTTAGTGAGAAACTCAATATCACTAACTGGCATGGCTATTATCACATGTTCAAGTGTTCTGGTTAGTCAATATCACTAACTGGCATGGCTATTATTACATCTTCAAGTGTTCTGGTTAGTGAGAAACTCAATATCACTAACTGGCATGGCTATTATCACATGTTCAAGTGTTCTGGTTAGTCAATATCACTAACTGGCATGGCTATTATTACATCTTCAAGTGTTCTGGTTAGTGAGAAACTCAATATCACTAACTGGCATGGCTATTATTACACGTTCAAGTGTTCTGGTTAGTGAGAAACTCAATATCACTAACTGCCATGGCTATTATTACATGTTCCAGTGTTCTGGTTAGTGACAAACTCAATATCACTAACTGGCATGGCTATTATCACATGTTCAAGTGCTCTGGTTAGTCAATATCACTAACTGGCATGGCTATTATTACATGTTCCAGTGTTCTGGTTAGTGACAAACTCAATATCACTAACTGGCATGGCTATTATCACATGTTCAAGTGTTCTGGTTAGTGAGAAACTCAATATCACTAACTGCCATGGCTATTATTACATGTTCCAGTGTTCTGGTTAGTGAGAAACTCAATATCACTAACTGGCATGGCTATTATTACACGTTCAAGTGTTCTGGTTAGTGAGAAACTCAATATCACTAACTGGCATGGCTATTGTTACATGTTCCAGTGTTCTGGTTAGTGACTAACTCAATATCACTAACTGGCATGGCTATTACCTCATGTTCAAGTGTTCTGGTTAGTGAGAAACTCAATATCACTAACTGGCATGGCTATTATCACATGTTCAAGTGTTCTGGTTAGTGAGAAACTCAATATCACTAACTGGCATGGCTATTATTACACGTTCAAGTGTTCTGGTTAGTGAGAAACTCAATATCACTAACTGGCATGGCTATTATTACATGTTCCAGTGTTCTGGTTAGTGACTAACTCAATATCACTAACTGGCATGGCTATTACCTCATGTTCAAGTGTTCTGGTTAGTGAGAAACTCAATATCACTAACTGGCATGGCTATTGTTACATGTTCCAGTGTTCTGGTTAGTGACTAACTCAATATCACTAACTGGCATGGCTATTACCTCATGTTCAAGTGTTCTGGTTAGTGAGAAACTCAATATCACTAACTGGCATGGCTATTATCACATGTTCAAGTGTTCTGGTTAGTGAGAAACTCACTATCACTAACTGGCATGGCTATTATTACACGTTCAAGTGTTCTGGTTAGTGACAAACTCAATATCACTAACTGGCATGGCTATTATTACATGTTCCAGTGTTCTGGTTAGTGACTAACTCAATATCACTAACTGGCATGGCTATTACCTCATGTTCAAGTGTTCTGGTTAGTGAGAAACTCAATATCACTAACTGGCATGGCTATTATCACATGTTCAAGTGTTCTGGTTAGTGAGAAACTCAATAACACTAACTGGCATGGCTATTATTACATGTTCAAGTGTTCTGGTTTAGTGAGAAACTCAATATCACTAACTGGCATGGCTATTATTACACGTTCAAGTGTTCTGGTTAGTGAGAAACTCAATATCACTAACTGGCATGGCTATTATCACATGTTCAAGTGTTCTGGTTAGTGAGAAACTCAATATCACTAACTGGCATGGCTATTATTACATGTTCAAGTGTTCTGGTTTAGTGAGAAACTCAATATCACTAACTGGCATGGCTGTTTTATTTGAAATCTGTAGCCAAATAAACTAAATCACTAACATGTTGCCAAATCCAGACTTCAAATGCTAACAAGGCTATACTATACTTGTTCTTGTCAGCTATCCTTTTATCTGCTCTTCAGGTCGAGCGCTCTAGCTATAGCGCTAATGATAATTAATTAAGGGCGTGACATTACTTAATCCAGAGAGGCGTGTCAATTTTTTTTTATCCACTAACCAGCACGATCACTAACTGGCACGGCACACTTATTATCCACTGATTATTTTATTATGGACTAAAACAACTGTGGTTAATTAAATTCACCAATATAGTGTTTTAAAAAACATTAATGTAAAGAACAAAGAGATTCAAGACATGTCAACATGGAATACATTTCAGCCTATCTAATTATACACAGCTATTGTCTATATACATTATAATGATTTAGTCGTAGTAATAACTTTAGAGTAAGTTAATTTATCTATAAAATCCAGCACGTGAAACTGTGAATTACTTTCTGAAAGTAAATTTACCAGCTATCCATTGCCAAACTGATTTACTGCTTTCTTGTGTCATTTTATCAACAGCATCCTGATCTGTCATCTTCGAAAGAAGCTCTGCTTGCTCTCTAACTTGACGAAAGTATTTGACACGATTAGTCCAACCTGGCTTCTTCTGTTGCTCTTCTGATTTGATTAATAGATCAATATACTCTACCTCAGTAAGAGGATTTGGTTTGAGCGCTATTTCGTTAAGACGTTGCAGACAATTACGAGCTTGTCGTATATTACAAAAGACGGCTTGATGCAATGTGTGCAGTTCATCCTCCATTTTTGATATCATGCTTTCCACATTGGCTTTAGCTGACTCGGCTTGGTTATAACGTTCAAGAAGTTTCTGTGATGTCCTAGTTTCCATTTCATCATACAGCTCAAAGATATAGCCATTATTATAGTGCTTTTGCCAGTGACAATGACCTACGCAAACACGACATGTTGAGTTAATATCTTGACTTGACATTACAGAACATTTCCATTTATCTCGGTCATCGTCGTATATACAGTTGTCATGGCAAGTGTAGTGACATTCGGCACATGTGGTAACATAGACACCTCTAGGGGCATCAATCTTACGTTGTTTTGTCACCTTAACTTGATAGGTGAAATCTTTGTTCGCTAGAACCTCTGACTCTCGTCTCTTCAATATTAGCTCTTCTTGTTGTAGCTCGTCGATTTTTGACATCCCAGCATTGATTTGTGGCTGAATACCATTAACAATAGTTTCAAGCTGCTTGCGTTCATCCAAAACCTGTCTTGTCATCCAAAGACTAACTCCATCTGCCTTCCCAAAGTGCTTAAAGAAGTCATCGAAACTGGAGTATCCCATTTCCCAAAACATTTTTGCAAATTTGGAGTCCTTTGGATTTTCAAAGAGAGCAGAATTATTGAAACGAAAGAATTCCGCATAAGGAATCTTTGCTTCGTTTATAGCACCCATAACCGGTGGATGAGCTCCGTCTGCAAAAGTTGTCATGATAAAAATATTGTTCTGAATATCTTTACCGAAAATAGAAAGAATGGAATCGGAGATATACTTCTGTGTTGGTGTAAGTCGAGCCAAAGAAGCTTGGGTCACAAAGCCAATCCCATGTAAGACATCCAAACCATTTTTGCCTTTGATGGAGAAAAACTCTCGTATATGATCTGTGATTTCTCGGTCTCTCTCTAACCCCCTGGTATCACCGAATCCAGGAGTATCGATAACTGTCAGAGTAAAGTCAAGAGGTGAACCTTCGTGCCAATAGAAAGTGTAGGCAGTAATAGTTTGCGTCTGGCTGTATGCTTGAGACTGACTGACTTCATCAGCAATCAGTTTGAAACGAAAGTCATTCTCCCATTTTACTCCTAAGAGGTAGTTGACAATTCCATTAATAAGGGTACTCTTCCCTGCTCCAGTAGCACCAACAACCATTAATACTCTGTTTGGTTTAGGTGGGTGTGTGGGATTGCCAAACACCATTTTTGCTAGATGCTGGCCAGAAAATTCAGGTCTAACCGATAGTTTGTAAACAACAGGTGGACCTGGAGTGAGAAAGGTTGACTGTGCTATGATGTACTGCATGAATGCATTAACAGGAGACGATTTTGTCTTGATTATATCACTTACTTTGCTCTCTTCACTGGAACCAAAGTTGCATTCAGCACGTACTTTAAACACATATTCTGCCTGAGGAACTAACTGGTTGATAGTAATGGCTGTCTCAGCCTGCTTGGTTTTCTGAGTTTTCCAGTCACCTGGAGGATCATCTGTAGATCGATACAGCACAGTATAAGACTTAATACTCTGTACTCCATATTGGGGTTGCTTCCATTCCAGCTGCACATTCTCATGGGTCACATGTGCAGCAGTTGGTTTGCTAGGTTGATCAGGTGGCTCAAATTCTTCTGGAGAACCGAATTCGTAATGCAACACAAGCGCTCCTTTGTCATCCTGTATACCATCATCTTCGCTGCTATCAGTCACCACAAACTTTACATCTTCGTCATCTTTATTCGCCTGAGCAAAACTTGTAAACTGTTTGGCTTTAAGACGCACGTCACTCATCAGTGCTTTATTCTTGAACCACTGTTTTGGAGAAGGTGCACTGAAATCTGAACTGACATTTCGTGTTCGTAAAAAGGCAAACATTGACTCAAGGAAGCTATCACTCCTTGTAGCAACCTTGAATTCAAAGCTTACAACATGGTTGTGATTTAAATCATTCACAATAGAATCAAGATCACCTGGAGCAAATGCAAAAGTTATACCTGCAGAAAAATAGTAAATATCTTGTATAATTATACATAAATATAACAACAAGCATAATATAGACTGCCATTGGAGTCTAAATAGTATTGAAAATTTCTTTGTTATATAGTGAATATTCAAGGTAATGTATTCCATCAATGTATTTATATATATTTTATAGATACTGCAACTCATTATGAATACTGCAACATATTTATTAATACTTAGATACATTTGCATATACATGACGTATTTAGGGGACATCTCCAAACTGAAGCTTGTATGCTTAACAACAGTGACACTACTGCAAGACCCTACCCCCTCCCTCCCCACCTCCTTTTAACGTCATGAATGAATACTCCAGTGTATCATACTAACTTTCCTCTTCAATGTTTTGTGCCATGGGCACAACCACACCCCCCCCCCCCCACCACGCGGTGGCGTCACTATGACGTTAAGCGTACTAATTTCAATTTGGAGGAGCCCCCTTACAATAAATTTTGCCTGTTTTATAAATGCATGTCGCATTATTTTTAAATACTGAAACATATTTATATTATAGGCAAGCACACCGGATCTAATGATGTAGGGCAAATTTTGAGCAGTAAGTCTTCCTGTGTTTCCTGACAATGAGAGTATACATTCTCTTGTAAACAACCATAGCATTGGTCGAAATTCTCTTGTAAACAACTGTAGCAGTGGTCTCCAGGTCCCATGCCACCAGAAGTCGAGAAGGCTAGCCACATTCTATTTCTAATTTTAGTGAAGTGAGATACATTCTTACATTTAAATTATTTACAGCCATTATGAACAAAAACTTTTTTTATACCTAATAGGATGCAGTAATGAATCCCTCCACTCAGCACAATTAGTACTATAGTCTTACTATGCTGCTGTTTTACTACATTAAAAGCTTCATTAACATCTTACATATTCACTCGTATTTCTAGAGAGGTTTGGAGTCATCTCTGTGCTTCGCTAGCCACTCCTAAGAATGTTTTTAAATCATTACGATTAAATAATTGATTTGATTGCATTTTCTCAAAATTAAGGTTTTGTGACTACAACTGTTTAATCCCTTGTTGTAGCTTTGTCTTTTGCTATAATTATAATAATTATTTCTCTTTAACTTGTAGTGAATATAATTATAACATGTATATATGTATATATGTATATATGTATATATGTATAGGTTATAACACTCTACGAGTGCTATATCAGATTTATAATCACCGAGCACGAGGGCCGTATGTGCGAGAGCGAGGTGATTATAAATCAGATATAGCACGAGTAGGCGTGTTATAATTAATATATTTCACGAACGACAAAACCTTTGTTGATATCCGATGCTTCTCCTACCTTTTTGTCGGCACTTTGGAGAAGGTAAGTGTTGTTTTCTTGTAGCCTGTTTCAATGGCAGGTTTTATATCTGACCACACGGTGCTATATCTGACCACAGGGTGCTTTATCTGATATATAAACCTATGGTTTACTTTGATGTTTCGCCATATCAGGATATATATATATATATCATGACTATATTTCTGTGCCTCGAATTACATGCGTTTTTCCTATATTCTAATTAACGCACAAAGTTTATATTTTGTATATAACCCTCAAAACAGGTTTATATTTTTTAATGCCATGCGCATGCTCATGAAAGCATGTAAGTAGGTGTGTCAAAAATGGATGCTATATAATACACATATATATATATATATATATATATATATATATATATAATGTGACAGTATTTTAAAGTTAATTGGTAAATTTATCTATTATGCAGCTCACAGTATGCATACTCTCACTTTGAAAGTGAAGTTATAAGAATTTGGACCATGTTTTAATGAAAATTGGCCTATGTTCTTCACGTATCATCACTGCTAGCTAGAGTGGGAGAGGTTGGCTATGCTAGACAATTTCATGTTAAAGGAAAAGTCACGATTATGCAGTTGTGAACACCATTACTCTTAAAACAGTTGTACGGACTGCTGTCTGTATACTACACCTTATTCATGTATATATAAAGTGATTATAGCAGGACAACAGTACATGTGTATGAGTAAACCAAGATTACACACATGCATCTCTGCCATGTAGTGATTTCTTATTTGATAGGTGATCAGACTGCACCAACATATCAATACATCTTCATACACTAGTCACTAGTCTCGTGTTGTCGTTATTATCATTACTTTTGGGACGTAATAAGTATAGTGCTGATTCACGCGTACAATACAATTCTAAATGGTGCAATGTATGTCTGAATCTGTAAATACATTGGTGTACATATAAATTTATTATAATTATATGTCGACGTATTTATAAATATATGTTGATTTATATATTCACCACATAACACATAACTATTAAATACTATTTTGATCCCAATGCCACTCCATAGGATAGTACTATAATTATATAGGTATTGAAACTACTAAGTAGAAAACCTATATATTATATTTATATATGATGGAGAAGGGTAAATATCATTGCAGTTGAGTATGAGTGCATACATAAATGCCAGTAAATGTTTAGTTGAAATTCTAATTATGTACCTCACCTGGAGCTTTATCCATGATAATATCTATGTACTGTGACAGTACTTTTATCTCAGTTTCTTTGGCATCTAGCCATTTAGATAATGAACCTTCGTTAAATGGTGATTGGTGTACACTTCTTAGCAATTCAGCTAGTTTCTCCTCTTCCAAGCCTCCCCCACGTATTCGAGGTAATATTGCAGCTATTTGCTTCATGAAATCCACTATAAACTCACTAATTATTTCCCTGAATTGTGATAGTTGGTATTGATAACCAGGGAAATAATCATAGACTTTGGTTTTGATATGGTCATTGCTTCTCATCTGCATAATGTGAAAAATCTCAAGAAATTGTTGTGTTTGTTTGACGAGACTGGTGCTGATTTCTCTCACCATTTGAGCTGCCTTACTATCTAGTTTGTTTAATGGATACAACCACACCTGCTTGGCAACAGCTTTTGCACCACTCTCACCAAAAAGCTGCGGCAGCTCTTTATAAACCTTCACTGCATCTTGGAAAGTGGAAGGATTCTCATCTAATATAACATCTCCATAAAACTTGCAATGGAACCTGTCAACTTCTTGCTTATCTTTGTGGTTAATGTCAATATTCGCACTTCCCTTGATATCAGAGATTCCAGGTAGAGCCTTTACAAGTACCTCCATCTTCCCATGTACATTACGGTAGTTATCACTGTGTGTAAGGTCTCGGTCAAACACAAAGAATGCTTCGGCACCTTATAGTATCCCGGTAACAACATGTGTTGCAATTCCTTTGTCGAATACATCTGGATGTTGAATATTACTCACTGCAAGCTGTTCCATTGTAAGCTGCTCAAATCGTGATGTGCAGTAGTATTTGAGAGTAACACGTGCTTGATTTCTTGATGATTTTCGATCATCCAGATACTTTCCTGCACCAGAGACATTCACTAGACCACCCATTATACTCAACGATAGATTAGCTTTAATACCAAGATTTAATATTTTATCAGACAGTGTGTCTTCAGCAATGACCTCAAAATTTGAACTGGGTTGTGGTCTTTGACTGAGTGCAGCTCTCAGCAAGTTCTCATTCCACAAAGTCATTCCAGGAACAAGCTGGTCATTTCGACAATCGTAAAGCATTCCAAGCTGGAAGGGACGGCCCAAGCATTGTAGCAACAGTGTATTGTCTCCACTCATCACCAATATCCAGTGTAATCACAATTGGAATTGTGTGCATTAATGTTACCTCGCTGATGATTTTATAGATGTTCCACCACAACAGTGAATCCTCAGAAGTGCTACCAACGCTTTCAATCCAACAACCAAATATGGACAATTGCCATTTAGTCTGCAACAGCAAAAATAGAGCATGATTATCTATTTAATGAAATGTTTATACAAATAGGGCAGTACTCCATAATGTGGGAATCTCCCTATGATACATGCTTCAAGAAGACTGTAAACACTTCCAGGAATCAACAGTTGCAGCACCTCCTACATCTAAGTAATCAGATTCTTTTTCAACTTAATTAGTATTCATAATAATTATTATTCTAATGTAGAAAAACCAGTTAATGTGATAGAGTATTATTAGTTTATGCACACAATTATAGATTTTTCCACAGTAGATATCCAAAGGAGTACTATTAATTCTGAAGTATGAAGAAATGAATCAAAAAAGAAACAAGAGAAAAGTTGTGTCCAATCTCATCATTATCATCTCAATGGCAGAACAGTCTCTTTTTTATATCACAAAACTAGTATGAAATCCACATTATGCCATGTATACATTTGTATAACATTTATTTCTCAAATCTTAGACATCTCTAGCACCTTGTTGATAATCATAGTTGCCTATTAAATAATATGTACATAATTATGAATATTGTTTACATTGTTTTGACCTTGTCATAATTCATTATGGCACCACTTAATTAGTATGTTAAGGTCATCTCATCATCTTGTTGTTAATCACAAGTCCATATTAGACTCAGTAACACATCGTATTATCAACTCCACTCTGTCACCTTTCATTTGCATAGTTTCATTTGTAATTAAGCACGACAAAGAAATAACGCTAAAGGAATTTTAACTTTGAGAAAGCATGTAAAAGTTTAATTAGCAATCCATTTCCCGACACTTGTTTGTAGCTACAAATTGTTCAGTTGACCCAGCATGCAATGTTATTGTACATAAATAATAATTTTATACGTATGATTATAAATTATATATGTTATATATGCATATACACTAATTGCAACACACCTCACATGTCACCAAGTTATGTGGTTACTCCTGGAATGAAAAAAATATAAACCACCTCATCCAAACAATATATACAGTCATGGAATCCCCTCCATGTACAAATGGTGTAACGTATTCTATGTTATACGTCACATGTCATGCTCTCTTGTTTGTGATATTATCACTGTAGACCGATTTATTTCATGACCATATTTGGTGATTTTGAAGTATACTATAACAGTGTATGTATATATAATCACAAATGTTTTGATGTTATCATTCACTGATACACGTAGTATTATAGACCAAAGCAACTATCATCAGAACACTGTGACACATATTGTCTTACATTATGGAATCCTGCTCTAGCTAGTATGGACATAAACTCATCATTCATTTTATTTTCATTTTTCTGGCTTGCATATTGGTTCAATGTTGATTTTTAAGTTCAAAATTCCAATAATGTAATGTCACATTCTGCTTATTCACAATATATATTATATGATAGAGCAACATGCAAGTTTAGATATACCTCATAGCTGTTGTAATGATGGTTGTATATGGTCTTGTATACATGGATGTATCCTAATATAATCTACATATATTATTTTGTATATAAATATACCTGCTATATAAGATGTTATAATTATGTATAATTATATAGATATGGTATTATATATTAATAGTACATACTTAAATGTAATATACCTCAGTGTTGCCAAATTAAAAGTTATTCCTGGAATGATAATAAAAATATAAACCACCTCATCAAAACAATATATAGTCATGGAATCCTCTCCATGTACAAATGGTGTAACGTATTCTATATGTTACACGTCACATGACATGCTCTCTTGTTTGAGGTATTATCACTGTAAACTGATTGGCGAGATTTGATTTATGACTATATTTGGTTATTTTAAAGTATATTATAATAGTTTATGTATATATATAGTCACAGATGTTTTGACCTTATCATTCACTGGTACAGGTAGTATTATAGACCAAAGCAACTCTCAGAACATTGTGACACATAATATATATATTATTGTCTTACATTATGGAATCCTGCTCTAGCTAGTATGTACATAAACTCATGATTCATTTTATTTTCATTTTTCTTTTTTCATATTCTTCATTTTAAAGTTCAAAATTCCAACAATGCAATATGTCACATTCTGTTTAGTCACAATATATATTATATGATAGACAAATTAAGCAACATGCAAGTTTAGATATACCTATTAGCTAATAACATGACTGTTGTAATGATGGTGGTAAACAGTCTTGTATACATGGACGTATCCTAATAAAATCTACATACATTATTATGTATATATACCTGCTATATAAGATGTTATAATTGTGTATATTATAGATATGGTATTATATATGAATAGTACATACTTAAATGTAATGTACCTCTGTGTTGTCAAATTAAGAGTTATTCCTGGAGTGATAAAAAATATAAACCACCTCATCCAAACAATATATACAGTCATGGAATCCCCTCCATGTACAAATGGTATAACGTATTCTATATGTTATACGTCACATGTCATGCTCTCTTGTTTGTGGTATTATCACTGTAAACTGATTGGCGAGATTTGATTTATGACCATATTTGGTAATTTTGAAGCATACTATAACAGTGTATGTATATATAGTCACAAATGTTTTGATGTTATCATTCATTGATACAGGTGGTATTATAGACCAAAGCAACTATCATCAGAACACTGTGACACATATTGTCTTACATTATGGAATCCTGCTCTAGCTAGTATGTACATAAACTCATCATTCATTTTATTTTCATTTTTCTGGGTTTGCATATTATTTATTATTAAGTTCAAAATTCCAATAATGCAATATGTCACATTCTGCTTAGTCATAATATATATATAGCAACATGCCAGTTTAGATATACCTCATAGCTATAACATCACTGTTATAATGATGGTTGTATACATGGACGTATTCTAATATAATCTACATACATTATTATGTATATAAATATACTTGCTATATAAAATGTTATAATTGTGTATATATAGATATGGTATTATATAACTGTAATGTACCTCTGTGTTGCCAAATTAAATGTTATTCCTGGAATGATAAAAAATATAAACCACCTCATCCAAACAATATATACAGTCATGGAATCCCCTCCATGTACAAATGGTATAACGTATTCTATATGTTATACGTCACATGTCATGCTCTCTTGTTTGTGGTATTATCACTGTAGACTGATTGGCGAGATTTGATTTATGACCATATTTGGTAATTTTAAAGCATACTATAACAGTGTATGTATATATAGTCACAAATGTTTTGATGTTATCATTCATTGATACAGGTGGTATTATAGACCAAAGCAACTATCATCAGAACACTGTGACACATATTGTCTTACATTATGGAATCCTGCTCTAGCTAGTATGTACATAAACTCATCATTCATTTTATTTTCATTTTTCTGGGTTTGCATATTATTTATTTTTAAGTTCAAAATTCCAATAATGCAATATGTCACATTCTGCTTAGTCATAATATATATATAGCAACATGCCAGTTTAGATATACCTCATAGCTATAACATCACTGTTATAATGATGGTTGTATACATGGACGTATTCTAATATAATCTACATACATTATTATGTATATAAATATACTTGCTATATAAGATGTTATAATTGTGTATATATAGATATGGTATTATATAAATGTAATGTACCTCTGTGTTGCCAAATTAAGAGTTATTCCTGGAATGATAAAAAATATAAACCACCTCATCCAAACAATATTTACAGTCATGGAATCCCCTCCATGTACAAACGATGTAATGTATTCTATATGTTATGTCACATGTCATGCTCTCTTGTTTGTGGTATTGTAGACTGATTGGCGGGATTTGTTTGATGACCATATTTGGTGATTTTGAGGTATATCATAATAGTGTATGTATAGTATAGTCACAAATGTTTTGACCTTATCATTCACTGATACATGTTGTATTATAGACCAAAATACTCTCGCAAACTTGTGACACATATTGTCCATTATCAATCCTGCTCTAGCTAGTATGTACATAAACTTGCAATTCGTTTTATTTTCTTTTTTCTGGTTTGCATATTTGGTTAAATAGTGCAAATTACTAACAATAATTTTTAAAATGAAAATTGCATTCACTTTGTGAATAACTATATATCTTAACTGGCATATATTTGCTGACTCATATTTACTGTAATTGATTTGTTATTACATATGTCAATGTGAATACTACATTAATTTCAAAAAAACGCTATCCGCTATGATTTTTTCTTAATCAAAATATAAATAATACCTCTCTCTATCACATAATTCTGTTCCACAGGCTACTTGTGGGCATATATATAGTAATATCACCTCATAACTATATAACATCACTGTTGCAATGAGGGCTGTAAATATTTCACTCACATGATTAGTCTTAGGTTACTGTTCTGAAATTTGCAGTATCTATCCTAATGTAATATACATTATTATAATGTATATAAATACACCTGCTAAGATAGTGTGTATTATTCTCTATATATGACATAACATAAACATACACACCATAGTGCATAATCAAATATAAAAATAAATGTATATATAATATATATGCACATACACACTAATTGTACAAGTAATATACATCAGTGTTGCCAAATTAAGTGGTTATTCCTGGAATGATAAAAGTATAAACCACATCATGCTCCATGTACAACTGGTATGGCATTCTCTACATGTTACATGCCACATTTCATGCTCTTTTGTTTGTGGTATTATCACTGTAGAGTGATTGGCGCGATTGATTTAGTGAACATATTTGAAGTACTATATATGTATAACACTGTATGTATAGTATTGTCGTAAATGTTTTGACCATATAAAATGTGTATTCTAAATCTAAGGGTTGGTTTATCATTTGTGGCCCATGTTGGAACTATTCCTCAAGTATAAACATTGTGGGTTTGTTTTTGATATGCTATTATGAATATTACCACTGCCAAATGGATGTTTGAAAATTATGTCCAGCTACTGGAAAAATGATATATATAGCCTATAAATGTTCATTTTCCTCCTAGACTAAATGTAATTATTATGATGGTATATTAATTATTCATTGTTCTGTAACAATGAGTACACCTGGAGACACTAATTATGTTTTGATCATACTAATTAACATACATGACACATTAAACACTAGGATGCACGATATACTAATTCTTATTACATTGTTTGACAATTTCATATTTTATGTTACTCACTTGGTTCTTGGTTATTCTTGTTAGTCTGCTCGGACATCTAGTCAAACATAAGTAGATCTACTTTAATGATTATTAATAATTGTGTGTACTCTTATATAAACGTACTACTAATTCCTGGAACAGTTTTCAGTCTTCTTGTGGCACAGAGGGTACTTCCCATGCATTGAATCAATTATTGTTTCCTTACTATGATTATTAAATAGTATACACCACATGGTCATCTCACATGTTAATATATTAACTGTGGTATATATTACTATTGTAAACTGAATGTTAAAATTTCTTAAATAATGGTTTTGAAGGATTATACTATATAATTGTACTGTATGTTTAGACATTTTTATAATTCAAGGTAGACATACTACTAAAGTACTATGTAATTAGACTTATGAGGGAGTACTTGATAAAGTTATGGTGTATTGAAATTCTTCTGATTCAGTCTGTTAATAATTACATAATTATGTTCATTAATTAATAACAAGTGTGTGGGGGAATTTTAAAGCGGGTGTCCCTTGTTAATGGGGTTCGAAGGGGGCTGTGCCTCCTCGCCGCCCATGCCCTCTGGTGGGTACCTGAGGCATTTCCCTTGCTGTATTCTATAAATTCAGTGAACAAAGTTAAGTCATTTGCTTATTAGTATTTATGTGCAATGCTAAGTGACAAATTTAACAAATATCACTTACATGGCTATCATTTTTAGTGTTAGGATACTGTTCTGAAATCTCGTAATGCATTATGATAGGTATAAGAAGATGATTTTGATCATGGGAATACTTCTGATATAGACATTTTTAATTTTCATGTAGCTTGTGCAGCTGATTCTTAGATTACACAATCTAAGAATAAATGTTATTACACCTGACTATAATATATATTGGGCAGTGTAAATCTCCATAATTATTATGCATTTCTATTATAAGTCTTATAATAGAAATGCATAATAATTTTATACTTCTTATAATAAGAAGTATAAAATTCCATAGGGTCCAGTGCCCCTATGCTTTCAACACCACTGAATATATTATATATACACTTCCTAATAGCAATAAAATCATATTATGAATTGCGAGCTAGCCCTCCCCCACCACCACCCATTTTAGATAAAACTACTATAATTAAATTCAAATAGATCTATCTGCTACAGTATACAAACCTTGTTTTAGCACAATTGAACTGTAAAGAAGAAACTAGAAAAGAACACAGGTCTTGCCAGCTGCGAAAATTACCACACCCCTTACGAATAATTAATTAACGGAAAAAATTCCCCTTCAGGATTTGCTCGTACTAAAATGAGGAATGAGAAACGGAGAAATCAGAAATAGGAAACGGAGAAATACGGAAACAAATAGGCAGGGATAATAGCTGATAGCGTGGATCAACTGTAATATTCGCCTCTCCCGTTTTTGATGCTTAATTTCAGTGGGGTGTGTTCTGTGAATTGCGTGAATAAAACATTCGATAAATATATAACCTTGTTCTGATGATAACCTAACAATGATAGGCCTACTGCCTCGCTGCGCTCAGTAACTAATAGCTTTAGCCACCTTTACGGAGCCTCGCGCTACGCGCTCGTCGTCATTAAGTGGGTTCTACGTTTCTACAACACTAATCGTGCATCAAAAACGGGAGAGGCGAATATTACAGTTGACCCGATAGCGTTATCCAACTAAACTATTGTTTCCGTATTTCTCCGTTTCCGATTTCTCCGTTTCTCGTTCCTCATTTTAGCACTTACAGTTTCGTAACCCGGGGGCTTTTGAAAAAAGAATGAATTAATTTTAATAATAATTCCAACCACACCTACCATGGATGTAATATACTGATTGCGAGGTGTGGCTCAGCATCTCATTAAAATCAAAACCTTCGTTGCAAATGAATACAGGCAATTTGCAACTTTCTCCAACTTCTGGAGCAATCTAACACTCACCTCAACCTTGCTTACCAATTACTGCAAGCACAGCATCTACTCAAGTCTGCATACGAACGCTATTTGTCACTTATTCTCCCAACATCCCTTTCTCTCTCGCTAGAACCAGCTAGAAACCAAGTCTATACATCACACAAACATCAACATAACGTTCCACTCTCCTTTCACTTTACCCTAAGCTAACTTCAAAGTAACATCAAAGGGCGGACACTTGAATCAAAGCACCGCTAGACCACATCCAACGAAGCGTGGGCGTTTTGAACAATAGAATGCCGACATGCCGCCACCACATTGGTATACTCTTGTAATCTACAGTAATTTGGGGTGTGGTACATCCAAGACCCAGCCATTGCAGTGAAATTTAGCAATGTAATAAGTAGGTGTGGTACTTCCTATCTGACAGGATGTTGTAAAATTACAACACTAAAAAACTGAAAGTGTTAGTCTTACCCAAGGTTCATGGTGATTCTTTCCACGGGTCTTAGTAAGGAAGTTGTGTCATTCCGGGTGGGGCTAGGTCGTGTACCGTGAAAAAAAAAGGCCATATACAACTCAGCAGGAACTTTCAGGAAGAATGTACCTCAAGTCTCAAGACACGATCTAAGTCTGGATCTTAGGAACAGTGGCTTATCTCATCATCTAACATTTTCTTCGCTCAGGCCTCTTTTGACACATTCTGTACTACACATATCTTGAACCGTGTGTTGTCATACAGTTACTGCCAAGAGTTACAAAATAGAAGAAGTATGTACCAAGAAGGTTGATAAATTATTGTGATTATGATTACCAGGAGCACATACAATTTGAATTGATTTTGTGGTTCTGAATCAGTCTGGTGTGTATATACCTACAGCCCAAACAAACTAATACAGGGTACTGAATGCTTCAGTTGTGCACGAGTCAGTATGTATGTATCATCAGAACCCATAGGAGTCGATTGGAAAGCCACACTGATTAATAATACACAGAAGGATTATCATGATGTTAGGAAAAGAATGCTTCGCCTCATAGCTGAAATGGGTGAGTAAAGGGCAGCCAGTACCTTCCTGGAATATCTTACTCACAACACTCTCTGAAATGATAGCATATACACACAACACAAATTGCTAGTAAATTTATGTGTATACTCACTCGGTTGCGTTTCATTAATAATTATTTTATTGTTAATGTGATTTCTTTATCACTATAAGAAAATTGTATAAGTATTATGCTAAGTTTGTCAATTAGGGGGCATTCTAATTAATCATTATGATGTTATACAAGGGAGAGGAGGGTATATATTTGCAGCACATACAGTCAATAATATCCTGCATAACTGGACTCTAAAGAGTATCCAAATCATAGGACTAAAACGCCAAAATAGGTATGGAAGAAAGGTAAGGAGGACGAATATATATTTTTCAGGTAAGGGGTGCAGTTATAAAACTGAAGTTAATGCTCTCGGAGCAATGTATGTGCAACCTATTTTGGGGTTGCACTCTCATTATGGTAAGAACTCCATTTTTTTTCCTCTTCAGCTACTGAAGTTTTTCTGAAAGCCATTTTCAACTCAGATTTATTAAATCAAACAACCTTTAGGCTATCCTGATCGCAATTATCATTTCCATGGAGAAATAAGTCCATACTTCAGTACGAAATCATACTTTAGACATGGCAATGAATACGTTTTGAAATTTCTGAATCAAGATATTGAAATGATGAAAGGCTAATAGAATAAAAGAAGTATTTATGTAGACATAATTTTAATTGATCTTTATAGATTCAATATACAGAGACAGGCTAATACCAATTACAGATTCAATCAATTTCATCAAAATTGAAATTGTGGTTATAGATTTACAACAATACATTGAGAATATAGATATAGCATTATCACTAACACCCAACAAATATGATCATATTAGCTATACTAGTATACCTCAGTTGTGTAGTAATGTACAATACTGGAATTGATTTACAATACATCGATACCATTGTAATATTGATATATTGCTGCTCACTAACACCCAACAAACGTGATCATATTTGCTGTACTAGTAAAACATCTAATGATCAATTGTCTAGTAGCGCAATACTGTATTCATGTGTTAACGTAAATGTTAAAATGATTGGAGATAAATGATAAATCATCTTCCAGCTGGAAAAATACATTGGCATCATGAATAAGAAAATGCGAGTATGTAATACCATATATGTGCACACTAGTACTCCTAATACACTTAATTTCATTGCATCACAGAGTAGTGTAATGGGAGAATAACTTACATGTAAATTGAAATATGACATCTATCAGATATTAACTAGTTTCGATCTTTAAGTCTTCAATAAATGAATATTTAGAGATGGAGATTTTCAACAAGTCAACATTATTGTAATCCTTTTCTGTATTGCATTGATAGTTGCATGATCTATCTACTTGCATCATTTTTAGTCAATCAGACTTTTCTTTCTCTTGTGAATATGATGTAAATAATATAGTTACTAATCATTTGTTGTAATTATAATTTCATGTTTTAATTCTTCATGATATCTTGATATTCTAATTGATGGTACTATACTCTTCAGTGTCTGATTGTAAATGAAATTTGATATATATCCTGATGATGACATCTCTTTCTCCTAAATATTATATGTATGTGTGGTGATTGTTTTATCAATGTTTTATTCTAGTCTTGCATGCCAGCCCCTTTGCTCGAGGAGGAAGGGTCTGGTGAGCTGCCAAAATGGTACTTGGTTGGTGCAAGATCTTGCAAGCCAATTAGATTACAGGAAAACTTGTTAATCTTATTCATGATAAACATAAGATGGTGTCCAAAGGGCAGGTTGAAGTTGACAGAACTACAAAACATCAAGTCATTATAGTGTGACAACTACTGTATTATTTGTATGCTGAGATACTGAAATGTATATTTACTTCTCAGTAAGAATATATTTCAGTATACTCCCATGTGACTTACTCTGATACATTCTGAAGACATCTACGATCACTACTCAACTGTCTTCACAACAAAACCACCTTGGTTACAATGCAATCATTG
Source organism: Petrosia ficiformis (assembly GCA_947044365.1). Lineage (NCBI taxonomy): Eukaryota > Metazoa > Porifera > Demospongiae > Haplosclerida > Petrosiidae > Petrosia > Petrosia ficiformis. Next base: position 5,492,474 of record OX345636.1, read on the forward strand.
CCATATTTTAAATTTGTTGGCATTGTACGTGACATAATTCAATAATTACAACCCCAAAAATATAATTTGCTTGTTGGCAGTTCACAGAACCCTTTTCTCCTCAAGCAAAGCAGCTGGCATGCGAGACTAGGCTTATTCTTAACCTTGGAATCAAACAGTTGACTGTAATGTGTGATCTGAATCTGACATAATATTAATGGAAGAGAGGATGTTTGACAAGTAGTAACAGCTCCTGGAGAAAACCTTATATACACATAACATTATTATAATTATATAATATTATTATAAAAATATATAATTATTAATTATAATAATGTTAATGTACATTATAAATACATAAATGCATAATAAAATAATAAATATATATAACATGTGCGTGCATACATACTTAATACACATACACACATTTATATATTTATGTATATAGACTGATCTGTTATTCCTCACCCTGTTGTAGTAATCAACATTCCTATAAAATCAACACAACGTGATCTCATTCGTGTAAGTGTCCCTTCTAATTCACGTACATGTATTGGTGGAGATCTAGTACAATGACACTTACATTGACCTGTAATGAATATATACACATAATTATTATAATTTTAATTTGCTTGCAATTATTTATACTTGCCATTCATACCAATCACAGGAATCTCTTTGTCCAGGAGTACCCAGTGTCCCTTGAAATCAATTCCTTTATCTCCCGTTCTACCACAATGCTCTATATCAAATGAATTTCGTCTCAAGACAGCAACAGATAGCTTTTCAAATGCCAAACCAATAGATCTTGTAGTAGGCATTTTTTATTCTAACCCCCTCCCCCTCCAAAAACTATCAAAACAAGTTGACTGAAGACACTTTTAAAACGCTTTACTTTACTGTAGACTGTATTTACCATTTTATGGACATTCATTGAATATAAAACAAGGTAAATTATCTTATGAAGAAGCATAGGCTCCTACAGAAAGAACATTGTAAGTCGGCGCACTAAGCCACCAAAAAAAGTTTACGCTTTTTAATCATGGGTGTGGTAAATTAGCGTTAATTAAGGTTAGCGCAAAATCGATAGCTAAGTTGCTACTGTAGCTAACGAAGCATGGTTATTGAAAAAATGTGGAAGAATAAAGATGTGGCATTGGCTGTCTGTACTACTAAACTGTTCTCCTTGCTTTCTTCCTGCTACATAAATTTGACACAAATATTTTACTTAGCAAATCTTCCTTCCAGCATAAATACTATGAGAGTTACATTTCAGCAGTTTAAACGCTCTGCTCGCACATTTTCTTTCATAATTTGTTTAATTATGGATGCGAAAGTTGAAATTGAAAAAAGTACCCTGGCCTGCAGCCACCTATGTGAAGAATACTCATATAACAAAGGTATATACTGTAGGATTATTGCAGAGCAAAATGCAATTGCATTTTGGTTGTGTCTTGTGTCCTAGTTTTGGTGGATGCTACCAAAATGATGAGATATGTTGGCACACGTTTTTGGAGTTGTTTATGAAGTGTTTCTCATTGAAAATTAGCTTGGTCATTGTGGATTTTGGCGTTTAAGTAGTGAAAGAGTTGCAGAGTTACATTTGACACTTAAATTAGTCAAGCACTGATATACAAGCGCGTAGCTAGCAGTAGGCTAGGGTAGGCTAAAAGCCTACCCTGAGATTTTGAACTTATTTCTACTTCTCAAAATATTGTATATAATAAAATTAAAATAAATTATATACTTACAGAATAAACAATAATGATAATTATGTTGGAAATATAATTGTTTTCCAGACAACTTTTGATTCTTTTCAGTAAAATACTGCTGAGATAACTTCTATAGCGCCATATTAAAACGAATAGGCTGGGTTAGTCAATAGTTACGAGTATTATTGATTGACCACACCCATCATGAATAATTAATTAGCTACAATTTTCGGCGCGCTACGCGCGCCATTTTCGTTTAGCCTTCCTTATTCATTCTTCCTGGATACGCCCTTGCTGATATATATCTTCAGCCAAATTATATTCATGCTACTTCTATGAGCCACTGCCTTTTCTAATTTCTTACGTTTAGGGTATGTTTTTATTGCTTGGAATTCCTTATACATTTGCCCATAAAACCACAAGCATAAGACAATATTAGGTGCTTAAAGCAACATCTAGAGAAGCAACTTTTTCAGAATTAACTGCATGAAGTATATATATTGGTGAGGGATTATAAAACACGTACCCATCCGTGTCCATCAGATTATTTATCACATCTCTCTAGTCTGTCAAAACATAAATGAAAGATGTAGGCAGGGATGTGAAAACCTAAGAAACATGCAAACAAAGATTAGGATCGTACTAGCACTAGAGTTTAACGTATATAGAATCCAAAAATTAAACAAAACACCTCTGCATAAGTCCAGCTCTTTCTTTGTCTTTTGCTTTAGAGCAGTGTATATAGGTTCTATGCAGTCTTATAGAAACTGGTTTGTTTCCTATGTTAAACTCCTGTGCTTATAACATCCTTCACATCAGGTTTTGATGTTCCTACATCTTCTTTCATTTTTATTAAAAATGTTTTGTTATTATTGTAATAAATTATAATATACAAACCAGTCACAGTCACACTTACAATGAATCTGAACATTTTTTAAAACACAAATTGTATCTTCTGATCATCTTATCATGCAGTCACTGTGTTATAAGAATGCACTTTAGTTATACAATTTCTTCGCAGTCAGGTCAGACAATGCAAGAACAAGAGCTAAAGAACACACTACTCTTACACAGGTAATAAACTCACAGAAAACGGCACGAAATTCTATCCGTATTTACACCGTTAATGGAAAAAAACGGATCAAAAACGATCTTTCCGTTTGCAAAGAAGACGGTAATCGTTACATTCCGTCGTGGGACCACTCTGGAGAACGGTTTGCCGTGAAAGGTCCGTAGAATTATCCGTTTCAAACCCCGTTTCAACTCCGTATTAATCCTTATTAGTAGTTAATAATAATAATTACTTTTTCTTCATAAATATAAGAGATAATGGTAATAATTATTACTGAAAGCAAGATAGTACTGTTACTCATTATAATAGTCACTGTCATCTGTATCTGACAAGGAGTCTTCATAAATCAAATCATTTGGAAAATCATTCCTTGGCAACTCTGGTGGTTGTGTTAGCAGAGGATCATTAGGGGATGTAGAGGCTACAGAGCTGCTAGGAGAAGATGTTCTATCATTAATAACTGCACTTGAAGCCACAGTCCATTCAGGACACTTGAGATGCGAGGGTGGAGGAATTGATGAATCCTCTAAATAATCAGACATTTGTGGATTTTTCAAGCGAGAGTTCAGTTTTTTTAATAATCTATTCAATTCTGTGAGGGAAAAATCAATGTACTTGACTAGATACAAGAGAGGCAAACATACTTCTTGATCTCCAAGGCAATGAACGACGTTTGATAGTGCCTTCTTCATCACTCTCTTCAGTCATGTACATGTAATTCCCAGAACTTTTCTTCCTTTTCTCCCTTCAATACAGCTTTCCTTTTTGTGTAGAGCTATATGAAGGGAGGTATTATTTGTATAGTATTAGTTATTTTGTTTTGTTTTACCAAATAAACAACAATGGTATGGCATGGATTAACCCTTATAGTGCTTACAGTGGTTTGACTACAGTCCTAGATTAAACTGAACAAAAATAGTAACTCACCTTCTTCCTCTGTTCATTCTTCCTTGTTCGTTCCTTTACTGCACTAACAATAGGGATTCTTGATGGACAAGAATCATTGAAGAGACGACGACGACTTTCATAATATCTGTGTACAGCACCTTTGGAACAAAAATACAAACATGCATGTGTGTTTAAAGAAGTACATGTATATATCTAAAAAGCTTTCCTGAATTCGGAACTCCTTGTAAATCCTCACAAACATGGTAACTGCATAAATACAAAAGTTTAGCAGCACAATCTCAGTGATCAACAATACTCCAAATTGCAACATGACCTTAACAGCATCCATCACAGGGAATGTACTGTACCTCTAGAAAACACTTTAAAATGGTAGTTTAAACACCATAATATAAACCCTATTACTCATCTAGATGAGACATCCAACCGGATAATACCAGCTGAAATTAAAAAGAAACAAGTTAAATGTATTACCCAAAGATGGGACATCTAGGTAATACTGAAATAAATAAATAAAGTGTACTACCCAAAGATGGGACATCTAGGTAATACTGAAAGAAATAAAGTGCACTACCCAAAGATGGGACATCTAGGTAATACTGAAATAAATAAAATGTACTACCCAAAGATGGGACATCTAGGTAATACTGAAATAAATAAAGTGCACTACCCAAAGATGGGACATCTAGGTAATACTGAAATAAATAAAATGTACTACCCAAAGATGGGACATCTAGGTAATACTGAAATAAATAAAATGTACTACCCAAAGATGGGACATCTAGGTAATACTGAAATAAATAAAGTGCACTACCCAAAGATGGGACATCTAGGTAATACTGAAATAAATAAAATGTACTACCCAAAGATGGGACATCTATAGGTAATACTGAAAATAAATAAAATGTACTACCCAAAGATGGGACATCTAGGTAATACTGAAAATAAATAAAGTGCACTACCCAAAGATGGGACATCTAGGTAATACTGAAATAAATAAAATGTACTACCCAAAGATGTGACACCTAGGTAATACTGAAAGAAATAAAGTGTACTACCCAAAGATGGGACATCTACGTAATACTGAAAATAAATAAAATGTACTACCCAAAGATGGGACATCTAGGTAATACTGAAAATAAATAAAATGTACTACCCAAAGATGGGACATCTAAGTAATACTGAAAATAAATAAAATGTACTACCCAAAGATGGGACATCTAGGTAATACATGTACGACAATAGACGGTCTTATGCACTACACAATTAAAGATTAGATATCTTTTACTTACCTTATTCCAACAGTGATACATTATACTTACGTTTCATTTGCTGGAGAGTGTAAGTATCATTAAATTTCAGGCGGAGATGTTCCAATAATATACTCCTCACAGAGGTGTTATCTTCAGAGTTGTAACTGGTAATTGTGAAGAACATAATTAGAAAGTGTTTTAATGGCCTACATTATTATGATTTTGATCCATCGAACCTCAAAGAATGATCTGCCTTTTCATGCAGAGCTTTTACAGTTGCCTATTGAATTGTAAAAGAAACCACAATTATTCAACCAAAGCAACAGCTGCAGTGTTTACTGTGGTCAGCATGAAAATACATTATGTATAATATTGCAATACATTATATTGTTCACATGTAGTAATTCTATCTCAGAATACAAACATGACGTTAAAAATTCTTGCATACTTTAGCTTACTATACAATTGACTTAATTTGACTATAATTATAATTATATATACTTCAAATAAATATGAAACTACATACACATATGCACATTACTATATATATAGGAAAAAATTTATTATGCTAATGTCATTGTGTACCAGTAACCTACAACACAACAACAGTACAGAATTATCATACACATAAGGTAGGTTATCATAGTGATTTCCACCTTCTTTTCTCCATTTCTTCGACTTTTGGTTGTAATACTTTGTCTTATGACGGTAAAAGGTACTCTTTGGGACGTTCTTGGAACAATGTAGACAAAAAATAGCCTTTCTTGTCCTTTTTCTCCTCTGTGTTGCTACTGCCTCCATATTCTCAAAGAAACGGACGACCCGTAACGTCCGTCGTATTGTAGAAACGGGAAACGTGAAATCCGTTCAATATGGACGTAGTACGTTTTTCATCCGTATCTGTAATATTCCGTTTCTAGCCCGTTTTTTCACTTAATACGGTATCCCGTTCGATGCCGTTTTTTGTACGAGTTTTTCATGTGTTAGTATAAGTAATAATGTTAATATGTACAAGTGTTAAATGTTTAAAACAGTGGTAGCAATGCAGGAGTACCACCCTTTTTGTGTGACCTAAGTGTAATGTTTTTTTTTTACAAATGTACACTCAGTGACAAACCTATTGTATATACCATTCTGTATACTCTAAATAGTGGTTTTGGCTATGTAAAAATGTATCATCATTCTTAAAAGAAGCTTGGGATAATATACTATGATCAAAATTCACAGTCATGAAAGTTTTTAATCATGCCATTACAGTGCTTTTGTGAGTTCTTGCAACGTTTAGTATGCTTGGTAACTTAATGACCACATGAACAGGGACAATGGCTGCTCCAAGCAAGGCATTTACTTTAGTTCACGTGACCAATGACATTATTTGATATAACTTTTCGAGCCGTGTTGCAAGAACTCATGAAAGCCCTGCACAGTACACAATGAAAATTATCACAGTATAATACATTATTGTTAGCAAAAATTTTGTTTTTAAAAAAAATAAAAATGTTTGTATGAAATTTTTGTTGTATCTTAACTTCATAATTGTTTCTTTATAGTTACTGAATTTCTCTCAGTTGTAGTTTACAGGGTACACTATCTTGTGGTTGCATTGTGGTTCTGACTACAGGTACAATTTCATAATCATCGGGAAGTGTAATTGTGAATGATTGGAACAACCTTGCAAGTACTAACTTCGCCTCCATCTATAGAGTATAGACAGAGGCATGTAATGAAACAATAGTATATGAATGAATGCTGTGAAAACAGAAGTGGATATCAATTTAGCAGGCTATTGCGACTAACACTACAAACTCAATGATTAGCATATGCAGTATGGAGTACGGAAATAGTCAAATTGGTTGGAAAAATAAGAAAGAAATATTTGTGGTTTGTTGTGATTATTAATGGGAAATACCTGGCCACTCTCATTAATTATTGCTATATAAACTTTGGATGAGAAACTAGAAATCAACAATTCCTAGCAATAAATGATTTCTAACTCACTATAGCAAACTGTTTTCCAATACATGAACGATGTCCAGCTCCAAATGGAGAGAATACAAATGAACTTGGTCTGCATGTGTAGTAAAGAAAATGATCAACCTATTATCTAATGATCAATATCCTTGCAGAGGATGGTACTCAGCAATAATTTTAAATTACCGTTTCTCTGATCATGAATTAAATAATATTTTTAGTGTTTGTATGAGTATGACCACTTTTAGTTATAGTATGACTAGTTTCTCGAACTAGTCATACTATAACTAGTTTAGTTATAGTTTAGTTAACATAATGTTAGGCTTACTAGAATGATTTTAGTTTTAGTTAGTTAACTAGAAATGCTCATCATTGGCTATTTTTCGGGGTGTTTCTTTATGTAACAGTCATGGCATCATATCACACATTCTAGACAGAATCATTGTTAGGGTTGTATGCTGTTGTGGGTTTGTTACTATTTATAGCAGTAAAAGTTACACTGATGCAGAAACAGCCATTTTCATTTTAGCTAGATACAGTTATTGCAGCAGGCATGTAATTAGTTATAGTTAACTAAAACAACACTAATAAAAAATTGACTTGAAATGAGATTTTAACAAATAATGTTATTATGAAGATAATATCTTTATGCATGGGTAGGTGTGTTATATGTAGCTCAAATGTGGACATATGAAATTCTTTAAAAATATAATTCATTGACATAATGTTCTGTCTCTACTCACAATTTCTTTCCAGTTTCAAATCTATCAGGATCAAATGTTTTAGGATCACTAAAAAACTTTGGCATGTGACAGTAACAGGATGTGAAATACTAAACAAAACAGAAAGCAGTAATATTGGCTTTTATAAACTTTCTAGCCTCTATGTTAAAAAATGAAACCAGTCTTACACTGACGACTGTATTTCCTGGTATATAATGTCCACATAAAGTTATTCCTTCTCTAGGTGTTTGTTTTGATAAACCAACAACAGGTGGGTACATACGAATGGCCTCCATCAAAACCTAGTATAGAAAAAAATATGTAACTAGCTATTGTCCTTCTACAACAAAATACATCATGTCGATGAATTATATCTTTAAAGAATTTCATAATTATGTTGATGATTTCTAAACCTGTTCAGTATACTTTAGATTATCCAGGTCATCAGCAGTTATTGTAATTCTATCACCAAGAACATCATCAATCTCATCAAGAAGCCTATGTATAAATATGGAAGATTGAAATAGAGCAATGAAAATGTTTGAACAAATGTCTGTATGGTTGGTTATACATGTAGATACTATTCCACTTTAATTGCATGTACTAATTTTAGTGGTTTTAGCGACTAACATATTAATCGCATACACGACATTTCATGATCATTAATTCTTATTAGGCATATTAGGCTTGGCTCAGAAATTCACTAAAATTAATGCATGCTAAATCTGAGCATCAAAAAACAGCTAAATTTAATGGACACAATTAACAGTAGGATTAATGTAGACATGCACACACACACACGTGATAATACCTTGATAACACATTTCGATGTTGCAGAATTAATATCACTGCAAAAGCTAATGCATTGCCAGTTGTTTCTTGACCTGATAACAGAACATTATATTATGACATAACATTGAAATGTATTTAGAATTACCAGCGATAAAGAAAATAACAAAGTCATCCACTAATACTTCAATATCAACTTTCTCTTCATTTTCTGAATGTTTCAAACAATTATTATGATAACTATTGTATTAATTATTCCCATAGAATTGTGTTATTCCTTACGTGACATTCTTAGTATACAAGTTAGTATATCATTAGGTAGAGTATCTCCTCTCTCAAGAGATTCAATCCTCTTTTTAATACAATCCTTTCCAATTCTACGAAGAGCTCTGATACACTCAGAGTATTTTTGAGATTTAAATGGATGAAGATACTGTTTAAGAAGTAAATAGTAAAACTGTAAGTTATAGCTCGAAGCAAAATAGGTTACAACAATTTTTAGTCATAATGAAGTCAGTAGAGTAAGGCTAAACTAATTATAACAATTATTACAAATTTTGTTCCTATATTGGTATAGGTACATGTGTATGTATAGGTGCTTTTACATGTAAATAAAGGTATAGGCAAGTAGTATAGTGTAGATACAGATACTTGACAGATCATGGCTTAAAACGTACTGTTTTACTGTAGAAAAAGTTTGATTTATTAAGCTACATGTATGTATTTCTATCAGGTCAGAAATCGCAAATTTTAGTTTCTCATCATCCAGCTGCATAACTATGACCATTATGTCATTTGCGCATGCGCAGTGATATACCCATTGTATATTGCACACAACTACTCAACAATTACCTTTGGTTAGTTGATAGTCAAATCACATTTAACCTATTTCTTAAATATCATACATTGTGACACTATGAACGATATAACATATTGTAATTTTTTAATGGCCTGAAGTTGCATTCCACAAGGTTCATTCTATATACTTGTTTATGTCACTTAATGGATGTGGTGCACAAAAGAATGTGCGCTCATGCTAACAGAGCAGCTGCAAGACTCAGGAAGAATGTAAAACTAATAACTGTTGTATATTGCAGAGAAACAGTATAAAGATGATGCTAGAATCTTTAACAAGTACAGTAAGTGGATGAGTTTCAGACATGAAGAAGTCATTATTTAGAACCTTGAAGGAGTACATGTACTTCAAAGATCAGCATACTTAGACTGTAGTTACACTGGCCCCAGTTATCACTTATGCTAATCAGACAATTTGTCCAGTCAAATGTAATTTTATCTGGACAAAGAAATAAAATGTCCAGAAAATGGTCAATTGCTGGACATTATTTGGGCACTGTTATACAATAAATATACAATACTTATTTAATGGACATATCATGATATCATGGCAGCATATGCACTATGTTTCATTCATTGAAAAAAAGAGTTCACCGAGGAATTTGTTTGATTGAGGGCAGACTGGTTATGTTATATACCTCGAATCCGATAAGTGGGAATTGAAGTTGTTTCTGCATAACCTTCAAAACATTCGCCACTACCGAATGTATAGTAACATCTCCTTTACTATGCTTGAGATCGAGTCGCTGTGGTGGCCACTCTTTAGAGAAATCAGATGAGAAAGCAACCTAAATAATAATGTATGGAAGAAATGGTATCCATGTTATTTTAATTATTCATTCATTATAGCTCATAGGGCCATTCTTATGATTGCTTTCCTACAGGTTCAAACTATATATGTGTGTAATCATGTTGGTGTCAACTGTCAAGTATGAGTTATTAAGGAAGTTGTTTCACTCTCCAGGGGTGGTGGGCTCATTCAATTAAATGGCGTGGCGGCACATGAAAGAATATGCTAAAATTATACATGAGCATTCATATTCTTCCAGGTTTTCATACAGGAATTGTACCTGATAGAATATGAATGCACTTGCAGTCCAGAACCCTTGCCACAAGTGCAATTGGGAAACACGTATGATTATTGACAAGAAAATAATTGCAGACAATACTTGACTGTAATAATAATATAATTATGTGTGTGCGTACAACTTACTGTACAATCCAAGTCCTACCAAGAGGCTAGAGTACAGTTTATAATTAAAAGAAACAGTGTAAAAATAAGTTGCCAGTTCAAATCCTGTCATGAAACAGTGGCTTACCACTCCAAATACAGTCAAAGAACATTCATGAAAATTAATATTGCTGGCAACGATAAAAATCCCTGTCTTTACTGTGGCTTAGAACAAAGAAAAAGATTCTTCACATGTACTAAACTAATTAAATAAAAGAAGGCATGACCATCATGGCAGAAAGTTTGCTGTATTGTAGTAGTCACTACCTGAATTGTACTTGATTTCAAGCAGTGGTTCAACAGTGATAGGCTTCAAGCAAGATGAGTTGTGTTTCAGTGAAATCTTTTGCTACCAGACATTCTATGAAAGTTTTGAAACATGAGTTACAAAAATTGTCATAACTTTAAAACAGAAAGGTTTTAGCAAAATCCTGTTATTATTTTGATTCTTGTATGACTTGAAGTCTACAGCACAGGACTAGTAGTATTTTGAAAGTGCTGATTTCTATATGTTCGCTGGAATTTGCCAACAGACACTATGAATACAGTAACCCTCCAGTCCACCTTCGCAGGCGAAAGTTAATAATGTAATGATTAAAGCTGTAATAAATTAATAATTATCTTACTCACTTTGCTGATAACATCCAGAGTAGTGCTAGATAGAATATCTTTCATTGGTACTTCAGTCTTCCCATCAGCCAATTGTCTTAGTTTATTTATCATGATATTCACACAAGAGTTAAATGATGGCACTAGTCCTCGCAAATGGCTATAAATAATCAGTAAATATTTATGTACGGTTTTATTAGGCTTTAATAAAAAATATGTTTTCTACAATAGTGTAGATTCCTATAAAGACTATTAAAAAGTATAAATACATTGATCATACAGTGCAACCTCTATAAAGCGAACACCATTGGGTCTAGTGAAAGCTTCCCGAATGTCCTTAATTCAGAGGGATAGCCCAGAAACAAAACGTGTCAATACGTTATAAATTATAAATTAGGTATTAAAATACCACCTGTCAATACCTGTCAATAGATATGATTCTACGAATAACAAGGGTTCATTTAGGCTAGAGGGGGAGGGGTAAGCACAATAAACCTGTATGATTCACCCTGAAGTCTTTAAAATTCAACATTTGCACCAACCTCCTCCTTTTGATACATTTTTTGAATGAAAACTAGAAAATTGTCCAGCAGTAAATTCCACTATGCATAAAATAGAATATATTATTTGTGTACATACTGTATTATCAATAAAATTTGTTGTGCGTGTTTGTGGCTGGTATATCAAGGTGTCTTTATGTTGGAGGGTTCTTAATTACAAGAATTGATGAGAGACTGAAAAAATTGTGAAATTTATAATGTGCGCGCACTTTCAGGAGGTGCCTGGAGAAAGAGGTTCCATTGTATTAATTCATTAATGTGGTGCTTAGATTATTAGTATATTCAGTAATTGCTATACATTTCTGGTTACTGTCATGTAGTATATTTTAAGGTAGCTTTTTCTAATTATCCACACACTCTATTGCTCTGAAATTTCAAAAACCAGTAGTCAAAAGACCGAAGTGTTTGGCAACAGTCCAAGTTTTCTTTCATAAATGTTTATTTTTGAGTTATAGTACATTTGACATAGTGAAATGCTCATTTCAGAGATCCCAGAAGCTGTATTTTTAAAAAGGTGACCATTGCTGTGTAGACTAGGTAGGTTATCACAGTAAAAGAAGTTTCATCTTTGTAGCTAAATGTATCTTCAATTTGTCGTAATAGTCAAATAAGGTACCTCTAGCTGAAAGAAACAGCATGGAATTACATGTAGTGTGAAATGGTGCTATCAAGACAGGATCAGTTATGTGTTTAGAGGTCAGTAATACTATCAAAACTAACTAAAACATTCTTCAGTAAGTGGAGTTTTTTAGTGAAAAAACAAGTTTAAAATGTTGTCACTCATGAATATACTAATTACCCAAGCGCCACCTTAATAGGCTTAGTGCTGGATGTAGTGAAAACATCACTGCATGTGTTGTGTTTAGTGTTATTGTCTGGTTATATTGATCACTATATCACATGAACAAACTTACCCTTTGTTAAATGCTGGATCATACAGTTTTCTTCTTGGTTTCCATGTTTCATAATCAAGAATACATAAGAGACTTTGTGCTGCTAATCTAAAAAAGTCATAAAGAACGAAAGGAATGTGACCATGGATGTGAAAATTGGTCATTTGGCATACATGTATGAGTTTTTTGACAAATGCTTACATTTAATGTTTGTTATTCAGCCATTTTGTAAACTTAGTTGGTTAGCTGTGCAAAATGCCTTAATAACGAGCATTTTAAATTAAGTGTTTGACAAAATTATTATTTACCAAATCACTGATTTTAACATCCACTGATAATATTATAATTGGAATAACATAAGTAGCCATGAATTCAATTATTATCGATCATATATGGATGTATTTTTACTGACACTTGCTGCAAGATGTAATTCGATGTTCCATTTTCTAATCCTAATGCTATTTAGGGTTCCACTGATACATGTATTAGAATGCACTGATACTACATTTTTCCATTGCATTGATATCGGTAGTGAGTGAATAACTGATAATGATCTATGTGGCCATTATTTGATGTTGGGTGTGGTCGAAAGTTGTGCATGTGAGAAGACAAATGAAAATGAGTGGAGTTTGTAAGTATTTCTCAGGTTATGCTACAAATAGTATATAGTAGGATATTGTGTTCTCCCTATACTGAAACAATATCTACATTTTCAACATTTTTACATCAATTAAAGTTTGTTAACCGTGAAAATTTATGTATAATAAAAAAAATGTACTATATAAAACCATAAAGTAATTATAAATTATCAATCAGTTATTATCAGTATCGATATTAGTTATCAGCTATGCTTAATCATTCATTTTCCATGCTTGTAGATCTTGTATTTCAAAACCAAATTTACGATGAATAACAAAGCGAATATTACAACATTTGTTTGTTAAGGAAATCAAGTATTTAACTACCAGAGAGCATTACTCATTTTCAGGAATAAAATAAATTGAAGAAACAACAGTGTTTATTTCAGGGCCTCAATGGAGGGGGAATTTCCCCAACCCTCCACCACCCCTATGTTTATGAAGATCTTTGTATTGCACTTTATTAGAGGAGGTAGAGCTATATTCTTCCCACTCCAAATAATAATAAGTATGTTTTTAAAACACTAACAAAGACACCAAATACAAACATTATTACTTGTATACTAATTGTATGTGCATTTTAAAGAAAACAGTATCTAATATATACCTTTCACCACATAATGTCTGAAACACTTTGTAAATGCTATGAGGTTTTGAATGACGAGGATTGACAAGCAACTCCTAATTGGAAAATAAACAACATATATGAAGAAAAAAGTATCCCTATGATTGTTTGTGATGTCCAACATTTAGTAATCATCGCTGATTTTCTCATGCGTGAACCACAACAGCCTGTTATGGGCTTTATGAACTATTCTTACTTTTTAAAGGACATTGTAAAACTTTAGGAATATATTTCAAGCAGAAGAGCTATTATAATTCCAATTTCTATACAAGCTACATGTACATTAATGTAAGCATGCAGCTTTCTTTTGCTGGTATTACAGCTTGAGCCCATGTTCCAATTAATAATTGACTGAGCCCATCACAATGACACAACTTCCTACGTATAGAATACATACTCGCATAAGTGACACAAACATAATTATTATAATATTATACATTAAACAGGTCATAAATAAAAACTGCATAATTAATATTTATTATTATTATAAAAGTATGTGATATGAAAATGGCCAACAAATGGTAAGAAACATACACAATATTAAATTATTGACTTGTATAAAAGAAATTTTGCTTATCATGGCCTGCAGGAGGGCCTTTCCTATGATTGCTTTCCACAGGCCTGAATCAATACAATATTATGATTGTGCCAGCCACCTATGTGTTACATATATACACACTGCAAAAATTAAATTGTTAAAATAACTAATTCATTTGTTAGCACAGTTGCCAAAAATAATAGAAATTGTAATTTAATTGGTCATGTAGGACACTGTAGGTTGCTATACGACTGCATGGTGACAATGTACATGTACTTACACTAATTATAATCTAATTATAATCCAATAATTACCACATTCCTTATACGGTCTAATTGATTTACAAAGAATCAGAATAAATATTTTAAACAAAAGATTTTAGGTTTTCAAACCTTCTTCGTGAAGATATTAGAATTGATACTTGGTACAAGTACATGTATATGTACAATATCATGCAGTCATAAAATCCTGTATGACTATAACTTGCATTCTTTCAACTATACTAACAGTTTTGTGTTATGTGAAGATGCAGTGCATTACGTCATTCTGGGGTACTCAGTAAATTAATGGGTGTGGTGTATACTAGAATGTGTGGTCAAGCTACTAACTGCACAGAAGCTGCCAGGAAGAAAGCAGGTTGTAAAAACTGAAACAAATACCTCAAGTATCTTGTTAGTGCAGACTTTATCAGACCAAACTTATCAAAAAATTAGTAAAATTTTACACTTACATGTACATCCAGAAAATTTTCATTGAGGACTAGAGTATTTTTTACGAACATTTATGACCAACACAAATGTTTATATCAGCCTGAAACTAATGCACCACACCTTTAATAACTATGTGTCGTTCTACAAAGTAATTATCATATGCTTAAACAGTTGAATCCAGGCAAGGCTAATATTTATAGTGCAAACTGAATATCAATGAACCCAAAAAATACCATGAATAATAAAAACATGAAAGAAGATGTAGGGACGTCAAAATCCAAAACGCATCCCAACAAGGTTGGGAGGTTTACATACATGTAGGACCCAAAATTAAACAAACCACTTCCGTATAACCCTATTTATATAAATATAAAGCAAAATACAGAGCTGAACTTATGTAGGGTTATATGGAAGTGGTTTGTTTATTATGAGTACCTTGGCATTGTCTGGATCCATACAAACAATCAAAGGTCGTGAAAAGAAATGTATAACAAAGAGTGGTCCACCTCCAGATTCTTCACTCCTACATTTTTTTTAAAGAAATGAGGTGTAAAACTGACATAAACATACTAAATACTTGCATAATTATGGATAACCACAAATATCTGCAGTGATGTTTTCAGTTCAGATTAGTGGCGTAGTAACTGCACTTTACTGCACCACTATATGTGCTAGTGAAGCAAATCTCCCAAATAAAATGAGTAAATGACTGCACCAAATTGTAAGTGCATGCCATAATAAAGAATGGTAACAAAAACAATACAATGTACATGTGCTTTAAACATACAAATCCCATAATAATTACATACATGTCACATGTGCTGACTTTTCAAATATCTGTGGATTACATATGTATATTATTATAATTACTCTGGAATGAGCTAGTTAGTAACTCCAGGACCTGTTGTTTTAGCAGATGTTATTTTAGCAGATGGAATTGAAATACTAATAATATATACACCACAGTTTGTACCTATAATACCATGCTACATATATAGTTTCATTGTATGCATGTTTGTTAACATGTGCTTTATTAAGACATGTGCTTTATAGTAGTCAAGATCAAATGAACTGTGATATGTAAATATTTCCTACCAGGGAAAATAAATTAGCCAGGTGGAAAATACAATTGCATTGAAACTCCTGTAACCAACTGCAGGTAACCTATTACACTGAAAAAATTAAATTGTTAAAATAACCAATTTATTGGTTAGTACAGCTGCAAGGAACAGCATAAATTTCAATGCAGTTTGTGATACAGGTTGTTGTGTGCACCAAGTATAAAAAATGTACACTAGAATAAATTTAATTATGTTTTTGTAGGTTTTCAAACCCTGTTATCGGCCGAAACTGCTAGATACAATTAAAGTAAATTCTTGGTATGAAAATAATGGAATATGAGTAGACAGCACCCTAAAATTATACTGCTTCAATTAATTGATTATAATTTGTTCAAAGCAGCTATGGCATTAAGCATGTATGACAATCTGAATAACAGTCTAATTGTTAAATCCTTGCAACTGTACTAACCAATAAATTAGTTATTTTAACAATTTTATTTCTGCAGTGTACCTTTTAAGTGCTCCCACCCATATTAATTATTGTTAAACTTTGGATGAGAAACTAGAGATCAACAATCTCTGGCCTAAAGCATGAGAGAGAAAACAGTTTAGTATTATAATAATATTTTATCAGTAGCCATCTTGCCCTCCCTATGGCCACACAACTCATTGGCAAGTTCTATTTCAGATGCATGGTAGAGATTGATGTATAGGCTTCTACCAGACCTCTTCCCTTCATTCGCAGTGTGATGGTTGTGGCTATACTGAATTATTTAATGCTTACCACTTCAAAAATAGTTCAGTAATTGGCTTCATATCATTTCCATGCTTGTTTGTTATTCTCCGTGTCTTAAATTCAGCTATGTGGCCAACAAAGAAACTGCAACATAATAAACATCAAGTGATTGTGGAGACAAAAAAAAATTCAAATCATTAAAGATGAGACCAAAGTAGCTAACACAGTTCATATTGAGCTGATGTCTGTGTGAGTCAAAGTGACAATAATTGAAACATCAGTTTATTTAGTCAGAGCAGTGCCAACTCATTTATGAATATGAATACAAATAGACAGTTTCAGAGTACAACCTTTAACAATGATACTGTCTAGAACATGTAATGTTGGTATATTATACTTCACGATACAGACAAAGCCGTAACAAACCAGCGAATAAATCTTCGAGGTCATGAATTTTCCATATTGAGAAAATACGCAATAAAATAATTTTTTGGGG
Source organism: Petrosia ficiformis (assembly GCA_947044365.1). Lineage (NCBI taxonomy): Eukaryota > Metazoa > Porifera > Demospongiae > Haplosclerida > Petrosiidae > Petrosia > Petrosia ficiformis. The sequence continues at coordinate 5,509,830 of OX345636.1, forward strand.
GTCCATAATTCAATTCCATGAATTTGACTTAGCAAACCCTAGCAAAGCACATAGAGAAGGTAATTAGCGAAGCTTTCTTATGTAGTAAAAATATATATAATTTGATCGCCTATGTAACTCATAACGGCCTATTTTGTATTTAAAAATTACATTTTAATCCATAAGCCTGGTTTTCTCAGAGCCATAATTATATGTAATAATTGTATAATTATAATAATTATAAATAATATTCTAACCTGTTCATAGGAGGTGAAGGAAGATGTGAGTATTGTCTGCGTATCCATACTAGATATCCAGTAGTCAATAGCACTAATACTGATATTGTAATCACAATAACAAGTACACATGATAGTACAATATTATATAAAGGAATATAGTCTACCATCCCCTCAAACACCTGAAACAGGGGGTCCATTACAATGACTACACAAAACAGGAACACAACACAAAACAGGAAGTGAGTTGTGCCGCCCATATAAAATTATACTGTTTGGTACGTAATGTTGAGTGGGTGTATTAAAGGACAGCTGCATAAGTGGTTTTAGTTAAAGGGTTTCTTATAGAGGTGGGCGATACCAGGTATTTCATTTCGATACCGATACCAAGATTGGTATCGACGGTATCGAGTACTTTAACGAGTACTGTCCAACTGCGCATGCGTAGCAACATTAATCGACTATATATAAAGTTAATAAAAATTAATAATTATCAATAATTTTTTATGTCTAGTAGCTTAAATAATTAAGAAACTTTCTTAATTAGACGTGTGGTTTTTTAATGAAGCTAGAAAACAAACACACCCACTCGACATAAACAAATCAGTTACGATTATTGTAGAGGTTTGTAGTGAATTGCCAGTAATTAAGCATTCCTTATGATGCATACTGTATTGTGCTACTGAGTTCAATGACAATCTGGGAAGAAGTTGGGCAGAACCTTAGTTTGAGGGCAGCATAGCTGTGGTATATCTTAACCACAGTTTGCATACTGCAGTAGTTGTTACCCTAGGGAAGGCCAAAGCATAGTGGGGGAGGACAGCAAGATAGCTGGCAGAGGGGAGAAAAGAGCAAAAGAGGAGGGGGAAGAAAAAGAAAAAAAAGGGGAGGAGAGAAAGCAGGAGAGCGAGAACAGCAAGAACGGGGCAACAAACTGAGGATGGGGTGAATCGAAGGATTGAACTGGATCACAAAATCTGGTGTGATATACCAGTGACCTACATCAATTTTTACTTGACCTGATAGATTGGTAAGTAGGTACTGCGGACTTGCTAGGCTGCTAACCAGGTACTGCACACTCTGCATCAGACCTCATTATTACTTAGTTACCTACTATTCAATTATACATAACTGTTGTTAATTAGTACAATACGTGGTTATTGTCATCACACATAGTACAGTTTGTTTGGTACACTGGACCATGCTTGCTTAGTACATGTTACGACTCTTGGTGGCTGTGGAGAGACACTGACATTCAGGTTATTTTAGGCAGCACTGTGCATATACATAATTATTGTGGAAGGTGTATTAAGCTGGTGGTAGCTTACATGATATATATTAATGAGGAAGACATTCCTGAAGTATAGAAGATCTAGTGGTCACCTAAACCCTAAACCCTATGGTAATGGGATTACATATTCTGGGATTAGACATTCTGGGAAGCACCCAGAAATCCAGTGGACAACACAGTAGCCACTTCTGACTGGACAGCAGACCTAATTGTCCTCAAGATTGCATTCAGCGAGAGGGAAGTATTGGTGGGGGAAGATGTTGATGGAGTGGTATAGTTGTTGGTGTAATAATGGACAAGACTCCAATATTCTACTGTCGTTAGTATGAATAATAACCTATATTATGTATCGAGCACTAACCAATTTCAAGTTGAGTGAACACAGTAAGCTGCTGGACTTGTTGTTATATGTCTTTGCTTATTAGCATGCTCACAACTACCACATGCCGAACTGTATGCATTACTATAATATGGTAGCCACCCTTGTGATTAACCTTATTTAAAGCACAGCTCTAAATATCATACCTTCCGCAATTTGTATTAGATTTGGGACATAAACTGTATGCTGCCTACTAGTATTGCAGATGAAGGGTTATAACTTTTGAATTCACATCACCAATTTATGTTATCAATATGATTGTGTATTTTTCCAAACTAGTATTATAGTAATATCAACAAAATAGCCGTTTTAAAACAATGGATTAATTAATAATAAACTTTGAGCCTGTTTTCTCCATTTTGATATATGGGCCTATGTCTGGACCTTCAATTATTTATTTATTATCTTACAAATCAGGAGTGGATTAGGTAGTCTATATCCATAGGCGATGAAACCAGGAAATAATGGCTGAACACAGCCAACAGGTACAGTATAGTATAGTATAGTATAGTATGTTCATAATGTAGGCATGACCAAATCATAGGGTGTCTTGTTGTTAGGGTTAAATCGTTGATGTTATTTGTAGCCACACCTATTACTTAAAGTGGCTGCATTCCTTTGACTAGGCTCTCTTGAACCACGAAAGCCAGGGGGTGGTGAGTTTGGGCATGCTCAAGCCCCCCAAAAACACACCGAAGAAATTTTCAAAGAAATGCCAAAAGCACAAGAAATGTTCAATCGTCCAGGTAGCCTACATTAGTGCTACTGTTATTATGGGTAACAGGTCATGATCATGTCTCCCAGTTTTTTAAAAATTATTCGTGAACATTTAATTGACCATGCCCTCATGAATAAGCTTCATGCATTGAAATCAGCCAACACAACCCCCCCCCCCTCCCCAACTACAATATGTTAGTTCATGAATTATATATTTAAATGTATATAAAAGCACTAAATCAATAATAATGTTTAGTTATTAGCTATAGTTTTGTTTTGCTTCTGCTTCGTTCCGAAGGCAAACATATATATTGTCTTTAGAATCGACTCTATAATACATCCTTACGATATTAGAAATATTAATTTCGAATTTAAGATATATGGTATATATCTGAACAAACCAAGCTCTAGGTACTGTTAGAAAATAAATTTTGTTCATTACATTAAAAAAATAATAGAGTAATAATAATTTTTATTGATCTTATCTTATATTGTTTAGTCACTGAAATTCTCTCAGTTGTAGTTTACAGGGTACACTATCTTGTGGTTGCATTGTGGTTCTGACTACAGGTACAATCTCATAATCATCAGGAAGTGTAATTGTGAATGATTGGAACAACCTTGCAAGTACTAACTTTGCCTCCATCTATAGACAGAGGCATGTAATGAAATAACAGTATATATACGAATGAATATTGTCAAAACAAAGGTAGATGATAGCAGGCTAATTTGACTAAAAACACAAATGAGAGTAAAATTTATGAGTAGTCAGTTGCCCAGGAATAATTATACTCAATTCTGTTTAGCATTACAGCTATGACTGTAATGCCCAGCTGAGAAATTTATAACACACAAAAAAAGATGAATGGTAGTGAAGGAATGAATACTCAACAATATGAATTTAAAAGGCGATTGACCTTCATTGAATGAAAGATTGGAGTTATAATCGTTGGACATTAATAAATGATATCTAACTCACTATAGCAAACTGTTTTCCAATACATGAACGATGTCCAGCTCCAAATGCAGAGAATACTAATGAACTTGGTCTGCATGTGTAGTAAACAAAATGATGAAACTAAAATGTAAAAAATCCTGCTGAGGGCTGTCACTCAGCAGTTACTATTTCTCTGATTATGATATTATACATATTTAGTGATATTTTAGTATGACAATAATGACTACGTTTAGTTAAAGTAAGACCAGTTTCTAAAATGTTTGGTTCAGTTATAGTTTAGTTAACTAAATTAATATTAGGCTTACTAAAAGGGTTTTAGTTAGCTAACTAGAAATTCCCATTATTGGCCATTTTTCGTTTTAGTTATTTGTAGTTATTACAGTAGACCTGTAATTTAGTTATAGCTAACTGAAACAATACTAATAAAAACTGACTTGAAATGAGATATTACAAATAACATTATTATGAATATAATAATATCTTTACGTATGAGTAGATGGTATTTGTAGCTCAAATGTAACTATAGATTTAGATCTATTGTCCTGTCTCTACTCACAATTTCTTTCCAGTTTCAAATCTATCAGGATCAAATGTTTTAGGATCACTAAAAAACTTTGGCATCTGACAGTAACAGGATGTGAAATACTAAACAAAACAGAAAGCAGTAATATTGACTTTTCTAAACTTTTTAGCCTCTATGTTAAAAAATAAAACCAGTCTACTTACACTGACGAGTGTATTTCCTAGTATATAATGTCCACATAAAGTTATTCCTTCTCTAGGTGTTTGTTTTGATAAACCAACAACAGGTGGGTACATACGAATGGCCTCCATCAAAACCTAGTATAGAAAAAAATATGTAACTAGCTATTGTCCTTCTACAACAAAATACATCGAATTATATCTTTAAAGAATTTCATAATTATGTTGATGATTTCTAAAACTGTTCTGTATATTTCAGATTATCCAGGTCATCAGCAGTTATTGTAATTCTATCACCAAGAACATCATCAATCTCATCAAGAAGTCTATGTATAAATATGGAAGGTTGAAATAGAGCAATGAAAATGTTTGAATAAATGTCTGTATGGTTGGTTATACATGTAGATACTATTCCACTTTAATTGCATGCACTAACTTTAGTGGTTTTAGCGACTAACATATTAATCGCATACACGACATTTCATGATCATTAATTCGTATTAGGCATATTAGGCTTGGCTCAGAAATTCACTAAAATTAATGCATGCTAAATCTGAGCATCAAAAAACAGCTAAATTTAATGGACACAATTAACAGTAGGATTAATGTAGATATGCACACACACACACGTGATAATACCTTGATAACACATTTCGATGTTGCAGAATTAATATCACTGCAAAAGCTAATGCATTGCCAGTTGTTTCTTGACCTGATAACAGAACATTATATTATGACATAACATTGAAATGTATTTAGATTTACCAGCGATAAAGAAAATAACAAAGTCATCCACTAATACTTCAATATCAACTTTCTCTTCATTTTCTGAATGTTTAAAACGATTATTATTATAGCTATTGTATTAATTATTCCCATGGAATTGTGTTATTCCTTACGTGCCATTCTTAGTATACAAGTTAGTATATCATTAGGTAGAGTATCTCCTCTCTCAAGAGATTCAATCCTCTTTTTAATACAGTCCTTTCCAATTCTACGAAGAGCTCTGATACACTCGGAGTATTTTTGAGATTTAAATGGATGAAGATACTGTTTGGAGAGTAAATAATAAAACTGTAAGTTATAGCCAAGAGCAACATAGATTACAACAAATTTTAGCCATGATGAAGTCAGTAGAGTAGGGCTAAACAAATTATAACAATTATTACAAATGTTGTGCCTGTATTGGTAAAGATAACAAACATGTGTAAATGTATATGTAAATGTATAGGTTCTTATACCTAGGTAAACTCATAGATTATGGACTGATGTCATGTGACACTGCTGGGCATCATGTCACACTCATATTGCTCGGGTGGGTATAAAAAGAGGAATAAAAAAATTGAGAAACAGAAACGGGAAATGAGGTTCACCACATAGTGATTGAACCCTAAAAATGATAAGAATACTGCCTCACTGTGCTCAGTAGCTAGAAGGCTTCAGGCACCTTTATGGAGGGCTCGCACTGCACACTCATCCCTATTGCCTTAACTGTAAAAATCCATTAAAGCTAATTTAATGACATTTATTATGTGCTTATAACATGATTTTAACAAAATTCCTAGTTCATTTGATCTGTAATACGTGATCCGCAGTCCGTGTTTTCTAGCTACCCACAGATAGCCTTCCGTATACAAATGCGCAATTGAATTCCATGTGGCTTGACTAAAGAATAAAATGGCATCAAATTTGAGATTAATTAATTTTGTTGTGGTCATTGAGACTCTCTTCTTTCATAGTATCTGAAGTTGTCATCTCGATACTTGTATATGAGAATTTTGCTATGAATACGACTGGAGTGGTGCTAGGATCATTGTGATAGTTCAACAAACAAAAAATGGTTTGTCTGGAAAATAATATTAATATGATGAAGATTTTGCCAGTTTTGCCACTTGCTAGTTCTCTACCTTAACAACAATCTTTGTATCTAGAAGGTGTTAGTAGTTATGAAAAAACACTAGATATATGAATGGGTATGTGTGTATATTACCAGAGATTTCAGCACATCATTTGCAATTGAAATGTATGGGCAGCCATTTTTTTCCTTGCCATCCCTACATAGTGAGTACTACTGTACTCTCTGATTTACCTCGTATTTGATGTATGGTAATGCTAATTGGTCCTGTATAGCCTTAAAAACATTCGCCACTACTGAATGTATAGTAACATCTCCTTTACTATGCCTGAGATCAAGTCGCTGTGGTGGCCACTCTTTAGAGAAATCAGTTGAGAAAGCAACCTAAATAGGAAGGAATGGTATCCATGTTATGTTAATTATTCATTCATTATAACCCATTGGCCCATTCCTGTGATTTCTTTCCCATGGGTTTGAACTACATAGTTATAATTATGTTGGTGACATTCTTCAGGAGTTCGCTTAGTCAATTAAAGGGTATGGCACAAATGAATGTGCATGAGTATAATATTTCATAACTGTAAGTAGTGTGATCTTGTGATACAATATTGACTTTTGTGTGTATTGATACACTAGAATGGACAGTTTAGCAAACCCATTTCTCTAATTTTATCCTAAAAGCAATTATAACAAGCTAATGCACATAACTTTGATTGGTTTCTTTTACCATTTCTTGACAAATACAAGACATTTATTTAAATTTTATAAGCATTTTAATTATTATTTCAAGTATCGTGATACTGTATCTTATTGTATTTTTGGCAGCGATATGCAATACTATTATTCAGTAGTATTGCACATCCCTGGTAAGTAATGTTGCACCTATACAGCATTTTGGCTATATGCCTATATTTCCTAATCCGAATTGCTATATTATGCAGATCCAATCCGATATAATAGTTGTGTGAAATATAATAGTTGTATTTTTCTAGCTTACAACTGTTCACACTTGGTACGTTCGAACAGTGTTAATTATTCTATAGTTTATATTCAGCCCAAAGTAAATGTAGTTACATGCATGTTCTTGCTTGAACATAAGTACTAACTTTGCCTCCATCTATAGACAGAGGCATGTAATGAAACAATAGTATATATACGAATGAATATTGTCAAAACAAAGGTAAATAGCAGGCTATTTTGAGTAACAACGCAAATGAGAGTAAAATTTATGAGTAGTCAATTGGCCAGGAAAAATTATATTCAATTATGTTCAGCATTATAGCTATGACTGTAATGCCCAGCTGCGAAATTTATAATACACAAAAAATGATGAATGGTAGTGAAGGAATGAATACTCAACAATATGAATTTGAAAGGTGAATGACCTTCATTGAATGAAATATAGGAGTTATAATTGTTGAACAATATAAATGATATGTAACCCACTATAGCAAACTGTTTTCCAATACATGAACGATGTCCAGCTCCAAATGAAGAGAATACTAATGAACTTGGTCTGCATGTGTAGTAAACAAAATGATCAAACTAAAATGTAAAAATCATTGCAGAGGTATGGCACTCAGCAATAATATTAAATTACCATTTCTCTGATCATGATATTATACATATTTAGTGATATTTTACTATGACAATAATGACTACGTTTAGTTATAGTATAACCAGCTTCTAAAAGGTTTAGTGTTATAGTTTAGTTAACTAAATTCATATTAGGCTTACTGAAAGGGTTTTAGTTTTAGTTAGCTAACTAGAAATTCTCATTATTGGCCATTTCTTGTTTTGGTATTACTGTAGACCTGTAATTTAGTTATAGCTAACTGAAACAACACTAATAAAAACTGACTTGAAATGAGATTTTAACAAATAACATTATTATGAGTATAATAATATCTTTATGCATGGGTAGATGATATATATAGCTTAAATGTAACTATAGATTTAGAACTATTGTCCTACTCACAATTTCTTTCCAGTTTCAAATCTATCAGGATCAAATGTTTTAGGATCACTAAAAAACTTTGGCATCTGACAGTAACAGGATGTGAAATACTAAACAAAACAGAAAGCAGTAGTATTGGCTTTTATAAACTTAGTAGCCTCTATGTTAAAAAATAAAACCAGTCTACTTACACTGACGAGTGTATTTCCTGGTATATAGTGTCCACATAAAGTTATTCCTTCACTAGGTGTTTGTTTTGTTACACCTACAACAGGTGGGTACATACGAATGGCCTCCATCAAAACCTAGTATAGAAAAGCTAGCTGTTGTCCTTTTTCAACAAAATATTTCATGTCAATGAATTATATTTAAGAATCATAATTATGTTAAACCTGTTCCGTATATTTCAGATTATCCAGATCATCAGCAGTTATTGTAATTCTATCACCAAGAACATCATCAATCTCATCAAGAAGTCTATGTATAAATATGGAAGATTGAAATAGAGCAATGAAAGTGTTTGAACAAATGTCTGTATGGTTGTTTATACATGTAGATACTATTCCACTTTAATTGCATGTACTAATTTTAGCAATTTTAGCAACTAACATTAATTACTTAATAAAAAATATATTTGATGATCACTAATTATTATTATTAGGCATGGCTCAGAAGTTTGCTAAAATTAATGCATGCACATCTGAGTGTTAAAAAATTGCTAAATTTAGTGGACATAATTAACAGTAGGCTTAAGGTAGACACGTTACATGTATATAGAATGGACGGAGGTGAAAATAGGTGGGTAAATAGATGGTATAATTATTGTTATATAAATATAATAGATACTTATGACAAAAGAAAGGCAAGATAACCATAACAATTACATTACTTATAGCATAAAGAAGAATCTTGATTTATTATTAGTGTCGACGTAATTTTCAAAAAGGGACACTCCTGCCAAATAATTTTCATCAAATGCATAGATTCACCATTCTACCATGTTGTACAGGAAGCAATGAAATTTCGTGTCCAGGAAGAGCTATTATTAATCTTTTATACAATTAAATTGTGAGTGTTTGATTAAAATATAATTTTTTTGAAAACGCACATGCACAAACACACACACACACGTGATAGTACCTTGATAACACATTTTGATGTTGCAGAATTAATATCACTGCAAAAGCTAATGCATTGCCAGTTGTTTCTTGACCTGATAACAGAACAAAGAAAATGATTATATTATAACATAACATTGAAATGTATTTAGAATTACCAGCAACAAAGAAAATAACAAAGTCATCCACTAACACTTCAATATCAACTTTCTCTTCATTTTCTGAATGTTTAAAATGATTGTTAAAAGATACTTCAATGTAATAATGATACTAATAAAATTGTGTTATTCCTTACGTGGCAATCTTAGTATACAAGTTAGTATATCATTAGATAGAGTATCTCCTCTCTCAAGAGATTCAATCCTCTTTTTAATACAATCCTTTCCAATTCTACGAAGAGCTCTGATACACTCAGACTACTAGTACTTTTGAGATTTAAATGGATGAAGATACTGTTTAAGAAGTAAATAGTAAAACTGTAAGTTATAGGAAAATAGGTTACAACAATTTTTAGTCATAAATCACATAATGAATTCAGTAGAGTAAAACTAAACTAATCATTACTAATTTTGTTCCTACATTTGTATAGGTACATGTGTATGTATAGGTGCTTATACATGTATATATCCAAAGTAAATAAAGGTATAGACAAGTAGTATAGTGTAAATACAGATACTTGACAGTTTATGGATTAAAACGTAAGAGTACTGTTTTACTCTCGGAAAAGTTTGATTTAACCTTTCTTTGTTCTTACCATTTATTCACTATGTCAGTTATGTGTTTCTACTGTGTATTCCAGTAGATCTCATCTTAGTGCTGCCGTGATATAACAAAGTATCATATATTGTGACAATATGAACGACATAACATATCGCAATTTTTTTATGGCCTAGAGTTGCTTTCCACAGGGTTGATTCTTATATATTTGTTTATGTCACTTATGCGAATAGTGGTATGTAACTGTGTATGTAGTTTAGTAATTTGAGTCATTTCAGCCTGATATTCTCAGGTGGGTGGAGAGTCACTTAATGAATGTGGTGCACAAATGAATGTGCACTCAAGCTAACAAAGCAGCTGCAAGACTCCGGAAGAATGTAAAACTGCAACTAATACTAATAACTGTTGTATATTGCAGAGAAACAGTTTAAAGATGATGCTAGAATCTTTAACAAATAAGTACAGTAGGTGGATGAGTTTCAGACATTCAGAACCTTGAAGGAGTACATGTACTTCAAAGATCAGCATACTTAGACTGTAGTTACACCTACAACTTCAGGCCCCAGTTACCATTTGTGCTAATTAGGCAATTTGTCCAGTCAAATGTAATTTTATTCGGACAAAGAAATAAAATGTCCAGAAAATGGTTGATTGCTGGACATTATTTGGGCACTGAATATACAATACTTATTTAATGGACATGTCATGATATCATGGCAGCTCTAGTGTATGCACTATGTTTCATTCATTGAAAAAAAGAGTTCACCAAGGAATTTGTTTGATTGAGGGCAGACTGGTTATTGAAATTGTTTCTGTATAACCTTCAAAACATTCGCCACTACCGAATGTATAGTAACATCTCCTTTACTATGCTTGAGATCGAGTCGCTCTGGTGGCCACTCTTTAGAGAAATCAGATGAGAAAGCAACCTAAATAATAATGTATGGAAGAAATGGTATCAATGTTATGTCAATTATTCATTCATTATAGCTCATAGGCCATCCCTATGATTGCTTTACTACAGGCATTCAATTACACATGTAAATGGCGTGGCACATGAAAGGATATGCTAACATTATGCATGAGCATTAATTCATATTCTACCAGGTTTTCATACAGGAATTGTACTTGGTAGAATATGAATGCACTTGCAGTGCAGAACCCTTGCCACACTGCAAAAATACAATTGTTAAAATAACTAATACATTTGTTAGTACAGTTGTAAGGATTAGTAGAAATAATTAGTCGTGTAGGTTGTTATGACTGCATGATGACATACAATTTACATGTACTTATTATACTACCATTTATAATCTAATAATTGCAGTTTCAATTTCCTTATATGGTCTAACTGATTTACAAAGAAGCATAATAAACATTTTAAATTAGGTTTCCAAACCTTCTTTGTGCAGATATTAGATGTGATATTTGATAATGATTGGTACAAGTACATTATCATGCAGTCGTAACGTAACATGTTGTATAACTAACTAAATTATGATTTGCATTTATGCAACTGTATCACTGCAAAAACTAAAGTGTTAAAATAACCATTTTATTGGTTAGTGCCGGTTGCAAGGAATAGCATGAGTTTCAATTTAGATTGTCAATTGTCACAGAGGATGTTGTGACTACATGCATATATGTTTCTATAACATAATCTGCACCAAGTATTGGAAGGTATAAATTAAATTATGTGTTTGTGGGTTTACAAACATTTTTGATGGCCATGTACAATTACATTACTTTTGTATTATTATACTAAATCTTTGACATGAAATATGAGTAGACAGCACCCTAAAAGTATAGTGATTCAACTATAATTGAATATAATTAGTACAAAGTATCTGTGGTATAAGATGTATGTATTACGAACAACCAACTAATTTTTAAATCCTTGCAACTGTACTAACCACTAAATTAGTTATTTTAACTGTTTTTTTTTGCAGTATAATAACAAATACATTTGTTATTTCAACAATTCTACTTTTGCAGTGCACAAGTGTGATTGGGAAACATGAATGATTATTGACAAAATAATTGCAGGCAATACTTGACTGTTAATAATAATATAATTATGTGTGTATGATAGCACTTACTGTACAATCCAAGAGGCTAGAGTACAGTTTATAATTAAACAGTATAAAAACAAGTTACCAGTTCCAATCCTGTTGCGAAACTGTGGCTTGCCACTCCAAATACCGTCAAAACACATCCACGAAATATTGCTGTCAACGAAAAAATCTCTGTCTTTACTGTGGCTTAGAACAAAGAGAAAGATTCTCCACATGTACTAAAATAATTAAATAAAAGCTTCCTATACTGTAGTAGTCATTACCTGAATTGTACTTAACTTCAAGCAGTGGTTCAACAGTGATAGGCTTCAAGCAAGATGAGTTGAGCTTCAGTGAATTCTTTTGCTACCAGACATCTTATGAAAGTTGTGAAACATGAGTTACAAAAATTGTTATAACTTTAAAACAGAAAGGTTTATAGCAAAATCCTATTATTATTTTGATTTTTGTATGACTTGATGTCTGCGGGTAGTATTATCAAAGTACTAATTTTGCCAACAGACAGATAGACAGACACTATGATTACAGTAACCCTCCAGTCCGCCTTTGCAGGCGAGAGTTAATAATGGAATGATCAAGGCTGTAATAATTATCTTACTCACTTTACTGATAACATCCAGAGTAGTGCTAGATAGAATATCTTTCATTGGTACTTCAGTCTTCCCATCAGCCAATTGTCTTAGTTTATTTATCATGATATTCACACAAGAGTTAAATGATGGCACTAGTCCTCGCAAATGGCTATAAATAATCAGTAAATATTTATGTATGGTTTTATTAGCCTTTAATAAAAAATACGTTTCCTACAATAGTGTACATTAATATTCCTATAAAGACTATTAAAAAGTATAAATACATGGATCATACAGTGGAACATCTATAAAGAGAACACAATTGACCAGTGAAAGTCCTTAATTCAGAGGGATAGCCCAAAAAAAGGCTGTCAAATGTCAATACTTTATAAATTATAAATTAGATATTAAAATACCTGCCAATAGATACAAACACATGTACAGGTATGTCTTAAAAAGCATATAACATTTGAGAATGTTTCTACAACTAACAAGGGTTTTTTTAGGCTAGAGGAGGTGGGGGGGGTCATTTGCCACCCCCTTGAAAGTTCATTTGTCAATAGGCAAAGCACAATAAACCAGTATGTTTCCCCCTGTAGTCTTTCAAATTCAACATTTGCACCAACCTCCCCTTTTTGATACATTTTAAACATACTAAATACTTGCATAATTATGGATAACCATAAATATCCGAAGAGATATTTTCAGTTCAGATTAGTGGCGTAGTAACTGCACTTTACTGCACAACTATTTGTGCTAGTGAAGCAAATCTCTCAAATAAAATATAAGTTAATGACTGCACCAAATTGTAAGTGCATGCCATAATAAAGAATGGTAGCAAAAACAATACAATGTACATGTGCTTTAAACATAAAAATCCCATAATAAATACATACATGTCCCATGTGATGACTTTTCAAATATCTGTGAAGTACATGTACATCACATGTTATTTGCTATTATAAGTACAAATTCATGTACATGTACTCTGGAATGAGCTAGTAACATCTGCTGTTTTAGTTTTAGCTGATGGAATTGAAATACTAATAATATATACACCACGGGCTGTACCTATAATATTATACTACATACATGTATATACAAATGTAGCTACATTGTATGCATGTTTGTTAACATATGCTTAAATTGTTAAAAAAACCAAGCGGTGATACAGGTTGTTGTGTGCACCAAGTATAAAAATGTACACTAGAAATTATGTTTTTGCAGGTTTCCAAACCCTGTTAACGATCAAAACTGCTAGATGCAATTAAAGTAAACTCCTAGTATGAAAATAATGGAATATGAGTAGACAGTGCCCTAAAATTATACTGCTTCAATTAATTATTATAATTTGTACAAAGCAGCTATGGCATTAAGCATGTATGAGTCTATAACAATCTGAATAACTGTCTAATTGTTACATCCTTGTAATTGTACTACCCAATAAAATAGTTTTTTTTAACAATTTTATTTTTGCAGTGTACCTTTTAAGTGCACCCACCCATATTAATTGAGAAACTAGAGATCAACAATCTCTGGCCTAAAGCATGAGAGAGAAAACAGTTTAGTATTATAATAATTTTTTATAAGTAGCCATCTTGCCCTCCCTGTGGCGACACAAGTGACACAACTCATTGGCAAGTTCTATTTCAGATGCACGGTAGAAGATGATGTATAGGCTTCTAACAGACCCCTTCCCTTCATTCACAGAGTGATGGGTGTTGCTATACCGAGCAATTTAATACTTACCCCTTCAAAAATAGTTCAGTCAATGGCTTCATATCATTTCCATGCTCGTTAGTTATTTGTGGCCAACAAAGAAACTGCAACATAATAAACATCAAGTGATTATGGAGACAAAAGAAATTCAATGTTTTGAAATCGTTAAAGATGAGACCAAAGTAGCTAACACAGTTCATATTGAGCTGATGTTTGTGTGAGTCAAAGTGACAATAAATTACTTATTTAGAGCAATGCCAACTCAATTATGAATGTGAATAAAAATAGACAGTTTCAGAGTACAACCTTTAACAATGATACTATCTAGAACATGTGATGTGGTGTAATAACAGTTACAGATAATATGCGACCAGCTCTGACAAAACCAGCCTTATGATTTAAAATTTTCAAATATTATTTTTTGTTTTTACCTCAATAGAGCTTTACATTAGTTTAGAATTGGTATATTATACTTCATGATACAGACAAAGCCATAACAAACCAGCAAATAAATTTTCAAGGTCATTAATTTTCATTTTGAGAAAAAAACACAATAAAATTATTTTTGGGTCCCATAATTCAATTCCGATTTACCAAAACCTAGCAAAGCACATAGAGAAGATATGGTTAGACATTTGTGAAGCTTTCTTATATAGTAAAAATATAACGATGATCTCCTAAGTAACTCATAACAACGTATTTTGTATTTAAAAATTACATTTTAATCCATAAGCCTGGTTTCTATAATTGTATAATTATAATAATAATGGATAATATTCTAACCTGTTCATAGGACGTGAAGGAAGATGCGAGTATTGTCTGCGTATCCATACTAGATATCCAGTAATCAATAGCACTAATACTGATATTGTAATCATAATAACAAGTACACATGATAGTACAATATTATGTAAAGGAATATAGTCTACCATCACTTCAAACACCTGAAACAGGGAGTCCATTGCAATGACTACACAAAACAGGAACACAACACATATATAATGTAGGGCGGGGTAACTTGGATAGCGGAACAAAAGTTTTCTTTGCCTGCTTACTACAGCTATATGAACATTTTGATGAGGTTTAGTTTGAAGGTACGTTTGTGTACCTCCTAACTCCAGTCTTTCAGGGGTGTGTTGCAGGTGTTTCTTTCTCTATATTCAACAATATTACACAAATAAATTCATTGATAGTCATTGCATTTTCAAAAACGCTCTGAATGTGCTTCTATAGTGTGCATTTGCTTCTTTACACTTATTTCGACAATCTGAAACACTCTTGTGAATTCAGCAGCACATTCGCAGCACATTCCTGTGGGCAAGGCTATCAACGCCCACAATACATGTCTGTGCATGTGGTTCAAGGAATTGTAGTGATACAAAGAGGTGGGGCTGGCCAATGCGGGTAAAAGTAACCTCACAAAGAGGTGGGGCTAGGCCAAGAAGTTAGCCTCACATTCAGTAGCCTCGCATTCCACACCTCACTGTAAACCCCGCCTAGCGAAATTCTTTTGGTTTATTAACTTGTTGTGGAATGTACAAGGGTTGGGCTGATTTAACTATCGTGCGGGTGGGGCTGGCTAGTTGCGATAATATTATATATATTATATATAACTAAGTTTATGATAATTATTATTAATATATAATATATATAACATGTTAAACTTAGGGACTGGTTGTTTCCAAAATGGACAAAGTGAAAGAATAATCTAGGATTTCGCTGAGAGCAGTAATGTTGTGTTCTATTTGTCTAGGTCAACCTTCTGTTATGTTTTATGTTGTTTTATAATAATTTTTACAAGTGTCACCATATAATACAGTCTAGAACTTTCTTTTGTTATTGTGTATTACTTGTCTAACAAGTGCTATAATATATGTTGTGTATTACTATCAGTATGTTAAGTTGCATAATAATTTTCTGTTAAGTGTTATGTTGTGCAATACTTTTCACAAGAATTATATATTTATAGTCTAGAACTTTCTTAGGTTGTGTAATACATTTTGTGTTATGTTGTGTAATGCTCAATCTAGAATCTTCCATATTGTGTAATACTTATTTCTTCTTATAATCATTTCACTATATAAAACCATTACAAAAGTGGTCAAGATTAACTTCCTTATAGTCATAGTACTGGTTAGTAGTTGGAGTAGAGTTGTTATTCAAGCTCGGTTGACATGGTATGGATCAAGAACATTGAATTGTATGACATTATGCTATTGACATTTAGGGTCGAAGGAAAAAGTACAAAATCTGTACTAAGAGATTAGTGGAGCTTATATGTCTACATGGTTTGCCTCCAAAATGTAAAAAAAGGTTCACGCACAACACCTGATGGGTATTGGATGAGACTGTCTCAGGAACTTTCAGGAAGATCAAAACCTTCTCCTGCATTTATCAAAGCAGTATACTGCTATTGGCATAAGGATTTACAGCTTGTACAATCTCAAGTTATGCAACTGTTACCAGATGATGATCAGGTAACGAACTGTTACATATTATAATTGCATAATATTTTAGAGATACTAACTATTACTTAGAAACAAGTTAATAGTAGGACACAAATAAAATCTGATCAACTTGAAAGAGAGCTGGTATAGAATGATAATTTAGTTGTAAAAACATTATTTAACTGGGAAATGTAAATTTTAATATAGCAGTTTTCAAAGCAGAAGCGAAAAGATTTAAATTTAGATGTCTCAGTGACTGGTATAATAATTATATATGCAAGGTAATTTTATCACCATTTTTAACTTTCAAATTACAGGATTACTTCGCAGTGAAAGTATTTCTAATTTGAGTACAAAAAATATTGCTGATGTGAGTATGACACCAGTACCTAATATCACAACATTAAGTTCAGTGCCAACCATAACAATCCCTATGAGTATACCACACCAGTTAACGGAAGGAAAATACGATGAAGAAAATGCTGAATTGTATTGTTTATGTAAAAAAGCTTATGATGAGCGGTATGTCCTAAGCATACCAATGCACATTATTTATTTATCTGAACTACATGCAGGTTTATGCTGATGTGCAACTTCTGCTTACAGTTCTATCATTTAGATTGCATTGGTCTGGATATATCTGAAGAAAAAGCAAAGAGTATTGGAATTTATAAATGCTCTTTATGTGAAATTAATGGGAAAACAGAAGTTCTTTATGAAGAAGGTATATACATAAATGTTTTAGAAACCACAATTGTTTGATTGATTAGCATTTCTCTTTTCAGAGAATCGCTACAAAACAGCTATGAATCTTGCATATGGAGAGGTATTGAATAGGCTATAGATATGATTGTATATATATAGTTTTAATTAATTTATCTTAATGCACATAACATTAATCAATGTAGGAAAAACTTGATGCTGGACTTCCACTTTACCTTTCAACTCCGTTAGAATGGTCAGAAAAAAAGTTGCAAGTATATTATTGTAGTAATCTATTATCATTTTGGAATTATTGACATTATTCCTACACAGCACCATGTTTCTTCTCCTGATTGGGAGGAAAACAGTTATTTTTGTGCATCACTTCAAAAGGAAGTTAAGATAAAGCTCTCTTGGGATGAGTGGGAATCCATGGGAGGTCCCCAACATACTCTCAGTGATGAATGGTATATTCTCGTCATAAAACTATTGTCAGCAACAAACCCATTTTGTACGTTGATGTTTGACAGAAAGTGGGTGAAGAAATCATTTTGAAAACAGTCTAAATATCTTTTTAGATGCTATGGTCACTGTGCTTTTGCAAATTGCCAAGTATCCTTTCGTTTTTGTGTTTTGGATGCAAAATTTGAGCCAAAAAATCACCAATCGCTTGATGTAGAAATTTATTATAATGGTAATCCTTTTCATTTAAAAGGTGAGAAACATTCTCGACCAATCAAAAAGTCAGAACGTTCTCTCCTTAAGCATTCGTTGAAGTTTAATTCACCATCTTCCATTTATATGAAAAGATTCTCCAAACTCTCCGAGATAGAACTTGATTCAGGAAATAGGGATAAAGTTGGAAGTAGTCCGTCTGTCTTACAAAAAATTTCCTCTGAGGGTAAAAAAGAGGAATACAGAGATGTTGATTTGATTACCTCTTTTCACATACTGAAGTGTGAATTTGATGGTACTCACTCAGCTGGCCATGGAGCATGTGCCGAATACATTCAAAGAATTTGTACATTTCCTTTCCATGTGATGTGCTACACTCCAATTGGAATTCGCTTGTATCATTACCTTGCCAAAGACAGTACGTTATTTTGTGATGCTACTGGAACAATTGTATCCATGAAAGGTCAGAATTGCATCAAAGATAAAGCTTTGTATTATGCCTTAGTTTTGAGACATCCTTCAGGCAAGCATCCTCCGGTTGCCTTTGCAGAATTTTTATCAAACGAACACTCTGTTCTTGCTGTTTCTTTCTTCTTAGAAAATTTCCGAAATCACGAAAGAAACATTTATGGTCGAAAAAACCTCATAATCCCAAAGCACGTGGTCATTGACAGGAGCTTAGTTTTACTGTTGAGCTTTCTAAAAGTTTATAATTCTGAGTCTCTTTCTGATTATGTACATCGGTGTTTTAGAATAGTGACTGGGTGTGCAGAGACAGGTGATCATAACTTAATGTTCATCCATGCATGTGTAAGTCATGTGATGAAAAGTGCTAGGAATGATTTCAAAAAGCTCTTGTAAGCGTATAGTATTCATTTATTTTAGAATATTTGCACATTGCTATTTCCTTTATTGCAGCAAAGGTGAAGGTTATCGATTTGCCATGTATGCATTTTCCATCCTTCTTAATTCATGGAGTTTAGAACGATTTATTTTAAGACTGAGACTCTGTGTTACTGTTTTCCAGTCACCTACTGTTGATGAACCTGTGTACAGTAGTTACGAACAGTTAATGCAAATAATGAGAGAGCTGCCAAATGAAGAGAATGAGAGTGATGAAAGTCCATTGTTAACTGATCATAATCTCCTCAGTGACGATGTTTCAGAAGATACTTCTGAAGAAAGAGAACTTTACATGGGAGCTAGTAGGCCTTTCCTTCCTTATATAATGGGAAGGATAAGCGATGTACATATATCAGGTAATAGCGATGGTAAATCTAATAATCTCTTTCAGTTTGGGTGGCTGAACACTATGGAACGAAAGTGGCTATCTCTAACACCATTTTGGTCATGCATCCTAAGAGGTATCATTCTACATTCATTTAATTGGCAACTCACTTTGTCTTCAATTAAATAGGTAATCCATCTCGTTACAAGGATTGGCAAGGTGCCCAGTCTACTGAGTTTGCTGATGTGTCTGCAGTGAGTTTGCAATATTGAACTACCATGTTAATAAAGTCGCTTTAATTTGTTTAGCAAGTTGCTGTAGAGAGAACTTCAGGAGCAATTGAGGCCTGGAATGGTATATTAAAGAATAATGACCATCCCAACCATCGCCTGAGACCAGATATTTTTATTAAAGATCATTACCCAATACTTAAGGGTAGGCAAATGGCTTTTATCGACAATTTGTCCTCTAAACAGAAGAAAAAATTGACAGTCAGTGTTTCCTTACTTTAGTTATGGTATGTAATAATCAACTTTTTTTGCAGAGAGCCTTGAATAAACCGAACAAACCGTTGAAGGAAGAGTGGGCAAGGAGACCTAAGAAGAGGAAGTTACCTTTTACTAATCGTGGAGTTTATCAGCAACCACCATTAAAAAACTTCAAAATTTTAAAGTATGGTTATACTACAAATGAATTCGAACATGCATGCACACAGTAATTCCCTATATGCATTCACTATAATAGCACCCCAGAGCAAGATGAAGTAGACAAAATGGACCCAGTTTTGGATTGTGTAATCATTAAAAGCAGCAGGTATGTGGCACTTATAAAATATTTGCTGTTCATTTATCAATTTTGCTTAAGAGCAACTAGTCAGAAAACTGAGGTAAATATTAAATAAGATATTATACTCAATCCTATGTCACAAAATGCTTTGTCTAGGATATTACATCGTTGCCTATAATCTTGAGAAAGCAGCCAAATAGGGGCATTTCTAATAAATGTTTGAAGTATTGTTGAGGTAACTCAGTCATTCAAGCCCTGAAATGCACTAGCCTGCCACTTTTTCTACAAGGTAAACTTACACTACTGACCTCATTTTATATTCAACATGCATGTCACGCTCAACAGGAATTCCATTGAATAAGATGCAACAGGATTACCTTGAATTACATTGTCGCTTACAAAAAGGAAAGATTGGTGATGCATCAACTCTTCTGGTAAATTGTATTTTTGTTTCTTTCCTTAATGTGCTTTGCATTCCACAGCAAGGGATCACTTCTATGAACATGACTTTGCAAAATGATGCTGCAGAAGGATTGCTAATTATAATATTGTGCAACAACTTGGAGGTCTTATATTCATGCAGACTTTTATCTTGTTATTGAATTCAATTTTGTAAAGGACAATGATGATCAGCTAACTTCCATTTTAATTGAAAGAACAGGAATTTGTTCAGATTGTAACTTTGTAAGTGATTATTTATTAGTATCCATTATATTAATCTCTTTTTCAAAAAAAGGTTAAGCAAGAAGTTGTTACACATTATCACTGTGAAATGAATATGACCATACAAGTGAAATCAAGCACTGTGTCTGAGTTGTATTCACAATTTCTTAGTTCGACAACATCTGAGGGATTGTTAACTTGCAAAAGGTAATGTAATGTAATAAATAAATGAAATGTAATAGTATTTGCCAAATGTTTGTGCAGTGCCTGTGGAATTTGTACTAAACATTTATCTGTATCTGGCAAGCTGATCAAACTACCTGATACATTACTCATGTGCTTTTGTCGTGTTGGAGGTGCCATGCCATCAAAGTGTGGAGTAATCTTGGAAAGATTTGTAAGAATGTGTGATGCTGTAGACGTATGTCTCGGCAAACAAATGACCACAACCAGCGTTTTTGGTTACAAATTTATTAATGCCAAATATACAAGAACAGAACAGAGGACTCTCATCCAAATAAGAATCCTCACTTATATACAAAAATCATAACAAAAGAAGATATTAACAATGTATAGAGATGGGGCCCAGAGCCCCTAACATACACAACAAAAAGCCTGCTATACATAAGTACTAATAACTAATCCCCAATGATTAACACATCTATATCACATCCACAATTAATTCACACTATCTAGAATACAAACATAACTCAACATCTTATAATAGTTCAAATTACCACAGAATGTATTACACATGATGTTGATAACAACATATTTGCATTGCATTTCAAGATACTTTTCTGCAAGTCTTCATGATTCAAGTATAATGTTGTACACATTGGCCTCTATTATTGTAAGACAAAACTATAGACTTTATATTGTGTTTTTACGTCTTTGAACTTCATCAGATTCATCATGGTGGGACCAGAGGTGGGACTAATTCTGGACATTGTAAATAGTTTTGCAAAAATAAATTAAAATATTACATCTAATTGGATTAACAGATACATCTCTGGTATGGGATAATGAATGTTGGATCCATTATAACGATTCAAGTGTCACATACGAGAATGCAGACTATCACCTGGATGAATATGTTGCAGTATGTACTTGTATGATGTCAGCAAAAGCATTAATGATATCTTTACCTTTCAATTGCAGACAAACGTGGCAATAGCAGTGTACACATCACCAGATTCAGAGGTAAATGTATACACTATGGTTTTGTTGTAGACATTGGTACTTTATAATTATAGTGAGTGTATTGATTAGGTGTTTTTGAAGCCATTAGCTGGATGGCCACCACCACTCTCTCCAAGATTGCCTCCAGTAAATAATTATTATTTAGTATTATATATATTATATATAATCTTCACAATTCATGCACAGTGTGAGACATTTGGATTACATTGCACAACTAAGGTATACTTGTAAATCTCACTGCATTGCTGACTTTTTCATTTAGGTATGGAATGACTTGGTTGAGAGTAACTCAGACATCCCCCTGCAGTCATTCAGAGGAACAACCTGGCTTTTATCTGAGGTTTGCTTGGAATCACTCATTTGTAAATTAACTAATACTTCCATAATAGGCTATTGTGAAGTATCTCCATCTACTTTGTACTGAATTAAAAGTGTGTTGTTGTGTACACATCATGTAAAGAATATTATTTTTTGTCAACAGAATAAAACGAGAATGCATTGTTTTGATCCTGTGTTCTTACCCAAACTAAAAGCAAATGGTTACCATGCTGTTCAAAAATTCACAAAGGTAACCCATTCAAGTCATTCAATCACTTTATAAATTCTATGTTTGCTTTGCATAGCATGTCGATATATTTTCCATGGAATACCTGCTATTTCCAGTGCATTTGTCATCACATTGGGTCCTTGTTGTAAGTTCAGAGATTGTGTGCAATAATATTAATCATCATGGTTATTATA